>JAJOZX010005053.1:0-362335 GCA_023014485.1 Bathynomus jamesi | reverse complement strand
AAAATTAAATCAGTGCCCACGTGTAGTCGTGTACGATTTGATTTTTTATATCGTACGTGATAAATTTGAATAATGTCCTTAGTCGTATGCTTTATAAAGATATCGTATACGATAGGTATTAGATACTTTTAAGATATTAGTGATTATATACAGTTGGGAAAATAAGTTCAACGAAAACTAAAAAGCACCAAAAACCTGTTTATGAACTATCCACAACTCCACTTAAATTAGAGAGTTACAAGGAGTTACAAGGACAAGAGGAAGCCTCAAAGACCTTTTGGTCCACTCTGGGAGGTTCCTGTTATTAGAAGTTTATTTTTCTTTCAACTATCCTAGCAGTAGTAGAAAACTGGATACAAAAGTAGAAGGCTCTCTCCCCACCCTCCGCTCCCTCCCTGCCAGAGGCAGGTACGGAAAAAGGTTGAAGAAAATACCTTGACCCTGGAAAAGTAGCCAAGGAAATTTTACAGGAAAGTGGAGAATATATAAATAGCTCTATATTTAGCTTTCTCACAGAGACACCAAGCAAGCGAACTCCTGCAGAGTTTTCTTATGTTTTAATCTTAAACTATGAGAGTATTCAGTACTTTGTCTAGCCTATTTTTGAACACATTTACACTTTGACTGGAAACAACCTCTGAGGGAAGTTGGTTCCAGATATTAACTATTTTATAGGAAAAGAAATTTCCGCAGACAGAGGTCCTAAATGTCTTTAATTCCAGTTTAAACCCATTATTTCTTGTCGGATTGGCATTAAGTGAGAATAAGTTTCTGTAATCTACCCTGTCTATTCCTTTGAGCATCTTGAAGACTTGAATGAGCTGACCCCGCAACCTCCTCGTCTCTAAGCTAAACAGATTTAGGCGCTCCAATCTCCGTTGGTAGCTTTGCATTCTCATTGAAGGGATCAATTTTGTAGCCCTTGCTTGTACTCTTTCTAACCTTTCTATATCCTTCCTGAGGGATGGAGACCAAAACTGCGCACAGTATTCCAGTTGAGGTCTGACTAGAGAATTATAGAGAGACATTACAGTCTCCTTGTTCCGAAACTGGAACTGTCTTTTAATATAACCTAATAATTTTAAGGCCCTCTTTTCGACTTCTGCACAGTGCTTCGACGTTTTCAGATCGTTGCTGATATAGACTCCTAAGTCTTTCTCTAGATCGGTCTCAGAGAGAGAGAGAGAGAGAGAGAGCAAAATAACATGATCATTCCAAAAGTTAACTTTCCCACCTCGCGTACAAGGTCTGAGTTTAGGTTACACCTCTATTAACTCATTTTTACGCAAAGGAATGAAGAGTGTATTTCCTATTTCATTTTGGATAAATCCAGAAGATTTATATTTGAATCCTGGAATAGTGACAAATAAGCGTGTATTAACCCTTAATGCAAAATAGAACGTTTTATACTTCACTCCTCTTAACAGTTTTATTCAATCTTAGAGAAAATCCCTCTTCAATTAAATGATTAGACTCAGCCATTAGAGGAACGTCGTTTCAGCCACAGGTTTTAATACCTAAACAGTTATTTGATGTGACTTAAAACAGAATTCGTTCATGAGTCTCCTAGAGAATTTCATCCAATGAGGAATGAAAGAATGGTTGGATCACTTTAACATATTGCTTCCCAGGAACCTCTCTTTAACATATTGCTTCCCAGTGTTAATCACTTTAACATATTGCTTCCCAATATTTAGGATAAGGAGTACGATAAAAAATGTTCGCTTTAATAAAGTAAAGGCATAAAAAGTAAATCATAACATGTTAAAATATTAGATTGAAAGTAAATTTATTAGAATTGTTGCGCTATATGGTCACACAAAGTAAAAAAGGGATTTCGTGGAAGAATCGGTCACGCCACATCATTTGCCACAAGTACGAGTTGAGTAGCTCCTTTTTGCATCCTTTCATTTTCTTTATATAATAGGTTAACTGAATGCCCGGTTAGGTCAACTGTACGCCCTTGACGATTGGTTAGGTTAAGTTGTGATATTTTCGTTAAAACTAACGAAAATATCACGACTTAACCTAACCACTCATCAAGGGCGTACAGTTGACCTAACCGGGCATTCAGATGACCTAACCGGGCATTCAGTTAACCTACATTAAATATATAAAGAATGCCCGGTTAGGGCATTTATAGCTTTGTTTACGGTCGGTAGGTTATCTCCTAGATTACCAGCCTCTTTCTAACCAACCAACCTTTCTCTTTTTAACATATTGCTTCCCAGTGTTAATCACTTTAACATATTGCTTCCCGAATGCTTTGGGAAGCAATATGTTAAAGTGATCCGAATCGTTTATTAATTCCTTAATAGTATGTGCTCAGTGGCATACATAAGGGTGGGGGGAATAAGGGGCATAGGCCCCCCCCACTGTAAAAATTATTACTACTCTCATTAAAGATATTTGAAAAAGAAATTTTCAAAAATCGGTAACTTTGCAACATTCACCACAAAAAATCTTGATGTCATATGGAATTTCAGTTATTTCATGGTTACCAGGACATGTTATTAACTCAAAACTCAAAATCAATTTTGGCTGGCTTAGGAACGTTTATATATGGCTTTATACGTACAATTAATTTGTGCAAGTTTAATTCTTTGCCCATAAATTGGAAATAAAATACAACTGAAGCCTTCCAAGATGCAATTCACTTTGATTCCAAATCAATCATCATCAATTTTGAGCTGACACACACACACACACACACACACACACACACACACACACAATATATATATATATATATCTATATATATCTTACAACCTTACAAAAGTTTCGCGTGATGATCTCTCATTTCGCGAAGGTCAAGCTTGTCGCCCCTCTCGAATATATATATTGTGTGTGTGTGTGTGTGTGGGTGCGCTCCCCCCCCCCTTTTAAGAAATGCTGTGTACGCCCCTGTATGTGCTGAAACATTAGGAAATATTCATTATCGCTGAAGCATATTTACGAAAAAAAAATTGAAGCACTCCATTTTGGCATTGGTTAAACGCCGGCAGTTTTATCAACGTGACTGTCTTTATTTTATATCTTATGTCACTTTTAAAAGACACTAATCTCAAACAAGCAAACATTACATTACTTTACATTACATTTGGGAAACGAAACATGAAGCCACTTGGGCCTATCGTTATTTATTTTTATTATCAAATTTCTCACAATATCAGTTTCAAGCCATCTAAAATTATCCTTAAACTATTTATAAAGCTATTTAAATAACCTACTTACTTGAGCTAAACTCTACGTTATTTTCACTATTTACAAACTCTCTATGGCAGTGTCAAATTAATATCAAATTGTTGAGTTAAGTTATTAATTAACTAACATCTACATTTAACTATAGACGTTTAAAGATCAAAGATTTATAAATTAAAATGTAAAACTTTTATGTTGTGATAACATTTATAAAGAATTTTAAATTGAAAATACGTGGTGACCATTTCGGAACACTGCTCTCCGTTAGATCGGCGAGGTTAAACGACGTTGGGTCTGTTCATTGGTTGGATGGGTGACCTTCTTCCGCATTCAACCTTTCAAATGTTCCGTGCGATGATTCTTCATTTTAAGAAGGTCAAGCTTGTTGGCCCCCTCCTCTCGAGTTGGTCTGAAGTAGAGTTGGTTTTTGGTGTTCTCCACCTCACACAGCCAGGTACGCCCGGCTCATTCAGTTCCCACGAAAAATTATAAGTCTCCTTCGTCACGTGACCTTTGCCGTTATGAGGGAGGTTAAACATTATCAAACATTATTTTTATTTTTTATCGGTCAGTACTCATAAGTCACCGTTTTATGGAGGTCACTCACCTACCGGTCGAGTGATGGAGCGCCGGACTGTTAATACGAAAGTTGTGAGTTCGAGTTTTGGCTGGGACTTCAGAATTCAACAATCAGAGTGTCTCTCTGGGCCTCCCTTTTACCCTTTGGGAGAGCAGTGGTTCAAATCCCCCTCCCCCCCCCTAAAAAACTGTAGGACCCGTACATCACATGGCCTCTTCAGTTACTGAGAAGACTCAACAACTCCAAACATCATTTATTACAATATTGCATGAACTGAAACTACAGATCATTACTTTTTTACAAAACATAAAGTATGTTGAACTTAATATAATGTACATTAAATATGTAAGATTATACAAAACACTAAATTTAAGGAATACGTATAAAAGGATAACTCAATTTCAGTTAAGAAGCGTTATGTACGAGTAATATCAGTCGGGAGCGCCAGAAATTGACAAAGCGCTCAGGCCAATTAATTACACAAACTCCTGGATTATTATTACCAGCACCATCGGGAGTCAAACCCCCGACCCCAGTATCTTCCCATCGCTTATAAGGAGCCGTGTTACCCACTGAACTACGGACGCTGGGGAGGCGTTATGGCTATACGAATGAATTATATTCTACAACTAGGGTGATGTGTGAAAGGTGAATACTGTACAGGGTGTACATAAAGTCAGGATCTATTTTTGTGAAGCACTTGGAAATTATATGGAATTCAATCATAAAATGATAAAGTGGTAACATTTATTAAATAATTAAGAGTAGGATTCGACGTGACGCCCACCAGTATCCCTGCACAGCTCAAATCGTTCCGCAGCATTTCTAAACACATTCTGGAGCATTTGCGGGGTTATGTTATCTGCAGCAGTTCGTATACGTGTACGTAAGTTTTCAAGACTCGTAATCTTCGTCTGATAGACGTGCGATTTGATAAAGCCTCATGCAAAGAAATCTAAAGGGGTTAAATCTGGTGATCTCGCTGGCCAAGGTCTGTTGCTTCCGCGTCCGATCCAGCGATTTGGAAAACGTCCATTTAGATAATCCTGAACAATTTTGGCATAGTGACAAGGAGCACCATCATGTTGATAGACGACGGTACTAACAATCCTATCCCCAATCAGCTGAGGTTCAAGGAATTGCTGCAACATGTCTAGATAAATAAGCCCCGTAACTGTAGCTTCAGCAAAGAAAAAAGGACCATAAACCTTAGATTTTGTTAAACCCATCCAGACATTAACTTTAGGTGAGTCTCTTTCCCAATTTTGGACGAAATCATTCGGTCACTAAAGAGAATGTTGTCCATTAAATTATCACTCCAGATTGTTCTACGAGATCAGCACACACAGCACTTCGTCGAGGGAAATCTTCCTCATGTAAATCATGTAAAACCTGCAAATGATAGCTTTTCTTCTGCAAATTAACTTTCAGAATTTTGTGCACAGATGACGTCGGGAGGCCGAGTCTGTGTGATGCAGCACGAACGGACGTACGTGGCTCCTCAGTGATAATTCCGCGTACTGCATTCACGGTAAGATCTGACATACACGGTCGTCCTGATCTTGCTTCATCATTTACAGATCCCGTTCGTTTAAATTTGTTCACCAATTTTCGTATTGTCTTGTCTATTGGCCCCGGCTTATGAAATCTCCTTCTAAACTTCTCTCTGATGTCATTGTATTTCTTTCCCTCGATTCGCCAAATTACTATTGCCACACGCTCTTCTGTATTCATTCTAAGGGCTTCTGAAAAGAAAAATAGAAAAAATAACACTCTCATCACAAACATGATCACACTTTTCTTAATGCATTTTTCACGCTGATTCCGAATCTGGTTTTATTTTTTTTCTAGCACGTAGAGTTATATAGATACACTGGTTTTGATATTTTTAAGTTTTTGATATTGCTATAAGAAAATTTATGGATGTATAGATCACACTTAGGAATGCTAAACAACAAATACATCATATACTTTATTCAATGTACTTATAAATAAAGAATATATACATTATTTTATTAAAAGCGCTGTGAGTGTGATTTCCTTTCGTAAATTTGGCCTGGATTGTCACGATACAGCATCCAACAATGGTCCGCCATCATGCTTTCATTCCAATATCCTTGGTAGCGCTTCTCCATCATCTGAATATCTTGATGGAAACGCTCTCCTTGCTCGTCACTCACTGCACCAAGGTTTTCAGGAAAGAAATCTAAGTGGGAATGCAGGAAGTGAATATTTAACGACATTCGACACTCCATTTCTTTGAAGGCATCAAGGAGGTTCTTGACTCCATCCTTATACGCAGGTGACTTGTTGCTTCAAGAAAGTTTTCACATATCCATTTGTGAATCCTGACTGCATACCCATAAGCATTCCTATAACTTTTAGATCTCCACAAACATTCCATTGATGACTGTCGTATTTGATTGCCTTAAGTAGTATATCCATATTGTCATATGTCTCTTTTAGATGGACGGAATGGGCAATGGGGATGGATGGCATTATATTACCATTATGCAAAAGAACTGCTTTCAGGCTTCTCTGCGACGAATCAATAAAGAGGCGCCACTCAGATGCCACATACGTCTGAGATATGGCTGTAAATAGTCCATTGATGTCATGGCAATAACAGAGAGGACCGTCTACTGAAAAGAATGCTGTTAATTCAAAATTCCGCTTTCGGTAGTAACTAATACGAACATTGTTCTCAAGTAAATTGTTCTCCTTTAGTCTTGAGGCGAGAAGCTCTGATTTCTCTTTAGACAGCGATAAGTCTCTAACAAGATCATTCAACTGTCCTTGGGTTAACTTTTTAGGCTCTAAATGTCTACCTTCAAAAGTGTACTCTGGTTCTGTAGATGGTCCGGAAACGCCAGTTGCACCTTCATCACTTTCCATGTCATCTATGATAGAATCTAGCCTATCACTTGGGGGAATTGGAATGGGCAATGTTTCATCATGTTTTACTGGTCTACGTGCTGAATCCAAGTTTGGATATACAATCTGGTGTTTGTTCTTGGCAGAAAACCCCATTAAGTTCACACTACAAAAATAACAGTCTTCATGATGATCTCTCGGCTCCCTCCATATCGTGGGTATGGCAAATGGCATTGAAGCTTTCTTTTCGTTAAGCCAATCACGTAATCCATTTGAACAGCCAGAACAGATTTGATGTGGCGCCCATGGTTTATCTTGGTCACCTAGATGGCAACCAAAGTATAGCTTGTATATTTTCTTAATGTCGGTTGTAATACTTCGTCGCTGTGTTTTAGTTGTGAACTGGCCGCATACGAAACAGAACTTGTCGGGGTCATTCTTACATTGTCGAGGCATGTTGACTGACCTGAGCAAACTATAAATTCAAAAAAAATGTACACCAACTTGACACAACAAGTTCTTGGACTGGACTGATCTTTTGACACACAAAGCACGGCGTTGTTGCCTGAATCACAATGCTGCTAGACGTAAAAGCTCACACCTGAAATACATAAGATGTATAATTAAGATAATTGAAATAAATAAGATGAATAAACTAAAAAACACAATAAAATAAACACAATCAAATGTTGAAATATTAGTATTTTGCCTATTTAAAATGGTTAAATCTGTGTAGTTATATATATGCCTTCATCTTGAAAACTATACGTGCTAGAAAATATCTGAATGCAGTTTTGGAATCAGCGTGAAAAATGCTATCCAGCCAACACAAATTTTACTCTGATGAAAAATCTTTGTTGACCAGTGTAATTATTTCACAAAAATAGATCCTGACTTTATGTACACCCTGTATATTAATCAAGCTACGTCTAACACGCGTTTCCACATTCCATTGACGAACTTTGACATTTGTTCTTGAAGACAATCATTGTGGTGTATATTTATCTTTGTCAGTCCTTTTGTATGTGTTTGTAGTTATCAACGTTTTCGACATAGGGTGTTCATAAAGTCAGAGATAAAAAATATAGCATTCATCGTTTTTACAAAGCACATAGATACCTAAACTTATCACGTATAAGGTAATTTCATGAGTTGCAAACGAGGTTATCAGTTTGTTTTGACAAGTGTGCAAGCAAATTTAATTATCTCGAGTACTGTTTGTACATATACACGTTATCTGTACACGTCAATTTAAAATAAGATTACAACATTCCATACATCAACTGTAAATAAATATAGTAATTAAAATTTAAAAATGTAGTTTCATTAAATATATATATATTTCATACATTAGTTAACATTTCAAATGTAAATTAACATAACACTAAGTAATAAATCAATAGAGGAGGGTGTAACATTGTTAAGAAAAGCAAATGTGGCGAGCTAAAAGTTGATTTGTTTTGAAGTCTTAAAGTAACATCTTGATGCGAGTGAAAATTGTAATAATAATACTTGAAATTATATTTTTGAAAATTTCATCGGTTTTAGAATATTCTAAAGTCAAGATAACTTACTTCATCTGATACAACTTTTAAAGAGCTTTATACCCGTATGCACAAGGGTGAAGTGATTTTTATAACGAACTGTCTTATGAACATTTTTCGATTTTTTTTTTGTTTTTGACACGTACTTATTTAAATTTAAATAACTCAATAACTATAAAATGTACGTCCACAAAATAAGTATCATTCAAAAGAGGAATAATTTTACTATTATTTTTGTTCTATACGTTTTATTGCTGAGTTTGATATTTAGAGTGTGTATTAATTTTGTTTACGTTCCATAGTACTTCACGAAAACGTATACAGTAATTGAAGTTGATGTGTTTATAAATGAATATTTTTAGTTTTAAACACGACACTATTATAGGGATCTCTATGACCTTTCGAATGATGCTCTATTTGTCTATATAGTTATAATAGGTATTTGTGTACAAGCAATAATTAGAGAAAATAGGCTAAAGGTGGGGTCACCTTCAAAAAGATATGCGCCTTAAAATTGAGCATAGCCAAGATATACCAAATGAGTTTTTAGTAAGTAAAAGGAGAAGAAAAAACATCTGTATTGGCTACATTTTGTAGATTTTTTGTTGTGCGATCTTTGGTGACGTTTTTCGCACTTTGATGGGATGCCCTGAAGGAATTTTTCCAAAATGATAATGAATTATATTCGTGCCCAATTTTTACCATGATAGGTTAAAAATTCACGATTTTAGAAATTATCATTAATAATACTATAAGTATCAGCAATTTCTGAAGATGAAATTATTAGCTTAGGTTTAGGTGAGAATATGTTTACTTTTATCACTTTTGCTCGTACGGACAATTTTTTTGGAGATGATATACTGATTTATGGTCAAAATTTGTGCGAAATAATAATTATTGGGTTTTGGGGTTATTTAAAGGTCATGTGACGAAGGACACCTACAGCTTTACGTGGGATCTAAACCATGGGTCGCTACATCATCTGAACGCAGAGAACGATTACCCATTCAAGTATTAAACGTCGCTTAACCTCACTGATGGTAAAGGTCATGTGACTGAGGGAACCTACAACTTTACGTGGGATCTAAACCATGAGTCGCTACATCATCTGGACGCAGAGAACGATCACTCATTCAACTATTAAACGTCGCTTAACCTCACTGATTAAACGGAAGGTGGTATTGCGACAAAGTCGGCCTCCATAATGTCGATTTGCATAAAGTCGATAGCCAAAAATCTAAACATGCAAAAGATTGAATGGTTCGACTTCATGCGGGTTGATTTAAGTCATGTTAAGTTAATTTAAATTAGCTTAGTTAAGGTTCAGTTTGGCAAGGTTAGTATGGAAAACTGATGAGTGGGTAGTTGGGAGGTAACGAAAATGGTTCACTGAGTAGGTAGGTAGTTAATCTAACAATCATTAAATTCCTTTTATGTCAATAACTGGGTGGATGAAACCAATTGGTTGCTCACCAGAGTTATTCTCCACACTAGTATTTATATACTGTGTGGGAGGAGCGTGCTCGGTAATAAGGATACATTACCGCTCAACCAACCGAGGAATAAACCAAGACAACGCTGGTACGAGAAGCCCCGCGAAGAGGAGAACAAAGAGAGAACGAAAACGAAGAACGGGGCGAGAGGACGTACCAGCAAAGTGCGCTCTCGAAAACATAACCGGAGAAGGGAGACACTCCGATAACAAAAAGTAAGTGACTAATTGAGTTTTTACACCAAAGTTAATCTCATTAAATTAAGCTGGGTCAGACAAGTTAGGCCTACATTGTGGCCTAAGACCCAGCATCAACTCATAGCTTAACAAAGGTGAAGGTAGATTGCCCTAACCTAATTCTTGTGAGGAATCCTACTGTGGACCTCAATTTATCTGCCCGCTCTGGACCATTTCCGGAATCTCTAGGCTGACCCCTCTAGGCTAGACTTGATCTACTCTATAGTTAGACTGGAGATATAAGGGGTAGGTTAATTGTGGACCAATTCATACAGAGCATTTTTCGCATTGGTGGTCCGTGTGTGGGGAATTTACAAACCTTAAGCTTACTTAACAAAAAAATTGCAGAATTAGGCTAAATAGCCTAAGTCTAGCCTAAGCCTAAGCTAATCAAGCCTAATTAGGTCTACAACCTAGGGCCTAACTAGGAAACATTTACAAAAGGAGTCTCATTCTCTTATAAGCTTAGACCTGACTGACACATAAGTACTTGGGGGGATTAAACCAAATTTAAACTTGACTGTTTTGTCTGTGCTCTCTCTTCTCTGGTAATTTCTTCTTGTCCTATATTTTATTACGATCCCCAGTTAAACAATTTTGACTTAGACATGGACAGTGCGGAATTGAAAAAGTTAAAAAAGAAAAGGGGGGCAAAGTTGGGAGCTGTTACAAAGGCTGTGAACACTTTTAACAATATTACACAACCAGGTAAGAAAAATATAGAGAGTGTAATTATTAAATTAGAAATTAAAAAGGAGGAAATAATAGCCATTAATGAGAGTATTTCAGAGTTAGTTGAATCCGAAATGGCTGAAGAACAATTGATAGACCTTTACGCTGATGATGATAATCAGGTAAGCTCAATTGAACAGCAAATAAGGGAACTACGGTCTCGGTTGACTGACTTAACACCAAAAAAACCTAATTCTGATTTTAATCAAAGTAGGGCTAACCTTCAACAAAATTTAAGTGGCATGCAAAATCCTGAGTCACAAGAATTGAGGGCTCAGTTACCCATTTTGCAAATACCAACATTTGAAGGGGACACGGTACAATTCCCATCTTTCATTGACAAATTTGAGAATTTAATAGGTAATAAACCTTATATTTCAACTGTTGAAAAGTTTAGTTACTTAACTAGTTCTCTTAAAGGCCCAGCCTATAACCTGATAGCCTATTTACCAGCCGTAGGGGATTCATATGAAGTAGCTATTGATCTTTTAAAACGTAATTACGTTAATAAAGATGTGATTATATATGAATTATCTCAACAAATTTTTGAATTTGCACCCATAAAAGATAACCATAGTGATATGGAAAATTTTTATACAAAATTAGAAGCTATTATAGGACAACTGGTTAGCAATGAGATAGATATTAAAACTTCATCTTGGCTTATACAAAGCATAGTACTTAGGTGCCTTCCTTCGAGGGTTAAAGATAATTTAATTCTAAAGACGGGAGAAAATTATCCTAATTTAACACAAATAAGACAACACTTCCCCAATATCCTAACTAATTACAACTTGAGAGATTTTCCAACACATAAGACCCAGACTATGGATAAACCAAAGACTGTTCCCAGAGACCAACTAGCTACAGCCAAACAGACAAAACTTGATACTGTAGAATCAAATGTGACCAACTACAAAACACGAACACCTACATTACAGAACTTTAATGTAACTGCTGCCTCAACTTACACACCATATTGCAAATTTTGTGCAAGTAATGAACACAGTAGTACTGGGTGTGACAAATATTCAGATTTTAACCAAAGGGCTAAAAGATGTGAACAGTTGAACCTGTGTAAAAAGTGTACTGGCCAGGGACATTATAAGAAAGACTGTAAATCTAGGTTAAGATTCAAGTGTAAGTTTTGTAAAAGTTTACGACATGTCTCATCAATGTGTGATTCACCAAAGTGTCCAAATAATAGTACTCAAACTCAAAAGATACCTCCCCCAAACAAAGGTAATCAAGAAAATGCCACTTTCATGGGACATTCTGCTTGTTCAAACAATGTAACAAGAAACACAGATTCTTTTACCAACTATTACTTTGGACTTAGTGAATAGTGAGGGTAGTACCACTCCAGTGAGATGTCTTATAGACTGTTGTTCTCAACAAACATTTGTTTCAAAAAATTTAGTTAATAAATTGGGTTTGACACCAAACCCGAATGAACAAAACTTCAATATTGCGTCCTTTGTTAAGGATAACTCGGACAAAAATAGCTATAAGACAATTGACCTGGAACTACATTTAGAAAGTAAATTCAAGAAAATTGAAGCAGTTATTATTTCTAAAGTAGGACAAAACAAACTGGTTATACCCAAACTAGAACAAACCATAATCATTTGAAAAAACACTACAAAATAGCTGATAGACATATCACTAACAACACAATAGCTAACATTGAAATGCTAATAGGGGCAGATTATATTAATCTTATTCATAAGGGCATAGTAGAGATAGGTAATGGTATAGCTATTCAGACTCCATCAGGGATAGCCCCTTTGGGTGACCTATCAGACTACAACCTAGACCTAAACCAAAACAGTGCATGACCAACAAATACTATGTGCCTCAACTCAGTCCTACATAACACCTGTAAGAATAGCAACACTTTGAATAATATTGTCTCAACTGAGAACATTAATTCATCATTATCAAATGAAACTTTGGATGAGGCAATTCAAACTTTATGGTTACTAGAATCTGTGGGTATACATGACACACATCAAACTTCAGAAGATCAGTTAATGGTAGAAAGATTTGAAGACACCATTCAGTGTAAAGACAATAGTTATTTTATTGAGTTACCTTGGAAAATAAATTGTCCAACTTTAAGAGATAATCTCAAAGTAGCTAAAGGACATTTATATAAAGTAATGAAAAAACTCAAACAAGAAAATAATGTAAAAATATATAATAATGTCTTCAAAGAACAGCTACAGAAAGGCTTCATTGAAGAAGTAACAGATAACCCTTTTAAAAAAGATGGTTGTCATTATTTAACCCACAGGGGGGTTTATCGACAAGATGCCCCAACAACAAAACTTAGAGTAGTATATAATTGTAGCCTCAAAGACAGTGATAAACACAGCTTGAATGATTGCTTGATTGAGGGTCCTAATCTCATTTCTGACCTTGTGAAGATCTTACTGAGGTTCAGGTTAGACAAATATGCTGTACAAAGTGACATTTCGAAGGCATTTTTGAGAATAAATCTTAAAAATGAATATGATAAGAACCAACTTAGGTTCTTATGGTTCAAGGATCCATTTGATTTGAATAAAGGGTTCATAACCTATAGATTTAATGTTGTGTTGTTTGGAGCCAATTGCTCACCTAGCCTATTAGCATTGACAATTAAACATCATTTAAACCAGTTTAATAACTCTCTAACATTGAACTTCCTTAAGGAACATTTTTACGTAGACAATCTAATAGGCTCAACGACAACAAAATCTGAATTATCTGAAGTCTATGAACACTCTCAAAACATTATGCAACAAGGTAACTTTGAACTTAGAGAGTGGATTTCAAATAATGAGGATTTAAACAAAAAGATTTTAAAAGATAATAATGGTCTTACTGAGCCATCAGACAGAGTTAAAACTTTAGGTATGAACTGGTATTTGGATGCAACTTCTAACAGTCATGATTCAATCTGTACTAAAGGTTTTAAACTTGATGAGGAAGCAAATACTAAAAGACAAATATTATCAGAGGCTTCCAAAATTTTTGATCCTATGGGTCTATTCCTGCCTTCAACAATAAAATCAAAGATTCTCCTCCAAGAAATTTGGAGGACAAATGTTGGGTGGGATGATCCAATAACAAATGAAAATCAAAAATCTTGGAAGAAGTTAGCTACTGATTTAACAAAAGTGCAGAACATTAAAATTCAAAGGTGCTGTGGGTTTAGGGATAAGCCCCAGAGGCTTCATGTGTTTGCTGATGCAAGCACACAAGCTTATGGGTGCGTGCGTATCTTGTAAGCCCTACAGAAAGTCATCTAATTTATGCAAAAGGGAAAGTTGCACCTCTCAAACCTACCCGAACCATACCTCAATTGGAACTATTGGCTGCTACATTAGCCATTAAAACCATTTCATTGCTTAAGGATGCTTACTATGATGTGTTCATAACTAATATCCACGTCTGGCTTGACAGTCAGATTTGTCTTGCCTGGATACGGAATGATAGCATTAATAGTAAGAATATCTTTGTAAGAAATAGGCTAAAAGAAATAGCTGACGCTAATGAAAGCCTACAAGTAAACTTTCACTATGTTCCAACTAAACAGAATCCAGCAGACTTTCTGACCAGAGGTTTATCCTACAAGTTGTTGAAGTCAAACAAAACTTGGTTTATGGGACCAAAGTGGCTCTGTGATACAGACCAATGGCCTGTGGAACAAGTTAACTTGACATTAAATTTAATCTTTTCAAATGAAAAGGTTGAACCAATCACTAATTTTGAACGGTATTCTGATTTCAACAAACTTGTCAGGGTGACAGCCTACTGTTTGAGGTTTGCTCACAACTGTTTAGCTACAATTAACAAACAGCTAAATAAAAATAATCATAATTATACAGAGGTTGCAACCCAATACTGGATAGGCCAAGCCCAACAAAAAGAGTACAATAAAGAGATAGAATTCTTAACTAATGGGAAACAAACAAAAGAACCTGTACCATCAGTAGTTGTGGATCTAAACTTGTTCAGGGATGAGGAAGGCCTTCTAAGGTGTAAAGGGAGATTAGACAAATCAAAACTGTCATACAAAAGCAAAAATCCAATCCTTTTACCTAGATTTAGCTATTTGACAACATTAATAATCAGGAAAACACACAATGATGTATATCATATGGGGGTACCACAGACACTAACTACATTAAGAAAAACTTATTGGATACCCAAGGGAAGGATCACTGTTAAAACAGTCCTGAGTGAGTGTGTTACATGTAGGCGTATTCATGTTAGGCCCTATAGGAAACCAAATCCTCCTGCTTTGCCAGAGGAGAGAGTTACTCTCAACAGACCCTTTGAGACTGTAGGCATTGACTATACAGGAGCATTGACTGTAGGGGTGGTGACACTGAACAAAAAATGTACATTGTACTGTTTACATGTGCAGCCTCACGAGCTGTTTATTTGGATGTTGTGGAGGACCTAACAGCAGAATCTTTTGTTGCTGTCTTTAAGAGATTCTGTGCACGACATTCAGTACCCAAGACAGTTTGGACTGACAATGCTACATATTTCAAAGCTGGTGAACAAGTCATCCACGACTTGTTAAGCAATGAAATCACACAATTATATATACAAAATACAAACATAAAGTGGAAGTATGTTCCGGTTGCCTCTCCTTGGTATGGTTCTATCTGGAGAGGAATATACAAACAGTAAAGAATTGCTTGAAGAAAGCAATTGGCAAAAACAGATACACTTATTTGGGTTACTCACTCTCCTGGCTGAGATTGAGAACATCATTAACAATAGACCACTCACTTATGTGAGTGACAACATTAATGACCCAGAACCATTAACTCCAAATCATTTGATTCGGGGAGAACAAGTTAGTCTCCTGCCGGACTACAATATAGACTCTTCAGAAGACCCAAACTGGACTCAACGACATGATGAGCTCCAGACTAAGTTACAACATTTAACTAGAGTTAAAGCTCATTTCATAAAACAGTGGAAAATGAGTATTTGATGGGTCTAAGGGAGAGACATAAACAAATGACTAAGAAGGATTGGTCTGACACAATTAAGGTAGGGGACCTTGTTCTCATACATGACAGTACTCCAAGACAATACTGGCCTCTGGCTAGAGTTTCAGAACTCAGACCAGGGGCAGACGGGGTAACAAGAGTGGTCAAATTAAGGACTTCAACGGGTGACACAAAAAGAGACATTTCTCTTTTGTACCCTTTAGAGTCTGGACCCAAAACAATGGACTTTGGAGAACCTTCTCCACTGACAGTAACAACTGGAGACACTGAACTTCCAGTAACTATTCCTTTGACAGTAGGAGTGGTAACGCATCCTACTACAACATTGACAGACACAAGACCTCAGCGACAAACAGCATTAAAAGCGCGACTATTTTTACAACAAAAAATAGATGCTGGGGAATTGTAATTTTATCTTCTAACTTTCATTTTTTTCTTTTCTTATGGTAAAGACCATAGACAGTTTCATCCTATGGATGTATATTTATCTTCTAATTAAATGCTACACCTTCTCCATGAGAAGGTGAGGATAGGCACTGTTAATCAGATTAACAGGCATTTACAGTTAAATAGTTAGCTAGTCTACACTCAGACAAAAATTGGTGACAATGACACCAAAATTTTTATCTCCCGGGGCCCCCAGTATATGGAAAACTGATGAGTGGGTAGTTGGGAGGTAACGAAAATGGTTCACTGAGTAGGTAGGTAGTTAATCTAACAATCATTAAATTCCTTTTATGTCAATAACTGGGTGGATGAAACCGAAAAACAATTGGTTGCTCACCAGAGTTATTCTCCACACTAGTATTTATATACTGTGTGGGAGGAGCGTGCTCGGTAATAAGGATACATTACCGCTCAACCAACCGAGGAATAAACAAGACAACGCTGGTACGAGAAGCCCCGCGAAGAGGAGAACAAAGAGAAGAACGAAAACGAAGAACGGGGCGAGAGGACGTACCAGCAAAGTGCGCTCTCGAAAACATAACCGGAGAAGGGAGACACTCCGATAACAAAAGTAAGTGACTAATTGAGTTTTTACACCAAAGTTAATCTCATTAAATTAAGCTGGGTCAGACAAGTTAGGCCTACATTGTGGCCTAAGACCCAGCATCAACTCATAGCTTAACAAAGGTGAAGGTAGATTGCCCTAACCTAATTCTTGAGGAATCCTACTGTGGACCTCAATTTATCTGCCCGCTCTGGACCATTTCCGGAATCTCTAGGCTGACCCCTCTAGGCTAGACTTGATCTACTCTATAGTTAGACTGGAGATATAAGGGGTAGGTTAATTGTGGACCAATTCATACAGAGCATTTTTCGCAGTTAGGTTAGTTCTGTTTAGGTTGTAGATTAAACATTTCAATTAAAATCTCTAAAGAAATTACGGGTTAAACATTCAGCAAACTGAAAATTGCGAACAACTTTTCATTTAAATCTTAAATAGATGAACTTGCAAAAAGTTCAGTTGGAATAAAGTCGATCATTGACGACGAAGTCACAAAAATCGCTATTAAATTCTTAATTTTATCTTCATTTATATAAAATCTGATTTTTGTTATCAGATATTTAATTTTAAAAGTGATTCGAATAAGGTATGAAATCATTTCATAAAGTTTATATATATATATGTATATATATATATATATATATATATATATACTGTCTAACGAATTTTGACTTCACAACAGAAATCACACGCGCTCTAGGGAAACTAAAAGCACACTCAGCAACAGGCCCGAACAAATGGAACGCTACACTGATTAAAAACTGCAAGAATGAAATCGCTAAGCTTCTCCATTGGATATGGAGACGATCACTTGCCATAGGGTAAATACCAAAAATCCTGAAGAGAGTGAACATAGTTTCAATTTATACAGGAGGGAATCGATCTGGGGCAAAAACCAATAGGCTAGTGTTGCTGACACCAAAATATTCGAAATAGCGAAAAAATCTATAACGCTTTGAACACTCAGAAAAAATTAAATGATAACCAACATGAATTCCGATCACGAAGATTGCCTATCACACACAGAAAAAAACTTCCTGCAACCTTGAAATATTATCTTCTGTTGTCTCAAATCGGTCGAAAAAGAAACATATTTCATGAGTTTTACTAATAAAAGAAACTTCATGAACTTAATGTTGATGAAATCGGTGTAAAGGAGTGTACTGTAACAAAATTTGTTGGTGTAATGCTAGATAAGACTTTGCAATGGAGTGATCATGTAAATTATATCGCGAAAAAGATTTCAAGGACCGTTGCTATAAAGTTTAAACTTAGAAATGTAGCTCCTAAACAGGTTTTATTGTCTCTTTATCATACTCTTGTTCTTCCTTATATAACGTAATGCACCCTTGTTTGGGGAAACTCCGCTAACAACGCATTGAACGTATCTTTGTCATCCAAAAAAGAGCAATAAGGTTATTATTTGATGCTGATATCCTTCATCACTCTTGGGCATTATTTAAAGAGCTAAAACTACTAAAGCTCAATGATGTAATCAAACTGGCACATTTTATTTGTATTTACGAGTGTAAGAACAAAATCATTAACTTACAATAGGTACATAGACATTTTGTAACTCATCAAGAAATCCACTCATATCAGACCAGAAATATATCAAAGCATGTTATACCTCAATTTAGATTGTCTTCGTCTCAAAACCTACCCATTTTCATTGGATTCAAACTATGGAATGATTTAAATGCTGGTATAAAAAATATTGTGAATGTAAATTCGTTTAAAACCAAGTTGAAATCTCGATTAATTAATAATGGCATACTAACAAAATCTAGGACTAATGTACATTACTATTGCTTATTAATTTTTCGTGTGTAATCTATTTTATTAAAGACACATTTCTTGTGATTGTTCAGTTCTTATCTCTCATGTATAACATTGATTTCTTTGTATGGTATTGGTATAATGCATTTATCATATCGACAATGATAATTTAAGATTAATACATTCTTTATATTAATAATACTTATTTATTTATTTATTTATTATTAATTAATAATAACTATCAGTTTTATTTTTAATAAGACCCCAGTAAAGCCTAAAGCTTAAGGGCCAAATAAAATAACTATCAGTCCAGCTTCAAATTATTTATGTCATTGTAAATTGCAAAACCAATGTATTTATTTTATTATTAATAAAAGTTATTAAAAGAAATTCATAAGGTTTGAAGATCAGTTCTTCTCTCTAAAGAAGTTATGTATCATTAAAAGAAGTTATTGTGTCATCTGACAAGAACCTTTGATATCCAAATGAAGTAAAAAACTTCCCCTAGAATGCACCCTCAAAAAAGCTATAAGGTCTAAATTTAGAGTATTTTAATTAGAGCGCACAACTAATGGGACATCATTGATGCACTCGAAAATATTGAAAACTATGATGTGATATACACAGACTCTGCCAAGGCTTTCGACGAGTGTGACCATAGAATCATATCATGTAAACTGAAATATAATGGAATAGCGGGGAAAGTAGGAAAATGGATATATAATTTCCTTAGTGAGCGGCAGCAAATCGTTACAATTCAAGGAATATCTTCATTAGAGTCAGAGGTCCGTAGCTGAGTAGCGCAAGAAACAGTATTAGCCCTATTACTATTCATAATCATGCTAACTGATATACTGTAGATGATAAAGTTACTAGTGACAGGAGAGTAACATCTTTTGCTGATGATACAAAAATCAGTAGAAAAATACGAAACCCAGATGATATAGAATTATAATCTCTACAAACAGACACGAACAAACTCCACAACTGGTCAGAAGGCAACAGTATGAAATTTAACATTGAGAAATTTCAACTTTTAAGGTACGGGACAAGGAAAGACCCAAACTCCATGAAATACTATTCTCCAAATGGCTATGAAATTCAGAGAAACTTTAAAGCAAAAGATTTAGGAGTTATAATGACTGATGACGCGAAATTTGAAACACAAAGTGATGACAGTAAACAAAGCAAAAAGAATGACTGGACAGATACTGAGAACCTTTAAAAGAAGGACAGGAATATAATGATTTCTCTGCTGAAAACCTGATCATACCCAAGTTAGAGTATATGCACTCATTATGCAGTCTTAACATCCCCATATAAAAAGGCAGTCATTAGTCAACTAGAAAGAGTCTCTGAAGGGAGTCAGAGAAGTTGTGGAGACCATTAAAGAAAATTGTAAAATAAAATTGTGCAATAAAATGCATATAAAATGTACACTGTATAAATGAAATTAAAATACGCAAATGAAATTGAGATGTACAAATGAATCCTAAAAGTTGTCTATTTTCTCACATTCTCTTAACCCTTTGAGTACTGACGGTACAAATTGCTAACGTTTCAAATACATGCATTCATAACTTAACCCTACAAAAGATTCAGTCCTTAAAGGGTTAAATTGTACTGGTTACCCCTCCTTATATTGCCATTTTAAATACAATTATATTATTTGTAAATATTGGTGTAAAACTGTAATAATAACTAGGCCTAATTGTAATATTTTTGGATCTCATTGGTTTGAAATTGTCATACAAATATCCTTTAATTAATGGTTTGGCCAAGAGCACACGATCCATTGAGAGGGAGAACTGAATTATTCCTGAAAATGTAATAAAACTATTTCAAACCTCAAACCCCTTTCATTTTTGCTTCCGAGCTTGTATTTTGTGGAGTCATCGCCTCATCCTACAAAACTTGACAGCCAAGATCAATGGATGCAATTACTGGGAAAGATTACGTGAATTAAACTTATATTTAATGGAAAGAAGAAGAAGAGAGAGGTACACCATTATTTACGCTTGGAAAATAATTTTTATTTATTTTTACTGTGCACAAAAATTTTACTTTCGACTTGGAAACATTTTGTGTAACTGTGACGGTGTGACCTATCACCAATTCCAATATTAGGAATTTAGGATAATGACGAGGGAAAGTGATGAAGTTCATTTTTCGGAAATTTTATTCTTGATTTTGATAGTTAATGACTCCTCGCATAAGAATTAACTCTACGAATCGTGAAATACAAATTATATATTCTTATTGAAATTTTCGGTTTAGAAAATTTGTTTTATGCACGTCAAAAGTGACGTCATTAATTCTCAAAATCACGGATCAAAACTTTTAAAAATGCCTTTACATAACTTTCCTTTGTTACCCTCCAAATGTTTAACTTTGAAACGCGGTACTAAACTAGCGTGTCATTATGAAAAGGGAATAATTGAGTTCGTTATATGAAGATGAATTGTATGTACAGTACTAATCATCATAGTTTTCAAATAGCTAACGTGGTTCTCATCTCAATGTTTTTCACTTGCGTAAAAATGATAACATTTCAGATTTTTTTTAACCACTTTTATGACATCTAAAGTTATTTTCGAAAACCAATTTTCTCAGTTGTTAAATAATCCTTCCACTTCTCATAATAAACTCTTTAATAATGATGAAGTAATTATTATTATTATTTTAAAATCAATTAAAATGTACACTCTCCACACAGCTCAGTGTACAATTATTATCAAGATAGGTACTATACAACTACTTAAATCACGTATAACCAGTGGTGTAGTGGCAAATTTTAAGGTGCAGGAGCTCTAAGGAATATATAATAATAATAATAATAATAATAATAATAATAATAATAATTCACTTAGACTTGGAATATTAAAAATTTGAAATCCCAAATAGAAACCAGTGCTTTCATCTCAGTCTGTTTGTTCCCAACTTCCAAGTATCAACTAAAAAAAATAAATAAAATTTGGATGAATGCTCCCGCAGAACTACACCCCTGCGTATAACCTGGTGGTATAAGTGGCATTGCATGATACTTTAGTTGGCAATCGTATATCCAAGACTGATAATAGCAGGCCCTGTTTGGTGGAGAAAGTGAAAACCACATGAAACATGCATAACTTAATATAGCCGCTTTTCGTCCAAAATCTATCATCTTCCCTCTTCATGTGAATTAAACGAGTGGGCAGCTTTCAGGTAGATTTGGTACAATGACGCGTCATTCCGCATGCAAGTTCGTTGATTGGCTTAACATCCTTCGTCCAACTGACGGCAGTGAGAAGGGAAAAGTAAGTCTCCTTCAAAAGGAGAAAAGGGCCACGCAAAAAAAAACGAAAAAAAAAACGATTTCTCAGACCCGATTTCTCAGACTTTCCCATACAAACAAAAGCATTATCTTTTATGGAGATCAAATGAAAAATCTTGTGATTGTAAACTTTATGGCAGCATTCACCTAGAACATTACACTGGTATGCATCAATTTTGCTGTCAAAGGTTTTGCAAGTGATTCTTATAGAGGTTTTCCTGCTGATTTCGAATCTGCAATCCGTTTTTCTCAATCAGCTCAGGTTATCCGGCTATGGCCTCATAAGTAAAATAGAATTTTTCGTGATTTTGTCAAAGCGGAATTGGAACAGTAACATCTATCATCACTTGTTTCACTTGTATAATATCTTTTTTTACTTTTCAGGCATATAGATAAAATAGTTCATAATGAATAGAGCGTGTAAAAATGATCCCAATAGATTCTGCTACATATGTGGGACGGTCACCATGCCAAATAACCAGTCCCAAATCACTAAATTTGTAAAGACAATGTATAGAGCATACTTTGGAATTAAGCTAGGGGACCAGGACAAAAATTTCGCCCCTCATATGTGCTGCAAGACGTGCATTGAAAATTTGAGAAGATGGAGCAAAGGCAGAGCGAAATCTTTGCCTTTTGGAATTCCAATGATTTGGAGAGAAGGAAAGGATCACGTGACAGATTGCTATTTCTGCATGACAAACCTCCAAGGTGGGCTTATAAATTTATTTTTCTTAAATATTTTGAAATCCTCGTATGAAACTTGACATAATATTCACCATAATGTAATATTCACCATATATAGCATAATATTCACCATAATGGTAATCATACATTTACATATACATATTGTTATAGAAAATACATTTACACATACATATTGTTATACAAGTTACATTTACATATACAATGATTGTATATTTTCTTTCTTTTTCATTCATATTGTCCCCGAAGGGACAATATGAATGAAAAAGAAAGAAAATATACAGACTCCATCGACCTATTTCATATCTTACAGACCGCAGCCTTCCCTCACGAGCCGCCACTGTCTGAATGCTTCTTCTATTTCATATGCAAGTTTTATATCCATGTTTCTGTGTTTCTATTTTCAGGAGTTAACAAGAAGAATAAACACATTGTTGTATACCCTGACATTCCTTCTGCTATGAGACCTGTACCCCATGGTCCTGGAATTCCAATACCCGATCCACCTCAAACCCTGGACTTCGATGATTCTGATGATGAATCAATGACCAATGCCAATGACCAGTCCCAGTCGTATATACACCTCAAAATACCGCTTCAAATGAGCTGAGGCCTCTCAACCAGGCCAAACTTAATGATCTTACCAGGGATTTAGGACTTTCCAAATTAGCTGCCAAGATCTTGGGCTCCCGACTTCGAGAGGACAACTTGCTGGCTCCGGGAACAACATTCTCCTGGTATAGGAAACGAGAGGAAGAATTCCGCAAGTTTTTTGCAGTGCACGAAAATACCTCTTCCTTAGTGTACTGCTGCAATGTTGAGGGGCTAATCGAATCCTTGGGCCTGCCATATAACGCATCAGAATGGAAGCTATTTATAGACTCGTCTAAACGAAGTTTGAAAGCAGTACTTCTCAACATTGGGAATAGGGTTGCATCAGTCCCTGTAGCACATTCCGTACAACTTACTGAGAGCTACGATAACATGAAAATTTTACTGGATGCTCTCGTATACGACCAACATAACTGGAGGATCTGTGGAGATTTGAAGGTAATACTAATAGTAATATCATAAGTAAACTATTGCTATTGACTACGTTGTTTTTCCAAAGGTTATTTGAGAGCGTATAAGAACACTTAACTTCCCCACAGAAGTGATACAGTCCAATGCATAGATTTTTTTATCTGATAGAACAAATTCTCTAAATTCTTTAAATATTTTCATTTTTTTTCAGATTGTGGCATTTGTATTGGGAATGCAAGGGGGATACACGAAATACCCATGTTTCCTCTGCAAATGGGATAGCCGAGCGGATGAGAAGCACTATGCACAGCGTGAATGGGCATCCAGAGAGAATTTTGAACCTGGGTCGCATAATGTCGTTTCAGTGCCCCTTGTACCACCAACAAAAATTTTGCTCCCACCACTTCATATTAAGCTGGGCTTGATGAAAAATTTCATCAAATCAATGAATAATGAGGGTTCAGCATTCCGATATCTCGAGAGTAAATTTCCTCATATATCTGATGCTAAACTAAATGCTGGGGTTTTTGATGGTCCTCAAATTCGAACTTTGATCAAGGATACTCAGTTCGAAAACGCAATGACTCCAACTGAGAAGAATGCCTGGCAGGCATTCAAATCAGTTGTCACTGATTTTCTTGGCAAGCGTAGAAGTCCAGAATACGAGTCCGTCGTCGAAAACTTGATGGAAGCTTTCAAAGCTCATGGGTCGTGCATGTCCATAAAAATGCAGTTTTTGTGGTCCCACTTGGACTATTTTCCTGAAAATTGCGGGGATTATAGTGAGGAACAGGGTGAACGATTTCACCAAGATATCAAAATAATGGAAGAGAGGTACCAGGGAAACTGGGATATCAATATGCTGGCGGACTATTGCTGGTGTTTGAAGCGAGACGTGCCCGAAGAAAAACACAGACGGAAAGCCAAAAAAACTTCATTCCTTCCTCAATAAACTTTTTTCCATATTCATTGTATGAATAAAAGTATTTATTCACACAATGTTTTCATTTTTCACGAGTGTTCTTATAATATTACTCGTATCTACAGTGTTTAAGCTAAAAAAATCAATAAATTTGGGGATAAAATTGAACTTATAATAAATGGCCAATAGAGAAAAAACCTGACCTGATTGAGGAAAACCAATGTCATTTTCGAATTCAGCATGGTCGAATTATATAATATGAGTTGAAAAAACCCTCACAGCAGACCAAAATATTTCGTATGCATACCAGTGTTATAAATAATTGTGATTGTTTGTGATTTAAGTATTTCATCAAATAAACCTGACTGAAATACCTTTGTAATGTTCAAATACTTTGACATTCATGGTTTTGATATGTTTACAAACATTACCAGGGAATTTAAGCAAAGTTTTCAGTTTCATCTTATTTGTCGAAGCCAAATCTGCCGCAGTCGAAATTAAGCCAAAGTGAGGCTGTTTAGTTTTACTCTACTTTTTTGGCCAAATACAGGGTGGTTAAAAAATGTATACATCTTTAATGGCGTGTAAGTTTTTTTACAATCAATTTAAGTTATCTTCATGAAATAACTTTTAATGAGTATAAAAACTCAATTTTTTTTATTCTATCTGAGGTAAATGAAAATATATCAGCAAACTGAACAAAGGACCTTTATTGTGATTCAGTATTTGAAGACAAATTCGCCTACTCAAGTGATTCAGGCATTTCGGAAACGATTCCCAGACAGAAATCCTCCCACAAGAAGTGGTTGCCGAATATAAGTGCGCGTGCAAAGGAGGCAAGACACTTGATACACCAAGCAATGACACAGAGCCCCAAGAAGTCGGAACGAAAACTCAGTGCTGAACTATTAATTTTTATATGATTGATTGTTGATCGTATTTCACCGAAAGATTTGCACACGATTCCCTATAAAATTCAATGTTTACAAAAACTGACAGGAAATAACCAGCTTCTGTCAACTGTGAGGTGGTAGACAGGGAAGATCTAAATTTGAATTTTTTTTCTTCATTTGAATGGATCCGTCAGTCCGCACTATAAATCAACGTTGGGGAAATGCAACGGCCTTTCTTCAAAGAATTCTGGTTTCTGTTCTCGAAGCCATTTCATATAAGTGATGCACTCAGATGCCCCGTATTTGCCCTCTCACTTATGGTTGTACAAAATTTAGTGCGTACTTGCCGGTCATTTTCCTAAACAATATTTACATATCATACTGGGTATAGTGATAGTGGGTAAAACTACTGAAAATATACAGATATTTACTTTTTATTTTTTCTTTCCTAATTTTCACGTGCCCCTCTTCAGTAGGTTTTGCGCCCCGCCCCCCACAACTTGGGTAAATGCTGCTGTATAACGTTAAACTCAATTTCCACGAGTTTAATTTGTTTGTCACATAATCTCGACGAGCATAGCTTGCATCGATGCGTGGCGCGTTGCCTTTTTAATGTTTTTGTCCAAGGTTTGGCATGAAATCACTAAAATTAGGCTCTTTGCAAACAGACGAGTAAGCTGACTAAAATTGCTTTCGATTTTCAGTAAATAATTTTTCTATATTTTCTGATACTTTTGAACAGTGTTTACGACGACAACAACAATAACGAAGAGGAAAAACTATTACTTAAATCACTTTATTCCGACTTTCAATGGACATCACAAGAATGAGGGTACGTCATACACTGTACATAAAAAAAATGAAATCCAGTAAAGGTGAACAAAATTTAGAACTTAGACTTAACAGTTATTTATTTATGAAACATTGACTGACATTCCATATGATTTAATTCTATTCTAAAAAGCAAATATATTCTGAATGCACATATTAAATCTATAGTTTGTATACACTGTCCTGAAATTGTTTGAAATTTGAAAATCATATTGACCGATGTATGTACACTTTTGTCAGTAGGAATTTGACATTGTTTGACTATATATAAACGAAATCAGTGTTCAGGAGGATGCAATTTATTAAACTGTTGCGAGTATACAAGTGTTTTTAACCTATAAAAGTAGTGATTAACTATCTGGTACTGTATTATTACAATAACATTCAAATTTTATTACACTCTAAATGGTATTAGACGTTTGGTTATGCATATGAAACGTTTACTCGACATCTCATGATGAACTTAGCTTTCTAAAGTAAATAATAGATATTTTGAAATGTTGACTAGATATTTCAGGTATCTGAAAACGGTGCTTAAATGTTTAAAATATATAAAGGCGTAGAATTTAAACATTTCATTTATATAATAAGTTGGTTTTCTAGTCTTTGCACCCAGGCGCATGCGCACTGTGGTTAGAAATATTTTGAAATCGTGACGGGTTATTTAGTGTTCTCGAAGAGAAGAGAAAACAGTAATTATATTTGTGCATTTATTTATTTATTCCATGTAGGCTTACGTGTTCTAAATGTCTTTCATGCATTTATTAATTTTAGTTATTTAGCTAGGCCTTGGTTAGGAAAGTCTTTCAAGATTAAGAACCAGTCTGTGACCCTGACAAACTAACCTTAGATCTAGGCCTCTTGATATACAGTAGGCCTACTCTGATTCAATCTCTAAGTTAGACAACCTATACTTTAGAAAAGACACTGATAAATTAGAAAGGGTTCGGGCTAGAGCAACCAAAATGAATTCAGAAATGAGAAGTAAAATTGGCTTCGATAATGTAAATTACAGGAAGTTATTTGATGGGGATACAGAATCAATTACAAGAAGAAAGGGATATAAACTGAAGGTCAGATATTTTTAAGAGTAATAGCAGTGTGAAGCAATTCTTTTCATATAAACTTGAACTAATACTTAAGTTTAATTAACATTTTTAAACTTTCCTGCATTAAACATTTCATTGTTAGACAATTCATTAAACATTTAATTAGACATTTCAGATTATTCTTTTTAATTGTTTAGAAAACTGGAACAATTTAGATATTTCAACTAACCTACTGAAATGTCTAATGAAACGTTTAACTAATGTGAAATGTCTACTGCTTTAGACATTTCAACTTTCACAAAATTGGGGCAACGAAACGTCTACTTCTGTTTAGAGTGTAGTATTTTTCTATTTCTGTATTGTTATATCAAAAAGTGTTTAAATACTTTTATACAATAAAGATAGAAATATTAACAACAGTTCATAAAGTCCAGTATTCATAGACATATACCATGGATTAAACTGACAATTATGAAGTCTTGTAAATAATACTTATATAATGACAGGCTACACAAAATGAGTTCAAATGTCAACAGGTGAAACGAATAAATACCACAGGATGATGCACGCAATGAAATCAAATCACAAAGCAAAGTAACTTTCGACACAGAGCAGCACTATTGTTCATCTAAATCACATATAAACCGGTAAGTGTTCATAACACTTTTATTTCAGCTATATATATATAATATACATATCTCCCACTTCACTGTCTACAGTTTTATGAGAAAAATTATATAACAATAAAGTCAACAAATATATACATATACAGGAACTGTTTATGGAGTACCGATTATTGCGTGTTGTACAGTAAATCCTTCTTACTAGAGACCATTATCTGATTTCGCTAAGGAAATTGATCGATCTCTGTATAAGAATGGGATAAACAGCAGGGTGCAAGAGCTGATTTTAAAGATAAATGCCTAATTGAGATCTTACATTTTATATAACAAGTTACTGACAGCTTATTATTCATTCAGTTTACTAACGTAAAGAACTGCTAATGCGGAATCTTATTTGTACGATACTGCTTTATCTCTCTGTCATAAGCTGATCATGCGCGATAGAACACAATGTTCATAACCTTCTGAATATAGTTGTTATTGTAGCCATAAAGATCTTTATAAAAGTATCAATGATAAATTGCCGGTGGGCGTTCGCAAATGATAATAATAATAATATTAATAATAATAATAATGCTTAAATCACTCCCTCCCCCCTAAAAAAAAATATTTACCTTAAATTAAGACTTCGAATTGTGTTGTTGCGTAAAAACAGAAAACCGATTGGCTGTAATATTTTCCAAAGAGAATAAACTTATTCTCAGCACTACTGAGAAACCGATTGAAATCAAAACTTAAAAACTGAAATTGATACGACACACTCTGAATATTCGCATTTTGAGAAATGGAAGAAGACGAAGAAGAAGAAGAAGAAGAAGAAGAAGAAGAAGAAGAAGAAGAAGATTCGACAGGGATCTATCACAGATTCTATTCTATAAAAGACACCGAAGAAAAATCTCTTAATTAAGAAATATTTACATTCTTATCATTTGTTCATGGAGGGAAACATTCTTAAAGTAATTTGGAATCATTTTTAAATAAGATACATAAATAATAGTTATGTGTGTGTGTGTGTGTGTGTGTGTGTGCGCGCGCGCGCACATTGTATATACTTTAAAAGAGCTTATAATATCTTCGTTTATATATATACTATATTGAATATTTTATAATTTTTTGTGGTAAGTCACCTTTAATTTTATTCATCATCCAAATTTATTTAAGGATTTATAATCTAAACAAGTTCAAAAAAGAAAACTTTAACGTATGTATAAATGAATTATTTTTCTGTTTAGTGTTTTTTCTTCGTTCTGAAATACCTGTTTTCAGTATAAACAGTAAAGAAAAGGGGAACTAAAGCCTTTTTTTTCAGTTCATGCATAAAAGAGATATTATTTTTGGTTATGATAATCATTGATTGACTTTTATGGGGTTTAACAACTTCGTTATGCAGATTATACCGTAAATCTGTTGGAAGCGTTTTTTAACATGGAAGTTTTTTGTTTAATTGCTTCATAAACAAAAGGAGATGCATTCCGCTAAAGAGATCCAAGAACTACGTGTAGCTAATGAAACTGTTTTTTATTTTAAGTGTTACTAAACTTCACACGTTCTTAAAATAAAGAACATTTTCACGCTTGACACGGGAGTTAAAGGACAGTATTATAGGTGTATATTTAATTATACATGCACTGAAGCGCTGAAAGGGTATATACAGATTCAAATGAATTTGAGAACCAAAAAGGAAAAGAATTAACAAAAGGATGATTTATTCATACACTGAGGTTTCAAGAAAGTTGCGGGTA
Source organism: Bathynomus jamesi (assembly GCA_023014485.1). Classification (NCBI taxonomy): domain Eukaryota; kingdom Metazoa; phylum Arthropoda; class Malacostraca; order Isopoda; family Cirolanidae; genus Bathynomus; species Bathynomus jamesi. The sequence goes on along the minus strand of JAJOZX010005053.1, from coordinate 332,767 downwards.
ATTTAACAACTTTTCTTAACTTAAAATAATAATGTATTAACTAAAACGAAATGACAAACAGAGTTGAAAATAGTAGCATATAGGGAAATATTTAACATGTTAACATTTAAATGCAAGCAAAATACGAGTTATTAAGTTGGTTTTCCTTGATAAGAGATTCATTAGAGGTTTGCAAAATCACTTAAGTAGGTTCTCACTATGAGAGCATATAGTCATATACTGTATGTAGTTAATTTCAACTTTTTGTTCCCTTTTAACTTTAGTTCAATAAAGGGTTCAAAAAGAATTTAAAATCTGAGATTCACTTAAAAGACTGCGTCTTGATTGGCCTTCACTGACGTAACATTCAAGTATACACTTGACAGAGAGATGTCAGCGAATGGGGTCCATCACATTGTTTAACGTATGCCGTTAACTGAGAACGGAACGCGGGAACTTTACAGCTCCAGTATAAGTCTTCAGCTTCGAAAATGTTCAGTAAGTAATGAATATCCCATTTCAGTATATTTTTTTATATGTAATTTTGTCCATTCAATAAAATATAAAATTTCGTCGATTCATATGTCGCATAATTCGAATCCTGTCGTTGGTCGTTCAGCCTTCTCCGAAACTTTGACGTCATATTTGGCAAGTTCGTCGTCATTCATTTATCTCTTTGATTCATCCTCAAATGATTTACTCTCTGTACTCCCTGAAGTCCGAACTCCGGTGTCTGACGGAGCCATTCTGGGCGACGGGGGTCGTAGCGCGAGAACGTGACCCAGAGCGGGGCATTCCGTGAACACTGCGGAACCGACGAGACAAATGACGTCGTGTCTTTTTACCACGCTGAAACATGGGAAGAAAATCGAATTACACGTATGTAAAAGCTGATAAGATATGACAGTAAGAACAAATAAATTTTACGATTTGAACTGGCGTTTCTGGTATGGAAACCCAACGTGCTAACCACTCGTCCATCCAGTTGATACAAGAATTAATTCTTAGTTAATTATTTCGATTTTGTTAGTGTGTTGTTTTAACACAGTAATTACGCTGCCCAATATTATGCATTCCCTAATTATAGCAACAATTAGGGCTGAGAGATATCTTTCTAAAGTGACACCTGGGGTCCCATAAGGGAAAAAATGGTCAAAATCACTTCATAAAATAAAACAACTTAGTTTTGATTCCACTCGAATTGTTCATTCTGACGAAGGTCAAGGAATCCGAACCACGACGCACCAGGAAAGTAAAAAATTACAAAGTCCTCACCCGGACTCGATCCCACGACCTCCCGATCAGCAGCCCAGCGTCTTAACCACTATGCTACCCAGGATATCCATTTACCTACCAACCAAATTTTGGTATGGAAGGATGAACAGCTGGGTGAGCTGAGCGCCACCTGTTCTTGCCGGGAATCGAGCTTGTGGCCGGTGGATTCATAGTCAGCGTTGCTAACTACTACTGTACTGTATATTACAAATTCTTAAAGAAGGAAATAATTGAGTACTTCAGCATTTGGTTTCTTACTTCATTTCTAAGAGCCATTTTCGCCTGGAAAGCCACTCTGTCCATGGCTTCCCTTACCCATCCCGGTTGGTCAGAGAAGCAGCGAACAAGGGCCATTTTGAGGGCAAGAACGATGTGTTCGAAGCACACGAAGATGAGGATCCACTCTACGGGGGATGCATTGGGGGCGAGTGGACGCATACGAGGGCAAATGCAAAGGAGTGCACAGTTGGTTATCACTGCTATGGCACCCATCAATTCAAAGGCATTCTGGAAAGATTCCGAAAATTCTACATGTGTCTAATAGCTCAAAAATACTTTTAAACATTTTTATTTAGCTTTCTCTGTAAAATCTGTTGGAAAATCTAGTTATAAAAACTTAAATTTTAAGACCGTCTTGTTATTTAATTAAGGTTTTGAGAACCAAAGATTAGTATTTAAGTTTGAAGATTAAATGTTTAGCACTTTAGTTACCCGATATGTAGCACGATAAACCTATGATGATATGATGAAAATAAAGAAGTCGTTTCAATTATTTTTATCATCTTTGAGACACACGCCTTACCTGCCAGACTCCAATTCCTGCAACTTTCTTTCCCCGTGGACGTTGAAACACGCGACAGAGCTTGAAAGCATCAGTCTTCAGTTCAAGAACGTTGTTGAGGACAGCCCAGAACGCTGCCATTGGATAGACGGCGGAGAACAGGAACACGTAGCCAAATTGCAAGAACATCTCGAGGAAATCTTCATATACGTCCTTTAAAGTTGAGAATGTTTATGTTAACCTTTTGATGTATAGTATCCACTTTACTGATTTTATCCAGTCTTAGGGAAGACCTCCAAGCATGAAATATTTAAGCCCGGGTTCCGATACCGTTAAGTTGAAATAAAAATAACGAACCACGACTGGTTAAAAGATTGGGATCACCTGAAGATCAGGGCCCCCATGTATTCTTGTTTTTGCTTTACAGTACCAAATATAATAATAAATTAAATTGAATGCCCGGTTAGGTCAACTGTACGCCCTTGACGATTGGTTAAGTTAAGTCATGATATTTTCGTTAGTTTTAACGAAGATATCATTTGGTAATTGAGGCTGGGGGCCCTGATCTTCAGGTGATCCAGAGATTATAATGTTGTTTTGTATCTTTTAACTTAAATCGAGTTTCCTTTACGAACTTCGAACGAAACTAAACTTAAAAAATATTTTTTCATCATCAATTTATCATACCCTGAATAAACCTCTCAAAAAGTTCTGAATATATGCGTTCATTCGCTTACATTGTAAGGGTCGAGCTCAGACTCTTCTTTGGCTTGAATGATCCTTGGGTCTTTGGGGTCGAGAGAAAGGACAGGAACTTGTTGTTCTTCTGCGGGGGCGTTGTGTACAGGACGAATCACCTCCACGAAGAAACCCTCCGTCAGGGGATGTTCCTTCAGTTGCTTCACGATAAACTCGGATAACTAAACCAAGAAATGGTTATTACTAATAATAATGAAATTAGCTTCTCTCTCGTTGTTGCCTCTACTCCTATTTATATTTCAGGAATAAAGGAAGAGGCATCATGCATAACATGACGTAATGCATAACGTTTTAACTCAGTATGTGATGTAATTAAGTCATATTCCGTGTTTAGCTCTATAAACTGTATTTCACAAACTTCAGAAGAAAATTCGTAAATCTCATAAATTCGACCCCCGCTTTTTATGAGCTTAAATATCTATGGCATAATAAAAACTCCAAAATGGAAATGGATACCCATCGTTAACCCCTCATTGAAAGATTATGTTCCTGGTAGTTTTTATCTACTTGACAATTCGTCGTTTTTCCGTCGATCGATAGTGGGATCCACGGAGTTTTTCACGTCAATCTTCGAATGCACTCGGTACAAAGAACCGAGTCGACAAAGTCACAAAATAATTAGCTAATCCTGTTTTATCCCCCTAAAGTGTCGATTGAAAGAACTCGATACCCATGTAACCACTTAAGTTCCGTACACTTTAAGTTCCGCATACGATGTATTGTACGGTTGCAGAAAAAAGTTCGTCGAAAAATAATAATTTATCAAAACCTAAAAAATATTAATTATCAAATTCCCGGGCGGTTACCTCATTTTTTCATTTGTTTCGTTCTTTCTATCTCGTATTGCGCGGAATATTCTCCTATACAAGCGTCGTTCTTTACGATATATATATATATATATATATATTTTTTTTTTTTTTTTTTTTTTTTTTTTTGCCCGGCTAAAATAATAATCCCCAAATCCCCAAAATACCTCAGTTAACTTTTTTTCAAAACTGTATCTCTAAATTTAATGTAGGCCTATACTAAATTCCGAGTTCGATAAGAGAAGAGTTTAGATAAATAAATATTACAAAATATATATATGTTCAAGAGTTTGGGTAAAATACTCTACTGAAGTTGCAGACATCAAATGACGAGCATCTGTCAGAGGCTATATAAACAGTGTCATGAACTACTGCGAGTAAAAGCTATGATGTAGCAGGAAGTATTCAGGTTGTTCCTTTTAATGAATAAAACTATGTTCTCTACTATTAATTCATAGTCTTTTCACACATTTTTTTCATTTACTTCTAAGGAAAATGTCAGAAATTTTAAAATGTCCTGCACGAACACTAGGCCTCTATGTCCGTTTTCTGTAACTCAAAACTATCAGAAAATTCAGACAGCCCAATTTTCAATCAATTTTTACATAATATTTAAATGTATCATATATTGACTATGTCTCACATTGAATATTCTCTGAAATGAATCCTTCTTCTATATTTTCGAAACTGGAGTACCTAAACTTGATTGAGTTTCTTGTAAAAGTGATAAATGATAATATTTCTAACCTCATGTTCACGGTTTAAGCATACCTGATTGTAGGCTCTCTTAACAACAAGGGGAAGGAGTGCCTCTTGGAAGTGGTTGATCATCTGAGTGACAATGAGCATCGTTGCTACTTGCTGGAAATTAAATTATAACTTCCATTTACTTCAACATAAAATAACTTTCCTTTAAATTCTGCAGCCAATTCAAAAGTCAATAATTTGCAGAATTTCAAGGAAATAAAATAGAATGAAATTAATTGTCTCGGAAATTTAAGTTCGTAAGGATTATTGTCAATCGTATATATTTTTTTAGGAAACAAACTATCTTCAGCTTTTCTGTTTATCAAATTGTAACAATATATCTGTTATTTCCGTGTCTCTAAGAATATTTGGGTTTATGAACGTACCTATAGCATAAATCTACCTCAAGTATTTAATTAGCTGAACCTCAGATGCAAATGGTCTTGAAGCTATATTGAGCCTCACTCTTTATATAATGAAGTAAAAATATTCGTATTTATATACGGATAATATCCTTATTCACGAGGATTCTTACCGAACAAAGCATATCCATGTCTTGAATGTAATAGCCGATGTAAAACAAGGAGGAAAAATTGTTAACGAATTCAAAGGCAATCAATTTGCTCACGCGATGCCAATCGTGATCTTCATGAGTTCGGTGGTTTTCTGAGGAAAACAGTTTAAGCATAAGAAAATGAATTACTCAAGTAGAAATGATTACCATTTATGAGTATTACACGGCTAAAACAATGTCTTACCCCATTCGGTTAGTAGCAGCGAAATTCTTTTGAAGTAGTAATTCAAGAGCCAGACGATGGCAGCGTAAATTGCGGATGGGAAGTTGAGGAAAACTGCAACCAAGGAACCATACCGCCTTTTCCAGTCAATAAGTTGTTCTTCGGCCCAGAAGGCAATGACCATAGTCCAGAGGGCGAACAGCATGCATAAGCCCACCGCAGGCCAGGACCCGAAATACAACTGGAGACAGAAAACATGATTAAATCATTGCAAAACAATAAAAGTATATTTGTGATACTTCCAAAGATGGGCGGTCATTAACAATGTGTTGTCGATTCTGCGCTGTCAATGCAAGTATGTCCTGTATTTCGTATCAAATATGCAAATGTAAATATATCGGGTAAGGTGTATCGTTGATACAGTTTCCTCAATATCGCGTATGAAAAGTTCCCGATCTGGTCGTTTCACGATACAACGATACATAAAATCTGGAAATGGTTTACATTTTTATATTCCAAAATTTAGTCTAAATTAAGTGAGCGTTTCGGGGAAAAAAAACTCGTTTTCTCCATTTGACCGATCGAGGACCATGCAATGGATGTACATGTTTGTTGTATATTTTCCTTCTTTATCACGCATTAACTATAGATTTTCAATTAATTTCCCAATAAAATGGCGAGCAATATATATACACGCATTCGCGCGATGACATCTACATACATCCCTTTAGTCATATTCGAAGTTTGTGAGTCAATTTCTTTAATGATTAAAATGCTAAGAAAACGATGTGCAGTCAGTAACAAAGTCGAGATACACTGGGCTACGTCAGCGCCCGTAACTCATTGGGTAACACCATTTCCATGGAAGCGAAATGAAGACGCTGAAGTCGAGGGTTCGACTACCGATGTGGCGGTAATAGTGATCCAGGAGTTAGTGCAAGGGGCCGCATTAGTTGGCCTGAGCGTCGTGCCAATTTCTAGTCCTTCTACTCTATGACCTATGACACCTATTTTATGACCCAGTGTACCCCAACTTTAGTAAATGAATGGTGTACACCATTATAATGCTCTTCACCTGGACAGGTGAGGAACAACGGTAAATGTCGTGCTATACAGTGAGCTTTCAATAGTCAGTGAGGACAACCAGAAACTAGCACAACGCTCAGGCCAGACACAAATACGACCCATTGCGGTAACTCCCTAACTATTATTACTACCAACACCATCGGGACTCGAACCCCTGACCTCAGTGTCTTCATTTCACTTAAAGGGAGGGAAACGGTGTTACCACTGAGTTACGGACGCTAACTACATTTGAGCTCTTAGTGACGCTATTTCTCACAACATCCAACAAAATAAATTATAATCAGCCAAAATCTCTTACATTAAATGTGCATTCCATTAAAATAGCCTATAAGCTATTTTATTATATCTTTCTTGCCCATATTAAAACAATGAGTAAATATGCTTTACAAATATTGATCGGAAGAAGAATATCGAAATGAATTTGTATCGTAGATACGATAGTTCGAGTATCGTGTAGCTGTATCAAAGATATGTTTTCACTATGTGACTCATCTCTGGAACGTTCGGTCGAAAATATTTGAGGCATCAGGTTATGCAATTATATAAATAGAACGGATCAATGAAAGAAAGCCACCCCAAACGGGTTGGGGTGGCTTCTTTCATTGACACAATTCGGGGGTGGCTTTCTTCCATTGATCTGTAAGTTATTTAGGTAGGTAGGTTATTTACGTTAGGATAAATTGTGATATTTAGTTAGTTTAAATGAAAATATCATGACTTAACCTAACCAATCATCAAGGGCATACAGTAATAAATAATAACAATTCCTCATTTACTTTAGTGATTTTGGGGGGGGGGGGGCATTGTTAACTAGAAAAGGTGTTTTTTTTTACATTCTTTACTTTAGTGATTTTGGGGGGTGGCATTGTTTTATTGATCATTTTTTTTTAGGGTGGCATTGTTAACTAGAAACTTTTGGGGGTGGCTTTCTTTCATTGATCCAATAGAACAGCATTCCGCACTTCAAAAGTACATATTTTTAATAATACATTTTTATACCATATTAATTTATTTTTTGATAAACAGTTTCGGGAAATAGGTTCACCGAAAAACACACACACACACACACACACACACACACCACATTTACTGATTAGTAATTTGAGGATTGAAATCTTAATTTTTTCGGCGAATTTTTTCCCGCAACTCTACACGAAAGGTCTCAAATCCTTTTGCTTTTTATTTTAGGTACACAATCTCAGAATTAAGAATGAATGATAATACTTGTCTCTCCACTTTTAAATTTTTATTTGACCTTTGAAATAACTTCATTTTCAAATAAATTTAAAGTAAAATACGTTCTATTATAAACCTTCTTTACAAGTGTGTGTGTATATATATATATATATATATATATATATATATATATTATATATATATATATATATATATAATATATACCTTTCAACATTTCAAATGTTCCGTGCGATGATTCCTCACTTCACGAAAGTGAAGCTATAATGCTGACTATGTACTTTTTATAAGAATAAGCCAGTTACTCTAGAGCAGTGATGCACAATCCCTGGCCCGCGGGCCAAATATGTGGCCCCCACGGGTCTTTTCAGTGGCCCCACGGGTCTTTTCAATTCAATGAAAAAGTTAGAATATAAAAGTGACCCAATTTATGACTTAGCTGGAAAGTAAGGAGGCTAATACATTTAGTTATTTTCTTCGCTTGGCCCTCACATCAAAAATGTTTGTGCACCACTGCTCTAGAGAATCAAATTGGTTTTATATTTTGTATAATCTTACTTTACACTTTGTCTTCCAGGGAGGATAGAAAGGTTCAAACCTTCCAGTGATGGGGTTCTGCCGCATGTCGCCTTTGTAGTTTGGTCTAGCCACTGGGGATTGAGTCCTATCAAGGGTTCCCCACGAATACGCAAGCTCAGCACATCTTCGCTTCCACAGCTAAGAATTTTATAAAAGATAATATTAATTAATATGAAAAGGTAATAATGTTTAATTTTGAACAAAATTCAGATGATTTAAAATAATCTCAAAGTACTTTGCTCTACATTTTCACATTATAGCGTCAGTTGATATACACACGTAAATCATTCATGTGACTTTCAACTTGCCTCGAGAAACACCGTCACCCAAACTAGATTAAATACGGCAAAGAAGGCGTGTTCCGATAGTGTATCCACCGAAAGGAACATTTGAGCAACCCCCAAAAGGGCCGGAGCCATAAGGGTCAAAGTGTAGAATCCCAGAAAGCCAAAGTACATTGCCACTGACTCTCCAAAATAGCTTCGAATGTCATCTGAAAAAATGAGTAAGGAATCAAAACTAAATTGTAAAGCTTTTGACTGTCATTATAAACTGTTTTGGTTGCACCAAATGTCAGGAGTGTAAAATGGATTTAGATGTAAAATTACTATTTTTAATTAAACTACAGTTTGTAAATAATTATGATAAAGACTTTATATTCTTATAGTGGTTTTTATGCCCTGAATCACGTGGAAAGGAATAATTAAATTGAGATTATAAAGAAAAAACCACAGCCGCTGAGCATTTAAAGAATTAAGAAAAGACTAAGAATTATTACTAAGCATGCGTAAAATTTAAATATAAGAATGCAAAATTCATAAATTAATAAACGAGAACGCAGTCATAAATCCAGTGAAGCGATTCCTATTCGTGTAAATTTGCTTTTTCGGATCACCTGAAGATCAGGGACCCCAGCCTTCTTTAGTTAGCCTTATAACTTATAAGGCTAACTAACGAAAATATCACGACCTAGCCTACCCAATCGTTAGGTCAACTGTACTCCCTTGACGATTGGTTAGGTTAGGTCGTGATATTTTCGTTAGTTAGCCTTACAAAGCTAACTAAAGAAGGCTTGGGGGGCCCTGATCTTCAGGTGATCCGCTTTATCTATAAAGCCCCTTTCTTTCTCTGCCCTTATGTATAGTATGTCTCCTTTGGAAGCAGTGCCGTGTCGCCTTCAAAAATTCAACAAAAGAATTGCAACAAAAAGGTTTGCGCTAGACGAAGGGTGGAAACTTTCAGTTTATTAATGTTTCTTTGAGTCACGGATTAAAGTATGGTAATTTTTATGTCATTTCAAGCAGTTTAAATAAATAAATTGTTAATAATTTCTAAATTTAACCATGAAAACAAAGTTGATTAAAAAAAATAGCTACATAATTCTTGCTCTTAAAAAGACCACTAAAAATAGTATCTGTAATATTTCAACCGTCACTGTTGCTCTATTTACAGAATATTTTGAATTTTTTGTGCTTAAGGTAGAATTCTCTACTTAATTTTTATGACAACTTCAGAAAAATTTAAACAATTAGTTAAAAAGTTTAAATAACTTATTTTTTTATGTCCCAGATGTTTAACTCTGCGATTGGGTCACCTTTTGTCCCGAAAATAAATATTCTTTGTCTCTTATTTCAGGTATCGGAATTTAGAATAGGTTTCGTCAGTAGTAAAGACATTATTTTGAAATACCAAGAATTTAACTTTTCATGGTTTCGTTTCTTCATGTCAATAACGTAAAGTCTTTGCCTTTATTCATTCGCTAAACTGTTCAAATTATTAAAACGGTGGATTATGAATTTGGATAAGTGGACACCAAACGTAGGTATTCCTAATTTACTAAATAATCACACAGTGAAATATAAGGAAGTTGGCAACTTGTTTTATTCCTACCGAGAGAAGCTCCATTGAGGAAAGATTTATACCATCTGTTGCCTAAGTCTTCTAGGACAACACGATCATGAAGAGGATAAAAGGCAGTTATCAATTCTTCATTGACGTAAACATCGACTGAGAAGTAAGAAGAATTAATACCCAAGTGAGTAAACTATTAGGTACATTTGAGATGAATAAGATTTCTATAATTTTATAAAGTCAGTAAGACATTAGAGAAAGTTATTTTCATATCAATATTGTATCATTTATTTTTGTTTTAGATAAACATACCAACAGACTGCCCAGGGAACATTTTGATTTCTGGATATCCAGCAACATGAGCGTCTTCAGACTTGGCTCGAATGCCTTCCAGTTCATGTCGGACGCAAAATTCTCTTTCTGAAGGTGACAGGACTGAATCTAGCGTCTTTCCTCCATACAAGAACAAGTCCAAGTCGCGAACGCTAAATTCCTTTGCGAATATAAACAATGTATTAAAATGTTTAATGCAGGAGAAGATTTATTATTTGAACAACCAAAGAAAACCTTGAACTTACTTGGATCAAACCAGCTGAAGTTCTTTTCTGGAGTTCGAGAGCTTCTGCTACTTCTAAAAGTTTTATTTTAGTTGCAGAAACATGAACAGTTACGCCCTAAAGGAAGAGTTAAAAAATGAATCGTTTGACTTTAGTTATTCATAGTCAAGAAAACTTATAGCAAATGAAGTGGCTTCCTCACCTGTCCTTTTTGTGGCTCGGAACGTACAAATAACTCCGCACCTCCATATTTCTGTTTCGCTTCTATCTTCTCCAGAAGCCATTCTACAGCCTCTCTTCGTGTGTTTGGATGAAACTGGAAAGTATGAATTCATCCAAGTTACTTTTGTACATTTCTTTCTCATCGCGGAAGAAGGTGAGAAAAACAACTGAATTAATTAAATGTGTTGAGAGTAATGGTTTTTACCTTAATAACATAAATAGTAGGGGGAATGTTGGTGGTTCCAGGCCCGTCTGGGATGTCCCTCTCGTCTTCACTATCGGAAGGAACCATTTTGAGGGAGGAGAGGAGGCCGCAGCTTCCAACCCAAGAAAATTAAAAGCGGGAAGAAGGTTTTCAGAGGCCTGAATCAAAACCTTTAGGACACAGTCTCATCTCTCTCTTTCTCTCTCTTTCTCTCAAGGTTAGATAACGTCTCAAATTAAAAGTTTACTCGATTAAAGAAAAGCAAATTGAGAGAAACGGACTTTATCTCTAAAGAAACTGACTCAAATCGAGACTTTGAAAGTGTTTGAATTTTTCCGTCTCTTGCCCAAAGTATTTGTTTCATTAGAGCTCGTCTGCAGCTTCTACACTTTACTTATGAGTTGTGGCAAAGGTTCTGACAGAAAAGTTCCCTGGAATAAAAGATAAAAATTTAAAAATTCTTAATTATTCTTTTAATTTCTTAATGAATTTAAAATTTCGTAATTAATTTTTTCAAATTTCTTAATTAATGAAATACTTTTTAAATTTTCTCTTTGAGAGCTTAAGGAATATCGCCAAAATGAGAAATAATTTTTCTTTTGTATTAAATGCAAAAAACTTCACTTTTCTACGTGGAGGTAAAAATATAATAATAGAAATCCACTCTAATAGACAGAGTTTATTTCCACAACAGTGGAAGGACTGTTGTGGAAATAAACTCTGTCTGTTAAAGTGGGTTTTTATATCATATTTCTTTTGTATATTTTAAGTCAGTAATACTATTAACCATTTTCTGGAAACATAACAGAAGGCAGAACTTTACAGGTAGTAAATAATAATAATAATAATAATAATAATAATAATAATAATAATAAATTTGGTACGTCAAGAACAGCCCAGAAGGCTTCATCAATCTCAATTACAGAGAAAGAAGAGAAAGAATTTTCGGACAAGGAAAAAAACCCGACTCTCATTCGTTAAATTGACTTTTTTTTTATAAAAGTGAAGGTTTGGTTTGGCAACGTCTGAAAAGAGAACAAAAAAAAATCCCAGCGAAACAGCTATAAATTGAGTACTTAATATCAATGAATAGTTAAAGATGGTAGCGAAGTATCTTAAGTCAAGTATTTGATAGTCATGTCAGTGTAGGTTTTAAGTATATATATATATATATATATATATATATACATATATATATATATATATATATTATAGAAGTTAAGTCAACAATTTGTCTCTTTTGCGAAGGTGTTCTAATTTGTAAGAAAGAAAACGCCGAAAGCAAAACTTTAAAATAAAAAATACATTCCGTTGTTTCATGGATGTCGCAACGATATGAAGCGTAGACACAAAAGAGGCCCTTGAACAGAGCCAAACAAATACCTATCAAACTTCCTTGTTCAATTCAGTCTTTTAGTTTTCAAATTAGTTTTCAAGTTTAATAAAGTAGTCTCGTGTTTTCACACTTCAGCAGATGTTTTCGGTTTCATAATCAATGTACGTTTCCTTGTATATGTTAAGCGGTTTTACTGAAAACTTAAAATTCAATCCACTATACAGGATTCATTTTACTGTGTTTGCTGTTATTCTCCTGATATTCTCAGTAAATCAAGTTTGGGATTATGTTTAATATATATATATATAGTATTTTAATTTCATTTTCTCATTTTCACGTCTTCATTATTCATCGCCTGCCCGAGCAAAAGAGTAATTAATTTCAGAAAACCCACCCGGGTGTTAATTTAGTTGGGTGTGATACTTTACGCAAAAGTGTTTTACTTCCTCACGAGTGAACTGAAAAATTTCCTTTTATGGCAACTTTTATGGTAATTATGTATATATATAGTTACAATATGAAACTTAGCAAGTATTCTAGGAATTAATAAAAGTATAAATAAAAAACTTGTAAGGTATTTTATCATTTAATAAAGAGGTTAACTGACTCTGAGCATGATTCAGTAGTCTTTGGCTCAGATCCAGATGCACAGCGACTATCATGCATTATCTGACGTCAGGAAATTATTTCAAGAATATCATTTCATGAAGAGCAAGGTCTGACGTGAAATGCATAACATATGACGTGCGACATTTTAACTTAAGTTGACTATATGATAATATATATCTGAAGAATTTAGGTTGTTTTACGTTTCATATAGTGTAGGTAATAAACATCTTACAGTATTACACTGGCCTTCTGCTAACAGTTTTTTTATAACCATTGTCTTAAATCTGTGGTACAATAAATTACAGTTCCATTACTAAAACTGTTAATGGTGCTACTTAACTATACAGCAATCTCAAGAAGCAGTTTATTCTGTTTTTCTATTCAATCATATTTTTTGACTACCGCATTATTTTCTTTATGGGAAAATACTTAGCTGTCCATTTTTAAAGGTGTTTATATAAACAATTTCAGTTTCAAGGCTAGAATCTAATGTGAATGCCATTACTAGTACTTTAATAGTGAACGTATAATGCAGTATTATTTGTGGACTGTCAACGATAAGGTCACCAATGCATCGTAAATCGAAACAATATCTCGTGGAACACTTTGAAATCATGACCATTATTTTGGAGGAGATATGTAGATTGTAGACCTTCTGAATATCATATTTAAAATTTCGTAATATCATATTTAAAACAAATAAAAAGGTGATAGAAAACAAATAAACAAATAAAAAGGTGATAGAAAAACAATAATTCGTGAACAATCAATGATTTTACATAATATAAAGCCTATTCCCAATTTACGGTTATATTTTGCTGTGCACAAATGAGGACAAGTCTAGCCTCATCTATATATTTCACCAGTCTCTACACAAAATTAAACTAACAGTTAATAAAAATAGAATGTCTCCCTGTGTATCACTTATATTTAGCCAACCCAATCAGCGTAATTTGTCAAAGAGAGAGAGAGAGAGAGAGAGAGAGAGAGACCCAAATCAGATGTTCCATTTTTCATTTTCACCACGAAAGAATAGAGCCCTGATGCAAATTCTTGTATTACTATAAAAATTTGTAATGAGAAGTTGCGAAAATTGAACCTTTAAATGCAAATGAAAACTAAACATGACTACACCTGAGTGCATTATGAGTTCGGAAGAAATATACTTTCGGAAGGCTTACGCCGAGAAGGAAGTATGACAATTTCAAACTGCATAAGCAAATCAGCTGAGTTTGGCAGTAAGAAGGAAAAAAATAATAATTTGGCTGTAATTTTTCCCAAATGAAGCAAATTAATCATTCTCATTTATAAGATCAAAATAATTATAAATCTGAGATATTCATGTAAATAAAATCATTGACCGATTTTTAAATACAGTTTTTATTTTTAGAAAAAAAATCTAAGTTTCCCATATACCGTTTTCTTTCATAATTCATCGAAAACGAAAGTTTTGAGATAGAACAAAAATTATTTTTCATACTAGCCTTATTCGGGATTGTGACATCTGATAGGCTTGACATTCTGTCGACAAGTATATTGTTGGTTAGATTAGGTTAGGTTAAGTTAGCATAAGTTAGATTAAGTTGTTAGCTTTTGAGTATCGATGTTATGATCTTGTCATTCCGATGGAGCTTTCTTACGTGTACACTTTACATTTTTAGTTCAGGTGTTTAGTGCAGTTTAGTTATTTAGTGATTTGTCTCAAACAAAGTACTTTTTTATTGGAAACAGCAGTTTTACGTTCATACTCTCCTGTCATTGTCTGAAAAGTGTTACTAGGTTTAGTGCCCAAAGAATCATCCTTATTCATTCTTCAGTGTAATATTTTCATAATTGTTTTATTTCAGTAAGTTACAGTGCGCATACAAAGGATGTTTTGGGCAACAGTGCTATAGAAACTTCATGCACGTGTCCATCCAGAATTAAGGTTGCTTTCACGCCCCAAATTAAAAGTTTACTTGATTAAAGAAAAGCAAAATTGAGAGAAACGGAATTTATTTCTAAAGAAGCTGACTCAAAGCGAGACTTCGAAAGTGCTTAAATTTTTCCGTCTCTATTCTAAAGAATTTGTTTCATTAGATGATTAGAGGTAGTCTGCAGCTTCAATTCTTTACAAAGAATTGAATCTTTTTTGATTTGTGTCCTACAATAAATAGATATTACGACATACGACCTAGTTTTACTTAAGTCTCCCGCAAAAACGCTGCTATTGAACAGCACCACTGGGAGACGAACCTCTTCTTGAGAGTCTTCACTTCACTCAAGCTTTAAGCTTTTCAACTTTTAAATAATAAAAATGTGTAAATATAAGATACATTTTGGAAACGTTCTCTCCTATTTGATGTCAAATTAATCGTGACCAACTTTGCAATTGCTAATAGTGTTATTTGACCCCCTAAAAAGCACGTTTCTTTAATATATAAAAAAAACTCCAAACCCTGAAAAGTTTCATAATAATGTTTAAATATTAATGGAGCTATTGAAGAATAGGGACCCCAGCCTTCTTTAGTTAGGCTTATAAGGCTAACTAACGAAAATATCACGACTAACCTAACCAATCGTTAGGTTAACTGTACGCCCTTGACGATTGGTTAGGTTAGGTCATGATATTTTCGTTAGTTAGCCTTATAAAGCTAACTAAAGAAGGTTGGGGTCCCTATTCTTCAATAGCTCCATATTAATTAATGGAGTAAACATTGTCTATAAATTTAAATGTTAAAAAAATGAGTTTCACGATGTCTAACAGACTCTGGCATCATGATGATACATTCTCTTCTGTATTATAGTAATGTACTTTATTAAATCATCTTTATTTTTTCTTTTTCTTTTTATTTTTTATTTTTCACTTCGTACTCCTTGGTACGAAAACGTCTGTCTGTAGCTCCACTTAACTTCGACATTACAGTATTATTTCTAATCAATTGTATATATTTCTATCGTTAGTATATGCAGTGGCGGTTCCTCATATGGGCAATATGGGCAGCCGCACAGGGCGGCATTTGTGGAGGGGCGGCATGAGCGCCTGCAAAAAAAATAAAAAAAAAATAAGAATAAATAAATAAAAATAAATAAAAATAAAAAATAAAATAAAATAAATAATAAAAGATCAATAAATATATTTTTATTAATAAAAAACCATCTATTGCATTTTCCATAAACCTTCCCATAAAAGACCTAAACAATGCAAAATGCTTCCAGATTAATATTATTGGGAATAAAGGCCCATACTTTAACATATGTAATGTTATTTTTCTGGGTTTGGTTAAATAGTGAAATGTATATTATTTATTACAGAACGAATCTTCACACTAAGCCACTAAGGTCTGTCAAATAACCGCAAATGGATAAGAAGAGGTCAAAGCTATCAGGTGCTCAGTTTAGAAAAAAGAGGAAAGAAGAAGAGGAGAAACGAGCAAAAGATAAAGGTATAGAGCTATGTCATCTACTCTTCACTGCTATATTGCACTGCTATTTTGTGATATAGCTTTCTGAGTCATTTGAAGTGTACTATTATGTATATAATTAGCCATTAACCAAGGAGGTTGTATTATTCATTTGTTTCCTATTCTAAAAGTTTAATAAATTGTGCTTAATAACATGTTAAATTAATTGTACTAGCCTATTCATGCATTGGTCTGTTATGTTCTATTTTACTATTTGCAGGGGCACTTTTGAAATATTTTGGAACACCCTCTGCCACTAGCCAGGATGAGAAGCCGTCTACTTCTGCCATTATTGAGGCTGAGGAGCCATCTACCTCCTCAGCCTCACATATGTCTCCACAAATGCAGTCTGATCCTGAGGATGAAGACCCATTTGCTTCTACTTCTCCCCGGCAGGACTCTTCAGGTGAGTTTGTGTGCACATATGTCTGTGAGTGTGTGCGTGTGTGTGTATGTGTATGTGTGTGCATCCCTGCAAAGCATTTTGCAAACAGTTATAAATTATAATGTTATTATCACTGGGTCTGGGTTACTGGGTATGTGTGGTGTTTCACCACCATAATTCCATAACACCACCACCATAACAAAGTGCTGTGAATAATGTGTTATCTAACTTAGGTGTGTATACTAATGAGTAATGCTCTTGTTCTTTCTATTAGAAAGCCTGGAGCAGAATCGCCTCCTGAGGATGAGTCTCTGTCCACCGACCCTGCTAACTGGCCTTCAGTTCTGACTGAGAGAATTCGGACACAACTGGTTTCCAGGGGACCAAGTCAAGTACCATCTGACTTTGTATTCCCTAGAAACGACAGTGACGGAAGAAGTTTCCACCATCAATACTTCAGGAAGTCATTGGTTAGTGGGGGGAAAATATAACCAGAAGTTGGTTGGTCTATTCCTTAAAAAACAACAGCCTTTTCTGTTTCTGTTGTACATTATTTTCCGAGAGGAAAATAAATTTAACAAGTTTGGGACTCTCGGACTGGAAGCATGCAAGCTCATTGCTCACATCACATGACAACAGTTCAGAACACCTAAATTCTATGAAAATCTGGAAAGAACTGGCAGTGAGGATGAGAAAGGGGGAGACCATTGACAAGCAGGAGATGGCACTTCTGGAGGCTGAGAAGTTGAGATGGAGAGCGGTGCTGACACGTCTCACTGCTATTGTGCATTCTCTGGCAGTTAGGAATTTGGCACTAAGGGGACATACAGAAAAATTGTTCTCACCATCAAATGGCAATTTTCTGAAAGAAGTTGAACTGATGGCACAATTTGATCCTATAATGCAAGAGCACATTAACCGTGTCCAAAAATGGACCTCCAGTCACACCAGCTACCTCGGCCACCACATACAAAACGAACTCATTGATTTGTCGAGCAGCAAGACCATTTCAGCAATGGTGAGCGACATCAAACAATCAAAGTTTTTTTCAATAATTCTAGATTGCACTCCAGATATCAGCCACACTGAACAGTTGTCAGTTGTGATTCGGGTTGTGTCACTGGAGGGGAAGCCCCATATAAAGGAACATTTCATGGGGTTTTTGGAGGCAGAGGAGTCCACTGGTCAACATTTGGCATCTCTGATTCTGAAGAGACTGGAGGAGCTAAAAGTTCCTTTCATGGACTGTAGAGGACAATCATACGACAACGGGGCCAACATGAGGGGAAAAAACAAGGGTGTTCAATCCAGGCTCCTAGAAATTAATCCCAGAGCTCTGTTTGTTCCATGTGGGGCTCATTCTCTGAATTTGCTTGTGGCCGATGCTGCTAAGGGATCTATTGATGCCACAAGTTACTTTGGCATCTTGCAGAAGCTTTACAACTTGTTTTCAGCCTCCACACAACGATGGGCCATTTTGAAAAAACATGTGAACATCACATTGAAGATGTGGTCTGATACAAGGTGGGAAAGCAAGATCAAGAGTGTGGAGCCCCTGAGATATCAGGCAGCTGCAGTGAGAGATGCACTGATCGAGGTGAGGGACCACACCAAAGACTCTGTAATAAAGGTCGAGGCTCAATCTCTGTCAGAGGAGGTTGGGTCATACCGCTTCGCCATTTGTTCAGTGGTGTGGCATGACCTGTTGTGCCAAATTCAGCATGTGAGCAAGCAGATGCAGTCTCCTAGCATGCACGTTGATGTTGCAGTAAATCTCCTAAAAAAAACAGAGAGAGGTCTCCGCAATTACAGGGCAACAGGTTTTGTGGCTGCACAAATGGCAGCCACAGATATCTGTGAACAAATGAATGTGGAGGCTGTGTTAAAACAAAAACGGCTGAGGTCCACAAAGCGGCACTTCTCCTATGAAGCATCTGATGAGCCCTTGATTGATGCTTTGAAGAAGCTGGAGGTGACATTTTTCAATGCAGTGGTTGATGCTGCAACATCAGCCATTCAGGAAAGATTTTCCACGTTGGAAATTGTGGGAGAGAAGTTTGGAGTGCTGACACATTTCCAAAATCTCACATTTGAGGAGCTGACAGAACAATGTGTGAACCTTAGTACTACACTACACTTTAAGGGACAATCTGACTTGGATGGCAGAGAGCTTGCACAGGAGCTGAAGAACTTGCCTGACTTGCCATCAAAGACCATATCCTTGCTTGAACTGCTGACATTTATCCATGAAAGGGAGCTCTCTGAAATATATCCAAATTTGTGGACTGCTCTCAGAATTGGTCTTACTCTTCCAGTCACTGTTGCTGAAGCAGAGAGGAGCTTTTCAAAGCTGAAGCTCATCAAATCCTACCTGAGGTCAACTATGTCACAGGAACGCCTTACCGGTCTGGCCATCATCAGTATAAATCATACAATTGCTGAGCAGATTTCATATGATGATTTAATTCATGACTTTGCATCAAGGAAGGTAAGAAGAGTCAGGCTTTAGATGGCAGTTGTGCTGTGGTGCAATTTATTTTGTTTCTTGTTCAAAGTGTAGCATAATAATTACCCTCTCTTAAGTGTCTTATTCTATTTATGTGATAGAGCATTTGTACAATTTAGAAATTTGATTCTCTAGTTTATTTATGGCAGTTGTGCAATTTAATTTGTATTTTTCCTGTTCATAGTATCATAATTACATTCTCTTAAGTGAGTTATTCTATTTACGTGATGAAGGATTTGTAAAATTCAGAAATTTGAGTCTTTGTTTTGGTTCTGAAGTTCCAACAATTAGTCCAATAAAAAGTTATTTTGTGAAAGAGTTATGTCTGTTCTTTATTTTGGGGGATTCGAATGTGTGTGTGTTGGCGAACAGGGGGGGGGGGCGCTGAAGGTGAGGTTCGCCCAGGGCGTCATGTAAGCTAGGACCGCCACTGAGTATATGAAGTGTCATTGTATTAATAATATTTGTCATATGGACTATAGTCTGCCAATAAACATTTTCATTTTCATTTTCATTTTCATTCATTTCAAAAGTGTAACTACGTTATCAAAACCGTTCCCTTATTTTAGGAAGAAACGATGAACATTAGAATAATTCATGGCATTTTTACGTGATCTATGCGAAATAAACTGCAGTGTATATACTCGTATATACAGGGTGCGGCATAAGTCTCTTTACCGAGAATAATGAAATCACATTGTGAAGAATAATATATCGAGAAAAATTATTTTGTATGGCAACAAGATGGTGCTCCACCACATTTCGGAAGAAATGTATTCTTAAAGGATAATTTTTCAGAATGGATAGTCGAATGTCCTCCTCAGTCACCGGACATAACTCCATGTGATTATTGAATATGGAGTATAATCAAAGATAAAGTTTACGGCCATAAACTTCGGGACTTGGATCACATGAAAACTTTTATACGCCAAGAGTTCGAGACGTTGAATAATAACAAAGAACTGTGCCCCGCGGGTTGTTGTTCAGTGGTTCAAAGATGCAACGTGTGTATTGAACATGATGGAGGACACTTTTAACAATTTCTGTAATAAATAATAAATATTATTCTTCACAAGGTGATTTCATTGTTCTCAGTAAAGCAACTTATGCGGTACCCTGTATATATATTTAGTGGTGGACCGGATATCCGCATCCGCATCATTTTAAACATCCGCGTCCGCACTTCTGATTGCGGATGTTATGCGGATATTACCTCTAATAAATAATGCAATTTACAATTAAATTAGCTTATAAAGTAGCTTACAAGGCCCAGTCATGCACATTTCATGTAAAGTATTAATTAATTAAATTATTAATGAACAAACAAATATATAAACCTCAAAATATAAATACGTGGTAACACAGAAAATTGAATGAAACTTGTTTCATTGAATTTTCTGTGGCTGAAACTCGAGAAAGTTATTATTTTTATCATAATGAAAACATTAATATTAATTTTAATTCTTATGCATTGCCTGCCATAATAGTAATATCACGAAATTTGAAAAATTATGTCATATATTCATAATTCTATATTATATTGATAGATTAACTAAATATCCGCATCCGCATCCGCGGATATTGAAATTAAAAATTTGCATCCTATATACAGCTATATATATATATATAATATGCACAGTGACTGTTGAGACACCCTGTGTATATATATATATATATATATATATATATATATATATATAATCAGAATATACACTGGGCTACAGGAGGAGATTGTAGACGCCAATCGACCAGGGAAGTACTCCGGGAAGAACATTAGGTAGGAGACAGGGCGCGTTGGAACTCCCGTTTCTCCTGTCACTGTCCTCATTAGCTGATATTTTTCCGTGTATTATCTACCCTTTGAGCAGTCCAGCATCTTCTCACACACACACACACACATATATATATATATATATATATATATATATATATATATGCATCTTACCACTACAAAATCTCCTCAAAATTCTCTTCTTCTATAGGAGCGTTTTTGCGGGCCATCGCCCTTGGCCCCTCCTTCCTGCTTCAAAAAAATCCTCATACCTTATGACCCAGTGTATTCGGACTATTGGAATCGATTGTACATTCGCTGAACATTCCACAAGGTCAAATTATTTATGGTTTATTTTAATGCTTTCAGAATTCATAGTGTTATTGTCACTTTTACAAATTTTCCTCAATTTTAATTCTATTTTTTCACACTTTGTCGTCTAAACCTTTCGTGAACCCCTATTTGTTCTCTAGATTCACATTCAATGAAGTAAAACTTGACACATCACGATTTCATTTTACACCTTCAAATAAATATTTTTATCTCGTTCTTAACTTTTCTCTCTCTCTCTCTCTCTCTCTCTCTCTCTATATATATATATATATATATATATATATATATATATATATCAGACCAGCCCTAGCAGAGGGGCCACCAGATTGACCTTCAAGTGAAGCGAGACCGACGCACGAAACTTTTATCAGGTTATCAGGTGCATCTTAATTTTTCGATAGAAGTAATTAAGTTTTGTTTTTATATATCACATTTTAAAAGGTATGTTTTTTTTAAGGTGATCATACCATATTCGGGTTTCACAAATCCCTTAATCAGTCCAACGAAACTCGTTGCATTTGTATTAACGTTCTATGCATTTATTCCCTACCTATCGAGAAGGAACTCGCGACAAAAGCTTTTAATTTCTCACTCACTTGGCTATCTTGCACTAAAAGGTTTCGTGTATCTTTCATCCATTCCACCTTATTTTGACTTTGGGGGCTTCCTCCCTTTTTAAACAGTATATATCTTCCCCTTATCTACTTAGTAATCAACGATCTTCTTCTATGTACTTTCCTCCTTTGTATTTTGGTTACTTTTAACTACCGTAAACTTTCCTTTTCACTCTTTGTAGACATTTCATTGCAACGTCTTTTCATTCTTTTCAACGTGCAGCCATTTTGCACTACACTTTCCTTCTTTTTTATATATTTACATTTTCAGTGCACCGTACAATTTCACTTTCTGGGACTTCTTCGCACAGAAATCTATATCAGCGGTCATATCCAAGACATACTGTAGATATACACATTCGTTTGTCATAACTGTATCTCTTATATCATCTTCTTTTCTGTTTTAACATTTTCTTATCATACATCATTTTATCTACACTTTACTATCAAATTATTTCATACATTTCCATTTATTCCTCGATCAAATTTCATACACACATCCTACTTACCCTAAATTATATATAAACGGTGTTATCTAATTAGATCTTCGAATACAAATGAAGACTGAGAAATTAAAGTGCAGGACGTGTTATCCAAATCCTGAAAGAAGATCTCGTCCAATAATATGCAAAACTATAATTAAAAAATAAAAATAAAAATCGTCTCTAAATTCCTTGAATCCTAATTCTGATTCGCCCACCTATGATTCATACAAATACATTTACATACTGAATAATAATAATAATAATAATAATAATAATAATAACTGCTAAGGAGAGGCATTTAATTGATTGTTTGTTTTCTGTTCACCTAGAAATAAATTCTTTCAGCGCTCTACCCTTGTCATTTCCTCACCTTGGAGGTTTCTCAGCCTCTGTATCATCAAGAGGCACAACTTATATTGGCACTCTCGGTCAGGCTGCTTGGCAGGCACTCTGCTGAGGCCGATTTGAATTGTTAGAAGAGACGAACTGACAGTCATACTCCGCTGATGATCTACGGCGCTTTAAAAAGAGTGTTTTAAAGACTGGCTCAATAGGATAGAGTGGTACTGGAGTAGGAATGACGGTAGCTCTCAAAGGCATTAAGCAAAATACCAAACCTCAAAGATATATAAAAAAAACAATATTTATTTTCTCTTTCGTATTTCCATGAATTCAAGTTTCAAAAGTACATCAGTACGTGCGTTTCTCTCCTTTGCTGGTAAACTTGCAAATTGTGACATTCAATACCACTCCTTCACTCCCCCCCATTCTCTCTCTCTCTCTCTCTCTCTCTCTCTCTCTCTCTCTCTCTCTCTCTCTCTTCAGTGGGAGAGCAAAGAAGGCAGAAGTGGAGTGCTTCCCAAAGCTGTGTACCCAAAGCTTGTCTTTTCCTTTGTTCTTGCCTGTTTATTTGCATCGCAAAGGCCAGTTGGGAAGAGGAGACTGCGGACAAATTACACTCTTTAAACCTAAACATAACATTAGGGAAATTATGTTTATTTAAAATTAAAATAATACATGACATTTAATATAAAGGAATTAAGATAAAAATTCAGTCATAACTAACAAGAAATTAACATTTAATTGCATTACATGCTAGTGATGCTACCCCTTAATTGGCACTACGATCAAGGTTTAACAATCACACATTTCTTGTCTCTAGAACGCGCGCGCACACGCGCACACACACACACACACACACACACACGCGAGTTACTTTACGAAACCGCGACATTTTCACATTTTCAGTTGTGGATGGCGACGTTTAACTTAATCTAAATGACCTAATTAAACTAACCTAACCTAATCTAATGTAGCGTAACCTAACCTAGCCTAACCTTCATTATATCATTTTTCATGACATTTAATGATTTTTGATATAAAAAGTCTCAAAATAGCGATACAGCTAATATCGTTACACGCACATTTATGTCGCGATGAGATCGCGTGTATCCTAAGACTGGCAAAGAAGCAAGGTTGCCAAGAACACACACACACACACTACCCATAGCTATATACAAATTACTGTTTATTTATTTAGTTTTTATTAAAATATTCAATACTTTTAATAACTGCTCATTAGATTTTTATTAAAATTAATAATTATCGGTACGTTAAAATAAATAATTAATAAATAATAATAGAAAATTTATTAGCTACACTTTATATATTCACGAACTGAAATTCCTTTTGATTTATTTTTAATTTCTTAAATGTAAACAAATGTACCCAAAATTGTCGTTCAAAAGAGTTACAATTTTATGCGATAAAATCATTTCTGTATCATTTAAATAATTCGCCTTAAGATAATTTTAAAAAGTTAAACACATTAAAGAGTGAAGAAATAATTCTCTCTCTCTCTCTCTCTCTCTCTCCATTGAGAAACATTGATTTCATTTCATAAACCTACTTTCGTCTTTTATATAATATAATGAAAAAGTAAGAGAGGGTGAGAGAGTAGAGAGAGAGAGTAGAGAGAGAGTAGAGAACCGGAAGTTAATGTTTTTTCATTTATGGTCCCGACTCCCGAATATCACTTCCTTGTCATCAGCTTCCGTTCACTGCCACGTGTGGTTGTGATTATTCCCACTTGTATAAATAAATAAAGTCTTCACTGCGAAAATAGAGGCAATATTTCACACTTCCATTTAAGGAACGTTTACTCAAAACCCTAAGCAAACATATTATCTACAAATGCCCGCAGATAGCTTTTGGGTATGACGGGTCATGTTTGGTTGGTAGTTAGATCAACTAGTTTTAGGTTAGGGTACGTTAAGTAAAAGAGAGTGTAGATCAGTAACTCGTCGGGAATTTGGGTTTAGCTCCCTTTATACGTGGAAAAAAGTTCGCCGAAACAATAGTTAAAAAAAATAGTAATAATTAATTAATAAATTTTGAGAATTCGTTTTCGTAAATCTATTTAACTTTTTTCGGCAAACTTTCCTCCGCAACTGCAAGTGTACTTTATATATTATATATATATATATATATATATATAGAATGTTGTACAAATAAGTAAGAAATAATTTGGCAACAGTTTTACCATTAGTTTATACCTGCTCTTTTTTTTTCAGCTGATTGCGAAAATTGTCAAGAAGTTTATACGATAGAAAATTTTTACCTTCTTAAATTATGCATGACATAATGACAGAAAATTTAATCACACACACACACACATACAAACAATATATATATATATATATATATATAAACACATAACCGCGGATTTTTGTTAGGGCATAACTGCTGCACACACACACACACATATATATATATATATACACACACACACACACATATATATATATATATATATACACACACACACACACACACACATCGGTCTCCGTGAATGGGACTAATTGGTTGTCTCATGTTTAAGAATAATATTTTGTTTGGAAGAAACACAAAATATTAACTAAGAGAATTAACCAACATCATAAAACACGTCTAAAAACATAATTGTAATAATTGTAATCACTGAGACATATCAAACTGCTAATCCGAAATATATATATATATATATATACACGGTGAACCAAAAGTAGGTGGACAGTAGGTTGAATACGGTTTGTGTTATATTATATTATAACTATGGTGTTCATTATAACTATGGTGTTTGTGTTATATTATATTAAATATTATAACTAAATTTATTTAAATATTATTTTGTATTATAGTATACAAATAAATTAAATATGTATTCTCAAAATAAACGTTATCATTTACTGTCCACCTACATTTGGTTCACCCTATATATATATATATATATATACACAAACTCAGAATGGTTCCCTGAGAACATTATATGTTAAACACAGACCGTGCATGGAACAAGGAACTCTTCTGGGAAAATTAAATCCACTATAGTCCGAATAAGTAATGGTAAATGACAAATACCATAGTTTTTTTTCCTTTTTCATGATTTTAGCCCGACGTGGGCAACGGGTCTCTCGCAAAGAGATCCCATAAATATAGCTTCCCTCACCAGCTATCTGCAAAGCAGACAGGATCCAGCTTTGGGACGTGGATCTAGGGTTTAAAGCAAGCCTAGATCCCTACACTCAGAACCTCTATATAAGTAAAAGACTCGTTGCATTCACGTCGTGTTGAATAAATCAAAGAAAAAGGGGGTAACTATTGTATTTTTAGCCAAAAAAACCAAAACTTAAACCTCAACCGGGACATTGAGTGTAGGGATCTAGGCTTGCTTTAAACCCTAGATCCACGTCCCAAAGCTGGATCCTGTCTGCTTTGCAGATAGCTGGTGAGGGAAGCTATATTTATGGGATCTCTTTGCGAGAGACCCGTTGCCCACGTCGGGCTAAAATCATGAAAAAGGAAAAAAAAAACTATGGTATTTGTCATTTACCATTACTTATTCGGACTATAGTGGATTTAATTTTCCCAGAAGAGTTCCTTGTTCCATGCACGGTCTGTGTTTAACATATAATGTTCTCAGGGAACCATTCTGAGTTTGTGTATACTAAACGGACGTGTTTCGTGCCTTGAAAAGTGGACGCTCAATGTCCCGGTTGAGGTTTAAGTTTTGGTTTTTTTGGCTAAAAATACAATAGTTACCCCCTTTTTCTTTGATTTATTCAACACGACGTGAATGCAACGAGTCTTTTACTTATATAGAGGTTCTGAGTGTAGGGATCTAGGCTTGCTTTAAACCCTAGATCCACGTCCCAAAGCTGGATCCTGTCTGCTTTGCAGATAGCTGGTGAGGGAAGCTATATTTATGGGATCTCTTTGCGAGAGACCCGTTGCCCACGTCGGGCTAAAATCATGAAAAAGGAAAAAAAACTATGGTATTTGTCATTTACCATTACTTATTCGGACTATAGTGGATTTAATTTTCCAGAAGAGTTCCTTGTTCCATGCACGGTCTGTGTTTAACATATAATGTTCTCAGGGAACCATTCTGAGTTTGTGTATACTAAACGGACGTGTTTCGTGCCTTGAAAAGTGGACGCTCAATGTCCCGGTTGAGGTTTAAGTTTTGGTTTTTTTGGCTAAAAATACAATAGTTACCCCCTTTTTCTTTGATTTATTCAACACGACGTGAATGCAACGAGTCTTTTACTTATATAGAGGTTCTGAGTGTAGGGATCTAGGCTTGCTTTAAACCCTAGATCCACGTCCCAAAGCTGGATCCTGTCTGCTTTGCAGATAGCTGGTGAGGGAAGCTATATTTATGGGATCTCTTTGCGAGAGACCCGTTGCCCACGTCGGGCTAAAATCATGAAAAAGGAAAAAAAACTATGGTATTTGTCATTTACCATTACTTATTCGGACTATAGTGGATTTAATTTTCCCAGAAGAGTTCCTTGTTCCATGCACGGTCTGTGTTTAACATATATATATATATATATAGGGTGTTTCAGGTCGACCCTAGAAATATGGAAATTGGCGGAATTTGTAGTTTGTATTTGGTATTTAAAGTTTGGATCAAATGTAGAATTCGGACCCCAGCCTTTTTTAGTTAGCTTTATAAGGCTAACTAACGAAAATATCATGACCTAACCTAACCAATCGTCAAGGGCGTACAGTTAACCTAACGATTGGTTAGGTTAGGTCGTGATATTTTCGTTAGTTAGCCTTATAAAGCTAACTAAAGAAGGCTGGGGTCCGAATTCTACATTTGATCCAAAGTTTGTCATAGTAATTCCGCCAATTTCCAAATTCCCATATTTCTAGGGTCGACCTGAAACACCCTGTACATATATACACACACACACACACACACACATATATATATATATATATAT
This sequence comes from Bathynomus jamesi, assembly GCA_023014485.1. Lineage (NCBI taxonomy): Eukaryota > Metazoa > Arthropoda > Malacostraca > Isopoda > Cirolanidae > Bathynomus > Bathynomus jamesi. Next base: position 305,234 of record JAJOZX010005053.1, on the reverse strand, counting down.
ATATATATATATATATATACACACACACATTTATTATTTTATAAGTGAATACATAAGTTCTTTTTAAGTATTTTTCTGACATTACAAACATGTAATTACGAGTTGACAATAATACACTTCAAAGAAGTGAGTATAAAGTCTTTGGAATTTCAATAAACGTTCCTTTTTATTGAGATGAATTTCAGTTTTTTGTGTAAACTCACGTTTGGCTTCAGTTCCGATTTCACAAACACAAATGGCTAGAACTGATGTCGTATTATTGTCAACTTTGATCAGTAAACATGTGAACTTTTATTACATTATTTAAAAGTTATTTTAAATTTTAATTCTACATAATGTAGAATATTGGAACTTTACTTTGTTTCGAGTTTCATTTTATCAAATAATTTAGTTTTTTAGGTACCTCACTTATAGTTATAAAATAGCCTAGGCTACGTCGTGAACGACCTGTGGTTTGGATTCCACCATGTAAAGCTGTAGGCAGTGGCGGTTCCTCATATGGGCAATATGGGCAGCCGCACAGGGCGGCATTTGTGGAGGGGCGGCATGAGCGCCTGCAAAAAAAATAAAAATAAAAATAAGAATAAATAAATAAATAAATAAATAAAAATAAAAAATAAAATAAAATAAATAATAAAAGATCAATAAATATATTTTTATTAATAAAAAACCATCTATTGCATTTTCCATAAACCTTCCCATAAAAGACCTAAACAATGCAAAATGCTTCCAGATTAATATTATTGGGAATAAAGGCCCATACTTTAACATATGTAATGTTATTTTTCTGGGTTTGGTTAAATAGTGAAATGTATATTATTTATTACAGAACGAATCTTCACACTAAGCCACTAAGGTCTGTCAAATAACCGCAAATGGATAAGAAGAGGTCAAAGCTATCAGGTGCTCAGTTTAGAAAAAAGAGGAAAGAAGAAGAGGAGAAACGAGCAAAAGATAAAGGTATAGAGCTATGTCATCTACTCTTCACTGCTATATTGCACTGCTATTTTGTGATATAGCTTTCTGAGTCATTTGAAGTGTACTATTATGTATATAATTAGCCATTAACCAAGGAGGTTGTATTATTCATTTGTTTCCTATTCTAAAAGTTTAATAAATTGTGCTTAATAACATGTTAAATTAATTGTACTAGCCTATTCATGCATTGGTCTGTTATGTTCTATTTTACTATTTGCAGGGGCACTTTTGAAATATTTTGGAACACCCTCTGCCACTAGCCAGGATGAGAAGCCGTCTACTTCTGCCATTATTGAGGCTGAGGAGCCATCTACCTCCTCAGCCTCACATATGTCTCCACAAATGCAGTCTGATCCTGAGGATGAAGACCCATTTGCTTCTACTTCTCCCCGGCAGGACTCTTCAGGTGAGTTTGTGTGCACATATGTCTGTGAGTGTGTGCGTGTGTGTGTATGTGTATGTGTGTGCATCCCTGCAAAGCATTTTGCAAACAGTTATAAATTATAATGTTATTATCACTGGGTCTGGGTTACTGGGTATGTGTGGTGTTTCACCACCATAATTCCATAACACCACCACCATAACAAAGTGCTGTGAATAATGTGTTATCTAACTTAGGTGTGTATACTAATGAGTAATGCTCTTGTTCTTTCTATTAGAAAGGCCTGGAGCAGAATCGCCTCCTGAGGATGAGTCTCTGTCCACCGACCCTGCTAACTGGCCTTCAGTTCTGACTGAGAGAATTCGGACACAACTGGTTTCCAGGGGACCAAGTCAAGTACCATCTGACTTTGTATTCCCTAGAAACGACAGTGACGGAAGAAGTTTCCACCATCAATACTTCAGGAAGTCATTGGTTAGTGGGGAAAATATAACCAGAAGTTGGTTGGTCTATTCCTTAAAAAACAACAGCCTTTTCTGTTTCTGTTGTACATTATTTTCCAAGAGGAAAATAAATTTAACAAGTTTGGGACTCTCGGACTGGAAGCATGCAAGCTCATTGCTCACATCACATGACAACAGTTCAGAACACCTAAATTCTATGAAAATCTGGAAAGAACTGGCAGTGAGGATGAGAAAGGGGGAGACCATTGACAAGCAGGAGATGGCACTTCTGGAGGCTGAGAAGTTGAGATGGAGAGCGGTGCTGACACGTCTCACTGCTATTGTGCATTCTCTGGCAGTTAGGAATTTGGCACTAAGGGGACATACAGAAAAATTGTTCTCACCATCAAATGGCAATTTTCTGAAAGAAGTTGAACTGATGGCACAATTTGATCCTATAATGCAAGAGCACATTAACCGTGTCCAAAAAGGGACCTCCAGTCACACCAGCTACCTCGGCCACCACATACAAAACGAACTCATTGATTTGTCGAGCAGCAAGACCATTTCAGCAATGGTGAGCGACATCAAACAATCAAAGTTTTTTTCAATAATTCTAGATTGCACTCCAGATATCAGCCACACTGAACAGTTGTCAGTTGTGATTCGGGTTGTGTCACTGGAGGGGAAGCCCCATATAAAGGAACATTTCATGGGGTTTTTGGAGGCAGAGGAGTCCACTGGTCAACATTTGGCATCTCTGATTCTGAAGAGACTGGAGGAGCTAAAAGTTCCTTTCATGGACTGTAGAGGACAATCATACGACAACGGGGCCAACATGAGGGGAAAAAACAAGGGTGTTCAATCCAGGCTCCTAGAAATTAATCCCAGAGCTCTGTTTGTTCCATGTGGGGCTCATTCTCTGAATTTGCTTGTGGCCGATGCTGCTAAGGGATCTATTGATGCCACAAGTTACTTTGGCATCTTGCAGAAGCTTTACAACTTGTTTTCAGCCTCCACACAACGATGGGCCATTTTGAAAAAACATGTGAACATCACATTGAAGATGTGGTCTGATACAAGGTGGGAAAGCAAGATCAAGAGTGTGGAGCCCCTGAGATATCAGGCAGCTGCAGTGAGAGATGCACTGATCGAGGTGAGGGACCACACCAAAGACTCTGTAATAAAGGTCGAGGCTCAATCTCTGTCAGAGGAGGTTGGGTCATACCGCTTCGCCATTTGTTCAGTGGTGTGGCATGACCTGTTGTGCCAAATTCAGCATGTGAGCAAGCAGATGCAGTCTCCTAGCATGCACGTTGATGTTGCAGTAAATCTCCTAAAAAAAACAGAGAGAGGTCTCCGCAATTACAGGGCAACAGGTTTTGTGGCTGCACAAATGGCAGCCACAGATATCTGTGAACAAATGAATGTGGAGGCTGTGTTAAAACAAAAACGGCTGAGGTCCACAAAGCGGCACTTCTCCTATGAAGCATCTGATGAGCCCTTGATTGATGCTTTGAAGAAGCTGGAGGTGACATTTTTCAATGCAGTGGTTGATGCTGCAACATCAGCCATTCAGGAAAGATTTTCCACGTTGGAAATTGTGGGAGAGAAGTTTGGAGTGCTGACACATTTCCAAAATCTCACATTTGAGGAGCTGACAGAACAATGTGTGAACCTTAGTACTACACTACACTTTAAGGGACAATCTGACTTGGATGGCAGAGAGCTTGCACAGGAGCTGAAGAACTTGCCTGACTTGCCATCAAAGACCATATCCTTGCTTGAACTGCTGACATTTATCCATGAAAGGGAGCTCTCTGAAATATATCCAAATTTGTGGACTGCTCTCAGAATTGGTCTTACTCTTCCAGTCACTGTTGCTGAAGCAGAGAGGAGCTTTTCAAAGCTGAAGCTCATCAAATCCTACCTGAGGTCAACTATGTCACAGGAACGCCTTACCGGTCTGGCCATCATCAGTATAAATCATACAATTGCTGAGCAGATTTCATATGATGATTTAATTCATGACTTTGCATCAAGGAAGGTAAGAAGAGTCAGGCTTTAGATGGCAGTTGTGCTGTGGTGCAATTTATTTTGTTTCTTGTTCAAAGTGTAGCATAATAATTACCCTCTCTTAAGTGTCTTATTCTATTTATGTGATAGAGCATTTGTACAATTTAGAAATTTGATTCTCTAGTTTATTTATGGCAGTTGTGCAATTTAATTTGTATTTTTCCTGTTCATAGTATCATAATTACATTCTCTTAAGTGAGTTATTCTATTTACGTGATGAAGGATTTGTAAAATTCAGAAATTTGAGTCTTTGTTTTGGTTCTGAAGTTCCAACAATTAGTCCAATAAAAAGTTATTTTGTGAAAGAGTTATGTCTGTTCTTTATTTTGGGGGGATTCGAATGTGTGTGTGTTGGCGAACAGGGGGGGGGGCGCTGAAGGTGAGGTTCGCCCAGGGCGTCATGTAAGCTAGGACCGCCACTGGCTGTAGGTCCCCTCCGTCATATGACCTTTGCTGTTACGAAGGTTAAAACAACCCCGAAATATCACCATCGTCATCATCATCATCACCACTGCTCATAAAATAATATTAATTTGTATATAACTTACAAAAACCACTTCCGTAAAATATACAAAGTACAATCTATTTATATCAGCGTGGTAATTAGCCGTTACGCCAAAGTAATCCGCAGTTTAGATTATAATCATACTGAATAGAGGTGAGAAAGCATGTTTTGCTGTGACACAGCATCTCATACTAAATAAATAAAATAAAATATGAAAAAAATGATTGTCTCAAAAGATAAACCTCCAAGATGGCTGTTGATTGCAACCAGAGAAAATATACAAGATTAGCGGGAGACACGATCAAAACAGACTTTGAAGTTAAAGAAATTTTATTTACGCCAGACTTTAGATGCGAATTTGCATGTCTTTTCATTTATTTCACCACTTCCCTTCCGTTAATCACTCGGATTAAGGATACACATTTGAACGAAACTCTTATATTGGACCCACGATCAACCACGTACAACCCCATCACATAAAAATTGTTCTAATTTTTCTTCTTGACCAGTTGCAAAGAATTCATTAATTAATTGGCGAGGAAAGTCTTAGTAACTATTAAAACATTGTTTATAGTCTGATAACCTGCCAAGACTCTTATATATATACACACATACATAAACACAGATATATGTGTATATATACATATATATTTTTTTTTAATATTAATTTACGAATTTTCGAGTGAATTCCATTTGTGAATCATTTAAATTTTTTGTAGTTTTGCCTTTTTTTATTAAAAAATATGTGAATTAAATTTTAGAAAATGATGAATGAGATATTCAGATTGTAATTATGGTTTAGTCATTTATCATAATTTAAATTATTAAAAATTAAAAACTTTAATCTAAATTTTTTTTACCAATAGAGATAAAATGTGTAATAGGCAATAGTATCATTACGTGTTTTAATATTGTAGTTGGTTTTAACAATTTGTGTGAAAGTTTTATATATAATTTATAAATTCTATAAATTATAAATTATAGGCCTATTTGTAATCGTTAAAATTAAAATTATTCGAAATAGCGTGATAAATATAATTGTTTCATTATTCAAACCAACACACACACACACACACATATATATATATATATATATATATATATGATGAATAAAACCACGAAGGAAAGGAAACAGAGTGGTGCTCAAGCGCTTTCGTCTAATGACATCCTGACTCTGTTTCCTTTCCTTCGTGGTTTTATTCATCATAAATATTTTTCACGTGTTACTTTCGTGAAATAATACACACACACACACACACATTTATAGCTCATTAAAGTTTTATATTTTCAGTCATTTTTGTGTAAATATTTAACAATTTAGATTCTGCATTAAAAAGTGTGTAAATGTGTAAGTCAGGGAAAAGTCTTTCATAAACCGAGCGGTTGACACCTGATTTAAATTTAATGTCATTACTTCAAGATTCAAATTTAGGCGACATTTCCTCACTATTAAAATCATTTCTCTTTTTTTAATTTTTCAGTCTTTGTTGTTCCACATTTAGTAACTTGGATTTCTTCCCCCTTTTTCTCTCTCTTTCAAACTTATCTTTTATCTTTCCATGGAATTGAGAATGGTCTCAGTTTGGTTAAATTAAATTGAAAAAAAGACGTTAAATAACTATTTATATGATCTGTGCGTAAGTTGCATAAGTGTGCCATTTTATATCATAAAAATATATGTAAAAAAAAGGGGGATTAGTTCTTAATTTAGTTTGAAAGCTGAAGTAATTTCTTTAATCCTTTTTGATGCTTTTACGACATTTGGGAAGGGTTTTTTTTTTATGTATGGCGACTAAGATTGTCTGTTTCGGAATTTGTATTACAGTTCAAATGAACGACTGAGGCGATTGTTGTAGTCATTTTTTCTACAATTAAGATAAATTATCCATTCACAACAGAGAATTTCGCTAGCAACTTGGTTCAATGGTTTTGCTTGACGCTCAGCCATGTGGAGTTTCAGACATTTTTAATTTTTTTAAAATTCCTTCTTGTATCTATTATTCTATTAATATTTTGTAACTCTTGTCCTTTAGTAATTAATTTAAATAACATACCTGAATAACTGTACACAATTACTTGGGAGTTGTTTGATATACTGTGTATATATATATATACACACACGTGGTTGAGAGATTGGTTTAGTTTTCAATAACAAATGTTCTGCGAGTGAATAATTTTCGGTAATGTTAAGACAAATGAGAATTGATTATGGGAAACATATGTGGTTTAAAGTCATTAAAGGAAAGATATTTAATTCTCGTTGTTCATCGAACAATATGTACTTTCGTTGTAAGTTTTCGTCTAAAATTATAGAGCAAAATATCGAAGAGGAGAGAGGCGTGCCAACACATCAGAGGCACTATGCCAGGTAACACCGCCCGTGTGGGCGTGGGGCGTGTAAATACGTCCTCCTCCTTTTGAAAGATTCCTGCGGCTCCTTTCTACTTCTTTAAACTGTAAAAACGAGCGTAGGACGCCTACTCATTTCTGAGTTCTCCAATGAAGATATCCTTCTCGGGAAAGTACTCAGGACTGTTGCGACCCAAAAAGCACCAAAGAGGGTTTGACCTTCGCATTCAACTGAGCGCTTTCGAACGACACCGAAATAGATCCGAAATGAGTTAAAAATAAACGTCCATTGAGCAACTTTCAAGACAGAATATAACGAAACAAGTGTTATTACAACAACGGTAGCAACAGTATGCGTTAAGTAATTATAAACATCTTCATCACAAATTCATTATCATTTCTAATAAAATTTGTTTCCGTTGCGCGTGTTCCGGTATTAAAATATGAATTATTATCCATAAAGATCGCCATAGAAGTCCCATTTAGGAAATAGGATAAACAATGAGTTTATGAGCATAAATAAATAAAGGACTGCAGGAGAAAGATTAAGCAGCTTTCTAAATAAATCTATTTTTTAAACCTGAAATCGCAAAATAATAATAATAATAATGAACCGTTGATCCTTCAGTGGTATGCAACGTTTGGTTTCAATTAGAAGTCATTTCACTCAAGTAATCTATTAAAAATGTCCGTGTCATATGTAATTATTAAGGGATTTACTTCAATAATTAACTTAAAGTAGTAATGAATTGTTTCATTTGTTTACTTTATGAAAGATTTCAATTCTGTTTGGTCCCAATTGATACGAGCAAATACTGTACATTGGAAGAGATTTGGTTGGTTGGGGAAGCATTTGCCAAAACTGCAGTTGTGAACAGCACGTAATGAAGTTGGTAATTTATTCTTGTGAAAGGGCCCCCAACTAACATCTTCTCATGACTAGCCGCACAAAAATTTTCTTAATATTCATTTGTATGAATAAGGAGCATTTTATATGTATGTATGTGTATATATATATATATATAAATTGCTTTTTAATTCTAATCAATTTAGGATAATTGTATCGTTTCATAATTCTTTGAAACTGCAATTATTTTTATAATTAAAATAATTAAATTACTAAATTGTTTATAATTTGGTCTGTAAAACTTTTCTTCAGATTAGTTTAAATTTAGCAAAATAAAGTTGAAAATCTGTACATTTGTGACGACATCCAATCTAAAATTTATGATCGTAAACAAACATTTTTTTTAAACTCCACATTTTTAAATTTTAATTATTTTAAATCGTGCAGTAAAAAAAAATGTTTAATTACAAACTAATTTGCCTCGCGGACAATTTTACAAAAAAAGGAGAAGAGGAGAATTTGCTTCAAGCGGAGGCCTCTCTCTCAACACTCTCACTCACTTCCATATTAGCACATTACGTGTTGTTCTACCTGCAACAACAACAACAACAACAACAAAAAGAGTGCCAAAACAAGACAAATTTACAAAAGTAATACATTAAAACAAACAAATGTTGAAATTTAACTTAAAATAAATTTTCCTACGAGACCGGACTTATGGGACACCCTGTATATTTGTTCGTTAATTAGTATCCGATTATATTTTGTCTAAATGTAAATCCTAAATTGTTCCTTCAAAAGTAATTGAAAAGCTAAAAATAAAATACTTTATAATTACTTCATACGATAATAGTTACATTCAAATGAATTTTTAGTCTTGTAAATAATATTAACTTTTGAAATAAAAGGATTCAATCTCGTTTAAAAGGATTCAATCTCGTTTAAAACTTGGGTCATTTATGGCACGAAACTATTTCATAGTCTCATTATTAAACTCAAAGTACGGAAACGTTGCCAGAAAAAACGTTGATTAAAAATGGCTGGTCATTTAAATGAAACTTAATATCTTAAAAATATTTATATTTTATTTTCATTTTTTGATTAAGATAATATATTCGAATGACTTATTTAAATTAACAAACGTCATTTCTTACGTGACAGTGAAAGAAAATCCAATAGATGTATGATGAAATATGGTTTTATGTTTGTATTCCTAAACACACACACTTTTTTTTCAGTCATTGTCATTCAACAACTCGCAACTAGTTATAAGAAATGAGGCAGAATAAGCCGATTGTTGGTTATATAAATAAGTGAGCGAGGAAGTAGGATGCAAAAATGTTTGGTTATCTAATTACAAATAATATTCAACGTGGTTTCTCGATTGCATTTAATCAAGTAGATTATCAGTTATTATTTAATGGTGGTTATTTAATAGATTTCATTTTTAACCATTCCGCTTTTGGCTCTAAAAATTACTCGATTCCTCCTACCGTGAAACTTGATCCTCGTTAAAAACCAGAACGGCGCTGGCGTTTCCTCGAGTTCCTTCGTGAACACTTTTTTTTTTATGGAACTTTTAACACACAACACTCGAGGGGACACCACCACCACACACACCTTGGGACAACCTTCTCTCGCTCCTTCTCCCCTCCCTGTGGCACTTTTCAGCCACTGTCGGCAAAGCGCCAACCGGCGACCTTAAATAACTTCTCCATTTAGAGAAACCTGTTGGTCTCAGCAAACAGGTGAGGCATTTTCTTTCATAAATGCGGATTTCATTAGAGGTTCGAAATGAACGAACGACTCAATTAATCGTAATCGTAATTTTACTGAACTTTTCGGGCTTTAGAAGATATTTATTTTAACGTTTTAATTCAATTCCATATAAAGTTTACGATATAGTAGTAGATATTACTATTAAAACTTGGGAGCTAAAATCTCCAACGAGAATAAGCTTTATGCCTCTCATATTAAAGATAAATCTCAAGGGCAAATTTTCACTTATTTTTCACGACGACGACCGAAGTATATTTATTAATCTATTTTTCTCTACCAGTTCAGTCATATCCATTCCTAATCTTTGGTATCAGTTTGGGATAAATACGCATACTTAAGCATAATTCAGACTGCGAACTTTAAAACTGGTTCTACTTCATTCGAACATTTAATAAATGAAAAATAGAAGTTAATAAGTGACCCTTACGATAACAAAGACTAATCGTCTTCCTTTATAAATGTCCACTTTCTTTAATCTTATTAGCTAGTTTGACGGGAAAAAAAAAAAAAAAAATACATATAAATAAATAAAAATTGGGTCGCCACATACTCTGAAAGAAATGCACCTTTTTTTTTTTTTAAATCTCGCGTCTACAATCATGTATTTATCAAGTGTTTTTAAACTTCTTTTAACCTTCCCCGCAATTCGACGCGAGTTGCCTTTAGAGAGGTTTGACACATTACTGTCGACGCGAATTCTCGTGGTCTGAGAAATAACCTTTCTAAACGAACTCGAGAAACTTACGTAATGATGGGTAATGCCACGAATCACTTTCGCGGCTGAGGGCTTAGTTTAATGGTTAAAGAACACAGTCAAGATTCCCAAATTTATTAAAGTATTAACTGAGTAACCCTAACACTCCAAAGTAGAAGAGATTAAACGTTGTACATTTTGAAAATGGTAATTCATGATTCAAACGCATAAATTTAAAATTACTTAAATACTGGAGAGAGCTTCATAAATAGAAACATTTGTTACAACTGGAAAAAAATATATTATACTCTCTTGAAGTAACTTTACATTAATAAAATAATTTTTTTTAAAAAACCTTTGAAGGTATAAATCCATTTCATCAAAAGACAACGACACACTTCCTTAAAAATATGCGGAATTTATACTATATGTTTCCTACGCGACTCCTCGATTGATTTTTTTTTTCTTTCTTTTTTTCTCTCTCTCTCTCTCGTTTCAGACGATGTCTAAAGAGCGAGGAATGACTTTCTCCAGCTCTAACAACAGCCGAATCGCAAACGGTTTATGCATTGTGACTTTCACGTAGAAAAAGTTTTTTTTTGGGGTTTATGCATTGTTAACGGCGATGCGAACGCTAAATAATGAAGCGTTGATGATGACAAACTTTTCTAATATAGTCTTATTTAAAGCACTGCAAATGCAAAAACTCCTTAATAGTAGTAACTGGACTAATTTATATTATGGCGAATTAATTCTGCACCTCACGCAAGAACATGAAATATACAGAAAGTTCAGTTTAGAATTAGCGTCACTCGCGAAAGAAAAAGTCTGTTTATTGAATGTCGATTTCGAAGCAACTGCTATACTTTCTCACGCTATTTCTAAACTTACCGTTAATCAAACTCAATTCCTCGCAGAAAACGAACATCCCTACGTCGGAGTTTAAGGTGATACTACTACTGGTTTGCTTTATTCAATAATACAAACGAGTGCTTAAACTCACTATCTGATAATGTACTTTCTAAATGGAAATAAAACTTTTGAAAAAGTAACACTGCGTAATGTCAACTGGAAAGAAAAGGTCAAAATCTGTAGCTTGGAGAAAAAGCAAAATAAATACTCGGTAATTTGCATTGTAAAAAACCTACACAAACCTTACTGAAACCTCACCAAAACGAACTCTTTTAATATTAAAAATTAAAAAAATTATAAAAGAACGTATAACATTACTTTACTATTCGTATGGTCTTCAAGCTATATAATTTTAGTTAGGCTATGCATTTATTTACTATCATCTTCCACGCAACAAAGCGGGAATTGAAAACAATCGTTTGACTTTTAAAATAAATCCCCCGAGTGTACCATGGTAAAATGCACACTTTATAACGTTTCATTAAACTATTACACAACCAACAACAACAACAACCTGCGTCAAAGCTGAACTAAAAACGTGTCGTTCATAAAGAACTAAGTCTCTCTCTTCGGTGATAAATGCCATGAGATCCATTGATTCGCTAATGTGTCATTACTTTCTTAGCCGGATTGAGCGAGTCCCACTTCCGCCGCAATCCATTTGGCGTGGCCCAATTCAACTAATTTGTCGTTAATGAACGTGTACTATAAAGAAAAAGATTATTTACATTACATAAATTAAAAAAAAATTCAGAATAAGAGTCAAATGTTTACTTTCCTTACCAAACTAAAAAATTCTATTACTTTATTACCATTCGAAATTAAAATTTCCATCGTCTGAATGCAATTCACCACTTTATATAAGCTCGCATGAAAAAAAATGAGCCGAAATTACCTGGTTGTACTGACGCTGGTACAGATTTACTAACGGAATTCCGTCTTGTGAATATGCGGCAATTGTGGCGTAGATTATATTGTTTCTGGCCAATTGCAGTAGTTCTATTCTTCCTGCTTCCTCCCATCCACTCTCTATTTATGAAGTAACGAAAAACGTGTTAACAAACGTCCAAATTAAAACCGATCATGAAATCACATTTTAAACTGTAGCCAGAGGTTCAAACTTAAAGTCAAGCGCTCAATTCAAAAAGTATGGTATTAGTTGGGTATCAGTATGAATATTGTTATTCTTTCAGATGATAATATTCGCAATTATACCCAACTAATTATGAGTGCTTCGAGAATACTTCCGTTTAACACACTAATTCATTAATGCTTAGCTGTACCTTCTCTCTAAAGACTACTTACTTCAGCTTAAATGTATGAAATTATTAGAAGACGTAGCCATTTGTTGCGAATAGTAATATTCAATCAATATTATAAAAATGTAAAAAAAAGTATCAAAAGCAGTTTCGTAAAAAGAAAAATTAATACTCTCATAACTACTACAGCATATGATTTAAGACAAAAACTACAAGTTAGTATACTACCATAAATTTCACTTTTTAAAAGAAAAATTACCATTGCTGGGCTCAATTCCATACAAGTAGCACTGCGTAGCTTGGAATGGAAGACCAATGTAATCTACTCTTATTTGCCTTAGTAGACTAATGGGTAAACTGCAGTGACCTCCAACATCAAGGAGGGTGACGCTGCAATTCGTGTGGTCGTGTTCTAACACCTGACATCGGAGCCACTGACTTCCAACTTGACACACACACACCGTATTTGCTACGAGAGAAAACCAATTTAGAGATGTTTTTTTTTACAATAGAAGGGGACTTTTAAACTTATTAGGAAGATTTTAATACAGTATTTGTTGAAGTATTCAATCGATTAGAATAATTTATAAAAGAAATCTCACGTGGGATGGGCAGAGGAAGAATGGGAGTTGAAGAACCGTCTCCGTAATTTATATTTAAACATTGATGTAGGCGCTGTAGCGCTGAAAATGTGGGATGCAGAGGCTGTTGCAACCACACTACTCCAGTGCTGATCACGGCACTTGCCTGAACTTCGAGCACAACACCAGGTGGGAGTTCTACCTGAATTTTGAAGCACAATTTGATAAGCAACGAGAAGTTTATATAGCATGTTACAAAATAACGGTGAATAGCTAAACTGTTCTAGCTTAAGCATCTTGATTAATTAGCTTAAGCATCTTGATTAATAAGAGATATAGTATGATTAACGTCAAAGTTTTCTATCATTATTATTTTCATATCTACATAGGCCTATCCTCAACAGGCATTTTGTATTTCTTTGAAATTCCCTATGGTTACCATAGGAAAATGGCTTTATGTAATGAATTTCAATAAGATAATTAAATTCTGGTATCCTTATGTTTTGCAGTAACAACCGAGAATGAAAAGATTCAAAGCTGGGAACAGAAATATTAATTTAAAAATTATTAGATATTAGACGCCTAAATTAGTGACAACATTATTACGATATTCATATTGCATATCCGGAAGATACGGCCATTTCTTTAAAAAAACAACCAATCTTAACCAGAATTAACTTAAGCCTGTCCCATTCTAGACTGATAAGTTAGGTAAAATTGTTTCCCTCATTTGGTCTGGACGATTTTCTATTTCAAGGAAAAGATAATCGTTTGCAGACTCCACGGTTGAATCAAATTAATAAACTTTCGCTTCTTTATAATTACCGAGGCTAAGTTAACTTACTTTGGTCTGGAAAACTTTCAAGCAACTTTGCCTAATCATGTACTCTTATTTTCTTTACTTTCCACAAAATAAATATAGTCGAGAGGAACTTAACTACAGCACATGCACTAATTACATACAATCATCCTACGCAACGAAGTTCTTAGAGAGCTTAACAATTTAAATTTCAAAACATACTCTACCTAAATGTACAAAATCAAGAGCATGTCGAAAAAGAATAAAAGCTGAAAGAAAATTCGAATGAGGTGACAACGGCGTATAAAAGAAGAGTAGAGCAAGTCCTTGGGGAGGACAAATGTACGCATAGAATATGTGAAATGTTTATAAGGAAAGCTTGGTGAAGACAATATTTGATGCGTGTGGGTGCACGAAATGGAGAGAAAAAGCGGTACTAGGACAGTTTGCCTACTGGACATTATGCCTATGGATACCATGCCTACCGGACATGATGCCTAAAGGACGACACGCCTAACAGACGCAGCTTATTGAGGCATCGATTTTATTCCATTCTATTTCATTCTATTTAATTTTATTTCATTTTCATATATTTAATTTTATTTTAATTACGCAATCGGTCTACAAGTCGACACAGAGTTGGATGTGTAATGGCGACTCGTAGGTCGAAGGCTCTGTGCCAGCCCTCTATCGAGTTGTTGCGGAAAAGCAGGCCGTCGTCTTCGTCCTCGCTGCAGAATTCCAATCCACGTAGCCTCGAAATAGGTTAGAAAGTCTTCCAAGATCTCGTCCGTTTCCTCGTCAAAAACAGCCGTAAATCGTTCAAACGTGTTGCTAACATCTTGAAGAGGAACAAAAGCAACCTAACCTACCTAACCTTACCTTACCTAACCTGAATTAATTCTTTTGCATGAATCTGAAGTTAAATAAGTTAAATAAGGTAAGGATAAATATACCACAGTTGTTCACTATATAATAAAAAAAATTAAGAAAATATTCTCGTCATGAAAGAGTGTAGATGCGAAATGTTCTTTAGACATCATGTCCGGTAGGCATACTGTCCGGCCACGGAAAAAGCAATTACAGGTGGAACGATAAAGAATGAAGCGAAAGAAAACACGATCTTGGAAAGTGTTGCGAACGCAACCTTGCAGTGATGAAAAGAGGTGGAGAGAGTTCTGGGTGCAAAGAATGCAAGCAAGTGATGAAAAATAAAAACAGTAAATGCAGACTTAAGAAGAAAGCTGAATAAGCAGAAGATGCACAACAGTTATATTCCGGAAAAAAAATGAAGTGCAAAGGTCAGTCTGACGGAATGATTGGCAATATGAAATATAGTATATGAAGAGCAATGTATTAGCTGAAGATGAACCAATACGCCGGAGGTTAAATCTGGAGTGAGCTGGCGGAACAAAGCACTCGTGGATGTTTTTGGTGATACATATAGAAATGTATGCTTGGGAGTGGTAGAAATTAAATTGAGAAAGTTGTCGTATCAGTAAGCAGACTAAAGAAAGGAAAAATCTAAGGATAAGCTGGGAAGGTATATGGAAGTGATGATCGAATATAAAAGATTTTTCATCCTTTGGTTGGAGATAACGAGGTGGCTTTAGTGAATTCAGGGCTACACTAATCAAGTGTTTGCAGTAACAACTGATGGGGAAACTCTAAAGTATAAAAATTTGCAGTTCCTATATTAATACATACATAGTATTTATGGATTTTGAGAACGCTTATGATAAAGTGCATAAATCTGACGGGAGGCATGTCCTTAAAAAGTATGGTGTTAGTTGTTACATGCAGTAAATTTTTGTTGGTAGTAGTGCTTCTGAGAGAGTTAAGGGCGAATTACGCGGTTGATTTATTTTTAATGTTGAAGTACGTGATGTCACTATGGTTGTTTGATGCGTATCTGTGTAGAGGTAAAGTAACGCGTGAAATGAAAATGTTAAAGAATACGAGTGGCGGCTCCCGCCTCTCGTTGGTGTTTCTGGGTGAATTGGAAAATAAATTAAAGATAGTACTATAGTGACAAGTACTGGAGATGCATGCGAGAGACTATTGAAAGTGACTATAAATAAAAGCAAAATTCCAGTCACACAGAAAAAGCGTCAGCATTTAATATTGTGAAAAACAAACATCAGAGGCGTTTGTTTGACAAGAGATACAAGAGTACATTGGAAGATGACAGCCGAGTAAAGCTGGGCAACCAAGTCGTGGGTACAAAAAAATCTTTAGTAAGAAGGAAGTGTCGAGTGTAAATACTGCAAGAGGGTTATATGGTGTGAGACGCCTATTTGAGAAATAGCTCGTCGTCAAGAGTAATTGAGTGAAAAAATCATTGACTATGAAGTATAACTACGTCAGTATGGTCATGTGAAGGATGAATAGCGATAGAATTCCCAAATACTTGTATAATAGAGCGCATATATGTAAAAAAAAAAGTAGAGGAAGACCAGTAAAAATGCACGGACGTAATTAGTAAACGGAGTTGATATGAATGTGGCACAAAGAGTTAACGAAAAACGGGAGCTGAAGCAGTTCATGAGGTGCGTAAGTAGAGAAGTTGGTCTCGTCCAATACGCCACTAGAGGTAATGACCACTCTTTTCCACGAGGATATTTTATTCCTGATGATGATCCTCGTGTATCTTTGTATAATTGACACAAATGTGTCTCATTCCAAGTTCAACCTCATAGCCACCCCATGGAAAATTTTAAATGATTTTCGATGTAATGCATGTGAATATACGTCTAATTTCAGTGCCATGCATACTCCATACCCATAATATTAGAATTCGTACAGCTATGCATACCTTATTACAAAAATAATCCTCACGCCACGAATACACATCAAAACAAGCGTTCTGCAAGTACCGTTATGAAAAAGTTCATTAAAACATGGAACTCACGAGTGAGAAATATCATTTTAAATTCAAATGACCCAACCTCAAGAAGTGACTTCGATCAATGGGGAGTTTCTTTTGAAGGAAGAAAATTGAAAGAGAAACTCGCCTGTAGAATTTGCCTGTTCATCTGAGGCTGATGTTGGGGAGAAGACAGAGGAGTGTTCACCTGCGATAAGGTTAGTTCTGGAAACTGGTCTGAAGGGAAATGTTCTCTTATCAAATCCAGAGCTTGTAAAACCTGCCATTTTTTACCTACAAAAAAAGTTTTGAAACAGAAAATGTAATAAATCCACAAGCAAGCACTTGCAAAACTTAAGTTTTTGTAACTTTCTCATTTAAGCTTATATAAGTGAATATTGTAGTTTAAATTCAGTGCCAATAGCATCTGAAAAAGTTAAGTACAAGATAACATCCAATAAGAATTATCGTAAACATTAACTATTCGGCATCAACTGTCCTTTAAACAAAGGCTCTCCACTGACTTACTAAAATAAAACAAATAAATATTAACTTTCTAATATGACCAAAGGTCTTCTGGGCTGAATAAAATAATACAGCAGTGGTTTTAGTAGTTAAAGGGTTATTCTTCAGAAAAAGTAAAGTTCTTTTCAAACAATCCATAATATGTAATATAATAAAAGCAGTTGCTGTATATCCAAATGCACGACTCACCTTCTACTGAACAAACTTTGTAGTTTTTATCTGTATGGTTTACTAGTATAATGCTGGTTGCAGTAGCTGCTTTTAATTTATTCAAAAAAGCTCCCTTCCTTCCAATCAATTTACCAACTAGTATCTGAAATAAGGATATTTGTGGCACTGGTGTTCAAAATAAAATTTGAATAAGTCTATTAAATTAACTTTTGAAATTGTCTTTCATCTTCATGGTCTATTATGATGAATAAGACACGCAAAAGAAAAACAATTACTAGTAAAGTTCCTTCACAAATCTTAAGAGCTATGGTACCTATACTAACCCCAAGACCTAAAAGTAATGAAACGAATATCAATTAAGTGCTCAATTACTTTAAACTGAAACGCTTAATATTTGAAATAAATAAGGTCAGATTCTCTACAGATTATCCTACGGGCACCAGAAGATCCAATCAGGATTATGTTTAATATGCGAGGGTTGTTCAAAAAGCAAGTTTACAACTGAATTGAATAGCAGTGCTTCACCGGCGTTTCGACTGCCGAGGTCATATCGCGCCGATACTAGGACAAGGAGAGAGCGCGAGGAGGTAGGGGGAGAGAAACAATGGAGAGGGAGTAGCGGAAGAAAGACCGCGAGAAAAGAGCATGCAGTAGAAATCGCAGAGGAAGAAATGATACTCAAGTCATCTTAAATAGAGAAGCAGCAGCCAGTCTGGCGGAGAAAGGAGCAAAGTGTGTCCTTCAGTATAGGTGTGCAGTTACCCAACAAAAGAGAAAGGGTAAGGGTAAGAGTGGAGTCTAAAGGGCAGAAAGGGAGGAGCTGGGAGCGGGCAGTGGTAAAGGCAGGACAAACCAAAAGGCAATGCGAGACAGGGGGGAATGCCGCAAGGGCAAAGGGGGGCAAGATCCCCCGTCATATGATGACCATGTGTAAGATGAATGTGGCCAATGCGAAGCCGCACCAGGACGGTTTCAGAGTCGATCACGTTGACAGGAGGAAGGCCATTAACGAATTGTGGGCTTCAACGTTCTCAGTAAGTTGCCAGACACATCCTTCCACTGGCCTCTGCCACCGCCGAGGAAGTGCCATCTTGGAAAACCCTCGTGAAGTCCGAAAAAGGGAGGTGTGTTAGGTCAAACGGCAGGGAGGACACCCTCGCCGCACCCAACAAAAGGCGACCAGCTTACGACGTAATGCCAGGAGGACAAGCCAGTCCGGATCTGTCCCACCAACGGTGCGGGGAGACGAGTGAGGATAGGGCCCCAAGAGCGCTGCGGGAGTCCGAATAGATGACAAACAGACGTAGGTAAAAGCTGGAAAGGAATCGAGAAGCCAAGAGAATAGCAGAGTTCTGCCATAAAAATGGAAGCCGCTGGGGGAAGAGATAGCGATTGAACAACTGACGGGAAGGTTGTCGTACAACCCACTCCAAACGGCGAGCGAGAGCCGTCAGTGAAAACAGGGAGAGTCAGAATGGTAGAGAAATGGGCTAAAAACAGCTGACGGAGGGCAAAAGGGTGGAAATTTGACTTTGGTGCAGAGGGGGGAAGGCAGAGGGAGGAGAAGGGAGTACTAATCCTTCCACCCCCAGAGAAGACAAGATTGGGGCCATCCGTAGACCATACGGTCGTACCAAATGGGGACGCGGTCAAAGCAGGCCGAAGTGGGATTGTAGACCGGGTTGGAAGGAAACTGCTGAACGCGAAAGAGGTATTTTTAAGCCCTTAAGGTGCGGTGGACATCCAGCGGGAAATGGCCACTTTCCGCATACATACTGACTATAGATGACGAATGTGCCGGTGCTGATGCGTACACCCAGGGGATGGATAGTGTCCAGCATGCGCAGGGTGGAGGCAGGTGGAGGAATATGCCTGACAGCCATAATCTAACTACTTTGGATCAAGGAGGAGTGGTAGAGCCGCCAAAGGGTTGACGGTCAGCACCCAATCAGTATAGGCGGAACGGGGGGGGGGGCACGTTAGAGGAGGAGGAGGTCGAAGGGTTTGGTTTCGGGGAGTCGGGGAATACGAGAAGGTGCAAAGCTGGGCGGGTGAATCCAATTGCCTGGTGGGGGTGGAGGAAAGAACGCCGGGGCATCGGGAGGTCAAGAAGGAAGTGGGGCGGAGGAGACGTGGGGGAAACGAAGCAGAGCGAGGTGGGGAAGCGAGCGAGGTGGAGAAGCGGGAATAGGATGGATGTCGGCTTCAACCCCATAGTGTAGAAGCTGCATGATCACATCAGGAATGGAGGAGGGGAGGGGACGGTCGCGAAGGGAAGCGGGATATCTCAGAGAAGCGGCAAGATAAAAGGGGACCCTGTAGACTTGAGGGATATGGGACGAGAAGTGATGGGACGAGAAGTGATGGACGAGAAGTGATGGGAACGAGAAGTATGTGGGACGAGAAGTGATGGGACGAGAAGTGATGGGACGAGAAGTGATGGGACGAGAAGTGATGGGACGAGAAGTGATGGACGAGAAGTGATGGGACGAGAAGTGATGGGACGAGAAGTGATGGGACGAGAAGTGATGGGACGAGAAGTGATGGGACGAGAAGTGATGGGACGAGAAGTGATGGGACGAGAAGTGATGGGACGAGAAGTGAAGGGACGAGAAGTGAAGGGACGAGAAGTGAAGGGACGAGAAGTGAAGGGACGAGAAGTGAAGGGACGAGAAGTGAAGGGACGAGAAGTGAAGGGACGAGAAGTGAAGGGACGAGAAGTGAAGGACGAGAAGTGAAGGGACGAGAAGTGAAGGGACGAGAAGTGAAGGGACGAGAAGTGAATGACGAGAAGTGAATGGACGAGAAGTGAATGGACGAGAAGTGAAGGGACGAGAAGTGAAGGACGAGAAGTGAAGGGACGAGAAGTGAAGGGACGAGAAGTGAAGGGACGAGAAGTGAAGGGACGAGAAGTGAAAGGACGAGAAGTGAAGGGACGAGAAGTGAAAGGACGAGAAGTGAAAGTGAAGGGACGAGAAGTGAAAGGACGAGAAGTGAAGACGGACGAGAAGTGAAAGGACGAGAAGTGAAGGACGAGAAGTGAAAGGACGAGAAGTGAAAGGACGAGAAGTGAAAGGACGAGAAGTGAAAGGACGAGAAGTGAAAGGACGAGAAGTGAAAGGACGAGAAGTGAAAGGACGAGAAGTGAAAGGACGAGAAGTGAAAGGACGAGAAGTGAAAGGACGAGAAGTGAAAGGACGAGAAGTGAAAGGACGAGAAGTGAAAGGACGAGAAGTGAAAGGACGAGAAGTGAAAGGACGAGAAGTGAAAGGACGAGAAGTGAAAGGACGAGAAGTGAAAGGACGAGAAGACGGGGGGCCTGAACAAGGGAGTTTGGCAGAGGGACCCAAACGCCGGGGCTGACGATGGGTGGTTTAACAGAAGAGCGCGGAGGGAAGGAGACTAAAAGAAGGACGGTTTTCGTTATGCATGCTGAAATGTCATCAATGGTTTCAGGAGGGTGAGTAGGCGAGTTAGATGCGACTGAGGTGGAGCAGATGGCGACAGGGGAACAAAGTTCCGGGGGAAGGGCGGGAGGAATAGTGAACACGGGGGTGGAGACGACGAGAAGGTAGAGGACGTGATAGGGGAACGGGTGGATGAGGCCGGAACTGGCCTAGAATGATAGGATGGTATGGAGGTGGTCGAAGTCCGGAGCGGACGGGATGTAGCCAGGCGGGAGGAGCGCAGTGTTTGAGCAAAGGTAAGGCCAGGACGAGCGAATCGGGACCGAACGCGGGCCCTCGCTTCCTGAAAGCTGACCTTATCAGCTTCCCGAACCAACAGGACCTCACGTTCGAATACACAAGTCGGACAGGAAGAGGCGGCGGCGTGTTCTTCTCCACAGTTGGCGCAGCAGGGAGGATTCGAACAGGAGGAACCATGTGTCGGGGACGCGCAGTTGCACAAATACCAAGGGAACTTCGGCATGTCTTACTCACGTGTCCGAACCTCTGGCAAGTAAAACATCGACGTGGTCTGGGGATATAACGACGGAACGGAAATTGTAGATAACTGGGAACGAGCAAAAAGTCAGGATCAGTAAGGGAGATAGAATCCTTACACCATGAAACATACGGGGTGGGCGATAAACACAGGTCACCTTCTGAGAGGAGAGGCGGGTGAGAAGATCCGATTCCGAGTATTCCAAAAGGCGGGAGCATGTACTACACCCATACAAGTGTTAAAGGAAGAGTGGCGGAGACAATCCCAGGGAGCAGAAGCCAGGGTCGAGAGGGACGAAACCTTCTGGTGTTGGGCTCTGGAGGAGACCTCCACCACAAGAGCGCCATCGTTCTGGGGCCATATCTGTGGGGATCGCCACAACGGGAAGTGAAGTCTTCGTAGACCTCAAAAAGGAGAGAGGCGGAAGAACTAAGAAGAAACCGAGGGTAATCAGGGTCAGTCATCTGCCCCTATGAAGGGTCAAAAGACTTGAGGGGATAAGACATACGAGAAGTCTTTGAACGAGGACGACACGAGAGTTCCGGAACCCGAGGGTGCGTCAGCCCCATTAGGATGCGGTCTTCCAGTGGTAGAGGACTCGAGGGCCTGAATGCCCACCACCCGAGTGCTAAGAGAAGGATAGTCCGAGAATTAAAAGCAGAGGTCGTAAGCCGAGAAGAAGCCATAGCAAACAAAAAGGTAGTTTCATCCCACCCGCGCATCCAGCCACCACCGACTCCAACAAGGGAAAGGCGAATCGTGAGCACACTCGTCCCACCGCCAATAGATGTCACGCAGGAGGGGATACCACCCATACCTAAAAGGCGGCCACTCTCATCCAACGCGTGAAGATGGCAGGGACAGGGTTTGGGTTAAGAGCGACAAGGGTGAAGGACAACCACCTCCCTCACCCAAGGTACAAAAGCAAAGCAAAGCAAAATGCGGGGGGGGGGGGGGGGAGGGGGGGAGCCAGAAGGATTGGGGTAAAGGAGGAGAAAGAAAAAATATAAGCAGATCAGCTGGGTCCAATGGTATATGAAGGCAGAGAGAGACCTTACATTGAAGGAAGATGCATTTCCACATTGGCCACAGAGGGACACGCCCTATAGCTCTGGACAAAGCAAAGGGAGCAAGTTTACAAGGTGTTTTGAAGAAACTTTTATTACAAGGCAAGTAATTATTACAAGTATTGCAACAACAACTTATTACTATTTTCCTACATAATCACCAAACAGAATCAAACATTTGTTGTAGCATGGGACAAGCTTTCCAATGCCAGTTGAGTAAAATGTAGGATCCTTAGTTTTTAATCAGTTTTGTATGGCCATTTCTGCATCAGGATCATTTTGAAAATGTTTACCTCTGAGGTGTTCCTTTAGGGCTGGAAACAAATGAAAGTTGCTTGGTGCAAGGTCAGGACTATGGAGGGGGATGATCCATGACTTCCGAGTGGAACAATTGCAAAAGTTGGCGTGTTTGATTTGTAGTGTGGGCGTGCATCATCATGCAAGACCACCACACCTGCAGTAAGCAACCTAGGACATTTTCTTCTGATGACCGTGGGGAGTCACTGTAAAGTTTCACAATAAGAAATGGCATTTTTTATTGTCCCTTTTCTACACGAATTCAACATGCAAAATGCCTCGATGGTCCCAAAAAATCGTTGCCATCACCTTACCAGCTGATTGTGCAATCTTGAACTCTTTGGTTCATGGTGACCCTGATGTTGCCACTTTACAGTGCTGCCACACATGCCTAACAAAATACTGTACTACCAACAACATTATTGTACTATGCATAATGCACTAGCAACTAACCTTGTAAATTTACTTTTTGAACAACCCTCATAGTAGTATATCCCTTACCACTGTAAACTCTGCATTAGGCCAATTCCTACAATAAATTTTTAAAATATTCTAACTTTGGGTTTGTATGGGGTTCCATAGACTACCATAACTTACTGGTATGGTGAATTCTTCCTATGCAGTATACATCACTGAATATAAAACCATCAAATGCTTGTCACAGACTAAGAAACCAACTTTTTGTTGCAAAGGTTCTTAATTAAGCCAACAAGATATGCTGCTCCTCTTATTATAATATTTCTTTGTAATAATAATAAAGGGGAGGAGGAATTTAACTTGTGCCTACCTGAGGTACTTCAAAATGATGTAATATATATTGTTCACAACTGTTTTCAGGTAAAGTCACATTTGAAAATAGGGTGTCTTGGTCAACTTCTATGCTGCCTTGACCACTATCAAGAGATGCCTGTAATACAAGAAACATAACACACATTTATTCTCATTAACTTGGCAAACAGAGGTCCAATTATAAGCAAACAAATTTTCAATGACTTGCAAATAAGTTAAATAAATTATTCACTTCTATGTTTACAAAAAAGAAATGTTCAAAACAGGTGACTATTTTAAAATTAAGGAATTTAAAATTTTTTACAAACCCATTACAGTTGTGCATCATTTAGTGCAATTAGCATCTTGGGACAGGTTTTTTTTTTAAATAAAAATAATAAATACTTTATTGTACAGTGTGTGTGATTGGATTTTGCAGCTTAACTTGTCATTAAAATTTAAGGCAAGTAGAACTGAATAGATTAAAATTATTTGAGTTTTATATAAGCATACATTGTGATTGATGGCAGTGCACCATGCACATTTTTGCAGGATTTTCCTTTTTGTTTTGTTTACATTTGTGCTGGCCAATCACCATATGACATCTTTTCAATTGTCAGGTGCCATAGTTAAGTTATTTTTGTTTCATTTCTAGTGCAAAAATTAATATTTAACAGTAAACAAGGGAAAAATAATTTGGATCAAGGGATCAGGATGATCCTGACCCCATGCAGTAAACCCCAACTTTGGCTCCCATCTGTCAATTTAAAGTAGAAGTTACATCAGAGATGGACAAACCAACCAGCTCACTTCGAAACAATTTATGGTAAGTATTGCTTTACTTTTACATTGTATTTGTTATTTTTATTAGAAATAATTATTAATATTAAGAAAATGTTAATTAACTAACAATTTTCAATAATATTCATGTATATTTATACACATTTTATTTCTTTAATTTAAAATATAGTGACCCAGACACTATCGTGAACCAATCCTTATTAAGTACATGACATAAACCATTTGTTTAGTACAAAGACACTTCAGAATCCATCCTTTGCGCTAAATGAGGCACAGCTGTATCGTACAATTAATAATATTGTTCATAATTTTTTAGCAGAGCTCTCTGCAGTGTAGAGAGTGCCACTAAAAAATTATGAACACCTTTGGAAAAAGGACTTTATTATGTTAGTTTGTATCTACTATGAGAACTCATTGATATGGAAAAAAACAAGTGAATTACTTCTAAAACATTTCTTAAGGGAATATCTGTAAAAAAAATAACTTTGCCACAACAGTGGTCAAAAGTCTTAATTTTGGTTTGGATGTTCTATGAGGTGACTGAAAACTTTTTACCCTAAAGGGAAAAGGTTAGGTTCCAAGGTCAAAGTCAAGGTCAATCAAGGGGTTTTAAGATCAAATGCTAAAAATGCCTCTAGATTGGCTCCCCAAAGGTCTAGAAATCATCCATTGTATATTGATCTAATGTGAACCTTGAGCTTGGTGCGAGTTTATCAATACCAGGAGTAAATTTTGTCAGTTTCAAACAAAGAACACCACATCTGAAAATGTTAATCCAATTTCTTTGCTTTGACATCATGTCCTGCACTTGAGTGAAGCCTTGCTCTACAAAGTATGATGTAGGAAAGGCAATTGGCAGCAGCTTTGACTTTTCCCACGAGGCCTTATATCAATGACCATAGTTAGGCCACATCACATTAGAGCCAGACAGACTATCATTTTGCAACTCCACTATCTCTTCCTGATCATCTACTGTAGATCACATTCTGTGGGTGTGATGGAAAATGGCTGCACTATCCATTTAGGAACATTGAACAGGTGAAGCTCAGCCATTTGGCTACCAAATTGGGCAAGTGCAAAACACAGTGAACAGTAAGCACATGTGGTGCAGCCACCTTTAATAATGCAGTAAACCCAAGATATCGACCAACCATCGCAGGGGGCCCCATCTGTAGCACAAGCTACTATGTTTTTCGTATGACACTGCACCAATAGATAGTGTCAAAGAAATAGTATGAAACTTCTAACTGTTGCCTGTGAATAAAAAATATATTGTGTCAGTTAAAATAGTAATAATCCACATATAAAAACAGTTGGTTTCCCTATCATAAAACAAAATTCTTTCTATACTACAAAATAATTTTTCTTTAGCTAAAAGCCCCCATTCCAAATTTTAGATATAGGCATCCCTTTTAACACCAGAACCAGCTTTCTAGACCTTTGAGAAGCCAATGTATATAGACACATTTTACAATTTGACTTTGAAACCTTTGCCCTTTAAGGTAAAAAAAATTTCAGTCACCCCATAGAACATCCGTACCAAAGTTCAAGCTTTTGACAACTGTTGCAGCAAATTTGCAAATATTCCTCTCCCCCCTCTCAAACATAGAAAGTGAAGCTTTTCAGCAGAAAGGGAAACACACATGAACCAGCAAAAAATAAACTTTACCCAAATAATGTATAGAAATTAGTGTTCCTTCAGAATAATCCAAGGATGTTTAATTTAAATATTGGCCTACATATTCATAAAATTTAAACTTTCAATTATTATTATTATATATTATATATATATATTTTTCTTTTGCATTTGTAGGCTTTAGAAAGTTCCCTCCCAACAACCAACTGAAAGAAAAAGATACACTATACATTATATGCATTTGGTAGCTATGACTCCAAAGGTTAAAGTCTGGTATATTTTAAAGTTCATTTTTAGTTTATTTCTGTAATGTCTAGTTTTATTTTCTTAAAAATATCAAAGTAAATAATGACAAAACTTTGTGAATGGTTTTCAGTAACTGCCAAGTTGTGCAAATTATTACAGGTGACCCTCTGTATACATGGTTTTAGTAATGTATGAGGAAATATAGTTGGTCATCGGGAGGGGGTCAGTTGGTCTAGGGATTGATGTATTTTTTCCCCATAAGGTATTAGTCCCCATAAGGTATTAGTCTCCATATGCACAATTTCCATTTACACAGGCGTTTTCAGGAACCTAACCCCTGTGTATACCGAGGGTCACCTGTATTATTATTATATACAGGATGCAAACCCATGAGGAAAAAAAAAATTATCCCAAGGCCTATTTTGTATTCAGCAGTAAACCTCATCAGGGTATCGTGTGTGTGTGTGTGTGTGTGTGTGTGTGTGTGTGTGTGTGTGTGTGCAGTAACTGCCATTTTACATGCCCCCCATCTGCATGGTTTTGGATTAACAGTCTAAAAAATATGAAATTTTTTTTATAAATAAAAATTTTTTTATTACTAGGCTTCAGATTTCTATGCACTAAAAATGCACTGAAAATATTGAAAATATGCACTTATTTATGCAGTACAAATTTGAACATTCCTAGTCTAAATTAGGATTTTCAAATAATGAAGTAACAGATTTACAGTTTATTGAATATATGAAACAAACTTCTATTTAACAAACAAACGTGCATAATAAAACTAAAATAACAAATCCATTGCTCAACTTACAACAAAAATAGGACACATTTTAGAACTGCAATTAGGTTCTTGACTACAAATAAATTGAATTACACTTTATAACTACAATATGCATTAAATTTTATTATTATTATTATTATTTATTTATCAATCATTTTTATTGTAAACTTTTACCAAATAGTTCTAAATATGCACTTTTAACACAAAAATTGTGGAAATATGCATTTATCTTAAAAAAAACAAATTATGCACTTATGCATGCAAATATACAAAAATCTGAAGCCTAGTTATTACTAATTTTTACATTTTTTTTTTACAGAAGAGTTTATGTATTTATTTAATTTTGTTTTTGGCAGATTACTACATTATTATATTTTATTTTATTTAATTTTTGCAGTGTCTTGGGGTTTGAGGGGTGGGTGGGGCATACTTAGCATATTCAATTATATGTGCTAGTTCCAGGGCTGTGGAGTCGGTGATAAAATGTACCAACTCCAAAAATTTTAACATTCCGACTCGAACTCCAGAAATCTGACTTGTATAATTACGACTCCGACGGAATTTTTTAAGGCCAAATTGATTAAGATTCATAAACAAGGCATTTCGTCACCACCACATGACTCATCAGGTTACTTAGTGGCTGTAACTATGCCTTAATGGCTTTTTTTCTCTTTATTCAAAAATTACAATAAATCCCAAAATACAAACTGATTGAAGCTTAAACAAAAGATTATTATTGGTTTAGCAAATTAATAAGATGTTTTTGCATTATTATAAACATCCATAACAAAATGTACTAACCTAAACTAAATTTTTAAATTTCCTTATTAATTATGTTAATTAATTAATTATAATCCTTATTAATTATAAGCAACTATATTTATATATTAAAACATTAGGTTAAATCTATTTTATTCATAAAATTGAGCTAGGCCTAGGCTGCTATGGTTATAGTTGAAAGATTTGCACTGACTCCGACTCCATCCAACTATGCACTTCCAACTCCGACTCCACAGCCCTGGCTAGTTCACCCAATTTATGTAGAATTCATTCTATATAGATGGTTCAGGAATGCATCTACCTCATAAATCAGGGAATCACTGTGTGTGTGTGTGTGTGTGTGTGTGTGTGTGTGTGTGTGTGTGTCAAACCCATAGGGAAAAATGATTCCAAGGTCCTTTATGTATTTAAAAGTACACCCCATCAGGGAATTCCCTGATGAGGTATACATCTGAATACACAAAAAGCCTTTGAATCATTTTTTTCTTCTCTTTTTCCCTGTGGTTTGCATCATTCATTAATTTCACATGTTTAATTGCAACGAAATTCATCCCATATATATATCAGAACATCAATGAGGTGTGTATCTGTATATACACATGAATTACAAAATAGAACAATTTACTCTCAATTAGATATTTTTTAACTAAATTACAAGTTTACTAATTAAATACACCTAAATATAATATTGAATGGAGTACCCTATATTCTACACAATACAATTTTTCAATTTCAGTCAGTCAAATGATTAGTGCCTACAATATCTTTAATAATTACCATTGACTCACCCAAAATGTGAATAACTAATGCATTTGTCATCCCTACTAAATTGTATAAGTTTTGTTTTTAAAAATTTTATGCAATTTAAAACTTCCAGTTTTATGGACCATGTTTATGAACTGGGATTTATATTGGTGATGTACTGACTAGTCAGTAGTTAGCACAGTCAGCCTAATCAGCCAACTGTTCATAGTTGGCTATTATTGGCTAACTAGTTAGCTTAGTTGCTAAATGTTTGGTAAATATCTAATTTAAATGACTTTGAGGAACTATGTTTGATATTGCAAGCATTTAATTTATAAATGTTATGTTACATAACTTACATTCTATTAAGGTGAAATGACTGATGTCACCATTTGGGCATGCATTAAATTTATATGAAATAATATAGTATATATACCAAGAGCTCTAAAATGCATATGCATGACAGATACATTTAAATCAATATTAATTAAGTGTGTAGCAGCCATGAAATTAAAATACTTTTGTCTGCAAACCTAAGAAAGAATGAGTTCTTATAGTTAGCCAACTTTTGAAAGTCAATTAGTCAGCAGTCAGCCATAATTCACAGTTGGTACATCTCTAATTTATATTAAATTACATTAAGAAATATTTCAATTTCAATTTCAGCACTACAAAATAAGAAAAAACAAACCCTAAAAAACAAAGGTAAAATGATTCAATGAGAAAATCCAAACATTTTATTGACCCCAATCACTTACGTACTGTATTGCCTACAAATTATATCATTTCCAAGAACACACGCCTTCAAATGAAAATAGCCACAAAAACAATGGACACTATTTAAAATCATCATAATTTAGGCATTTAGGAAAAGTAACTAGCTAGCTATTTACTCTTAATCATTTAGCTAAATAATTTCACCTGACTAAAATGGAACAATTCTTTCTGCACCAACCTGACTTATTAAACTCTGAGAATCAACTGTAACATTTTCCTGCTCGGGAGTTAAAGATGCTTCTCTTTCTAAGTCACTGGTACAAATATGATCAGGTGAAGAGGTAGATGTTTCATTTTCTAAATTTTTACTTTCTATACTCAAAAATTCCCCTTTAATATCTGTTTTACTCGGAGATTTCTCTTTGGAATCAGATACAGACCCTTTGCTGAATGTATTTGATGACTTAGTAACTACTTGATTTTGTGTAATTTCAGAAGTAACTTCCAATTCTTTTAACTGAGCAGCACGCTTTCCTCTTCGTCTGTGTCTCCTGCTTTTGGCTGGTGAAGACTTCACTATTTCTGGTAAGTTGCTTTGTTTCTCTGATTTCATAACATTTTTTTTATCTTTTTTACTAACGGGGGTATTTTTTGGAACATTTTCTGATTCTGAACTAATCTCTGAACTAATTAAATTAATTTCTTTTGATTTAATACCATTTGAAAAATTATTTTCATGAGAATCATTCTTATTATGCAATTCATTAAGGTCTAAGGTTGAAATTGAATTATTTTCTTGGGACTTGGTCTTATTAATCAGTTTCTTAGGCTCTAAAATTGAAGTTGTAATATTTTCAAAGGACTTAGTCTTATTATTCAGTTCCTGATGCTCTAAGATTGAAATTGATTTAAGTGAAGAATTTTCATTTGCGTTATGGCTGATTAAACTGGACTGTAAAATACATGTAGATTCCATTTTCACTGGTACTTCTTCAACTGATGTGTTATGTATGTCACAACTTATAGTTAAAGGAAATACACTTTCCTTATAATTTTGTTCAATATTTTCCAATGTATTTATTTCATCATCTAAAGTACTAGTAACAATAGAATGATTACCCGATTCAATGCTAGGTTTATCACATTCACATGGGTTTAGCTGAACAATTTCCATTTCCTCTATTTCAGGTACTTCAGTATGCAACTGTAAAACTTCTGAAACAATTTCTTTATTGTAAATTATATTATCTTCACTTTCTTGTGGTAGAACTTCCGAAACAATTTCTTTATTGTAAATTATATTATCTTCACTTTCTTGTGGTAGAACTTCCGAAACAATTTCTTTATTGCAAATTATATTATCTTCACTTTCTTGTGGTAAAACTTCCAAAACAATATCTTTATTGTAAATTATATTATCTTCACTTTCTTGTGGTAGAACTTCCAAAACAATATCTTTATTGTAAATTATATTATCTTCACTTTCTTGTGGTAAAACTTCGAAAACAATATCTTTATTGTAAATTATATTATCTTCACTTTCTTGTGGTAGAACTTCTGAAACAATTTCTTTATTGCAAATTATATTATCTTCACTTTCTTGTGGTAGAACTTCTGAAACAATTTCTTTATTGCAAATTATATCTTCACTTTCTTGTGGTAGAACTTCCAAAACAATATCTTTATTGTAAATTATATTATCTTCACTTTCTTGTGGTAAAACTTCCAAAACAATATCTTTATTGTAAATTATATTATCTTCACTTTCTTGTGGTAGAACTTCCGAAACAATTTCTTTATTGCAAATTATATTATCTTCACTTTCTTGTGGTAGAACTTCCAAAACATATCTTTATTGTAAATTATATTATCTTCACTTTCTTGTGGTAGAACTTCTGAAACAATTTCTTTATTGCAAATTATATTATCTTCACTTTCTTGTGGTAGAACTTCTGAAACAATTTCTTTATTGCAAATTATATTATCTTCACTTTCTTGTGGTAAACTTCCAAAACAATATCTTTATTGTAAATTATATTATCTTCACTTTCTTGTGGTAGAACTTCCGAAACAATTTCTTTATTGCAAATTATATTATCTTCACTTTCTTGTGGTAGAACTTCCGAAACAATTTCTTTATTGCAAATTATATTATCTTCACTTTCTTGTGGTAGAACTTCTGAAACAATTTCTTTATTGCAAATTATATTATCTTCACTTTCTTGTGGTAGAACTTCCGAAACAATTTCTTTATTGCAAATTATATTATCTTCACTTTCTTGTGGTGATAGACTAACTGATTCATCTTCAACAATTTCAACAGGCCTATTTCCAACTGTGTTTGAACAAGTGAGACTACATTTGTCACTGGATATGGAGTTTGCATTCTGAGTGTTATTTTCTAAGTTTTTATTTTCTTTATCTTTCACACACAAGTCTGATTGTTCCTGCATTTTTTTCTTTGAATGAGACCTTTTTCCTTCTAAATTTGTTTTCATATGGTACAGTAAATATAAAAATGCACAACTCCCAGTTAGAGCTGCTGCTGTAGCAACTGTCTTCATAGTTTTAAAAATTTCAATCTAAAAGTAGTTTGTAATTCAAAACATTATCTACCATCAGTAACGTGTACAATGAGAACTAATTTTTAAAAGTTGTTGGTATACACCTGTAGAAAATAAAAACGAAGTATATTCAATTAGCTTTTATAGTCTCTGTAGTTTCTGGAATTAGACAGGACTCTAATAAACATCATAAGGGACCTGTGGTTTAAATAACTTGGTAAACTACTTATGAATTTTTCACTCAATCTTCATTTGTTTTAATGGTTGTTGGGTTCCAACCTATCTAAAATTACAGCCAGAAAATGCCTACTTCATGAGAAAGTTAGCTAGCTAGCTATTTAAAATATGCTCCAAATATGATACCTACAAGACAACTATGCCTATAGTTTAAAATAAAAAGATTACTCATCTATATCTAGCTATCTATCAAGCAAATTAATGCAAAGAGGATAAAAATATTAGAATTTTCAATAAACAGCATATATTTTAAAGACCGGATCAAACCTTAATATTTGATATGGCCACCTTTGGCTTTAACAATATTTTGAACATGCTATGACATGGAAAGTAGCTACCAGTTTTTCGCCATTTCTTTAATTCTTCTTCATTAAACCAGTCCTGGATGACAGACTCAATCAGTTTTACTTTTGTTGTATAGTCCAGTTTTTGAAGTAGAGTCTTCCATAAGCCCATAGATTTTCAATTGGGTTAAGATCTGGTCAGTTTCCCAGCCAGTCTAAACAGCTAATACTATTCATCTTTAAGAACTCTTAACACATTTTGATGTATGGCATGGAGCCAGATCCTGTTGGAAAACTGTGTTTGGGGACTTCTGCAGTTTTGGTTTGGCATGGCATTCTAGAACCTCAATCTATTACTTATTCACAGGCACTAATGAGCCAGTTCCTTATTAAAAAAAAAAAAAAAGTTGTCTGGGTATTTCACAATTTGGCTATAGGGGGAGCTGGTTGTGGGTTCACCAGATGAATGGCATACAAACCATCTTTGTTGACCTTGAACAAGAAAATGACTCCAATGCCATAAATACAGTAGCATTACATCAGTTTTCTCTTGACCAACCAGCATATTTCTTGGCCCACTCATTGCATTTTATCTTCATTATTGTTAGCAAATTTTTTTTTTCCATACATTTCTTGACTTTGTGCCCCACTATCAGCAATCAATGTCTTACACAGTTGATGATGATACTTGGATACCTGATGCTGCTAATTCCTGGTTATGTCACTAGTTTTTCTGGGATCCTGCTTGCTCATTTGTATTAATTTTGCATCATTGGTGTGTTTTCCATTTTCTTCTACATTTGCCTTTCCTCAATGGGAATATTGAGCCTGTGGTTTATTTCTTCTTATCCTATAATACTGAGCAGCAGGAAATTCTGCCACATCAAATAAATGGTATAAACTTGTCACCCACTTTCAGATAGGTGACATCACTACAGGGAACCATTTTGGGCATGACCATCACCAATTTCCTTGAATTTTATTTTGTATGGAGGGCTATCTGAGATATGGCCAGAAAATAATTTTCAGACCTGGCTGACCACTGGTACTCATGTTCTGGGGTCACAAAATATTGGCACTCTGGCCTGAGTGCCATTTTTCAAATGCATGTATCTCAGGAACCAATAAAGATAGAAAAGTGGTTTTGGTGTCAAATTAAAGAGAAAAGAAAGCTCTTATCACTTTTATTACACAAAGCATCTTCTAAAATTAAAAAGTTTGAAGATGACCTTGACATTTGACCTTCATAAAAAAAAATGCCTACATCTGATTTTTAAATAAAAATTCTTTTTGGATGCCATCCATTGAGGTTAACCTCCGAAAGTTTCATAACTGGCCAAGACAGTTACATCCATTCCAATGAGACCATTTCTGAAAATTATTTTCTGGACATATCTCTCATAGCCCTCCATACAAAAAATTTATTCAAGGAAATCGGTGACAGTCATTCCAAAATGGTGAAAAAGTGTTTCACATGGAATGATCCAAAAATATAATCCATATTTTTTCAGAGCTATCATATTATATTACTATTATATTGTTTATTTTTTAGGAAATGGTAGTACGCTATTTTAGTGTTAAATTCATAGGCCTGCATTAAATTAGATATATATATTCATTTTATTGGCTCATAATGGAGGCCAGTCATGGATTTGATCGCCGAAAGTTGAAAGTGAAATGTGCAGATCCACTGGAATGTCACAAAGGAAGAAGAATGAAGGATCTACATATTGTAAAATGCAATCTTCTCACTAGATCACACCTTAAAGGAATCTCTTAAACAAGGTGAAATTTTAGTCATTGGTGACTTTGCAGAAAACTATTCCTTTGTAATGCAAGATGAAGTGCAAAGCTTTCACTGGAATAATTTGATGGCTACCATACATCCCTTTGTGATGTATTACATGGATGGAACAAGGGATAACATTGCACACAAAAGTTTTGTGATCACTTCAAAATGCAATGTTCATGACATAGTAGCAGTACACCTGTTTCAAAAATACTTAATAAACTACATCAAAGAGAACATCACCAATCCCAGCAAAATCATATATGGTACTTGGAACAATATCTTTCAGTTTGTATTTTATACCTGAACACTCATCTATTCTCACATGAAAGAAATAGAAATATCACTTTACCGCATTATTTATGAAGCAAAATAAATATAATACATAAGCCTTGGTCTGGCAACATTCAAACAACACAGTTCACAAGACATTGTTCACATTTATCACCACTGCCAAACTGTGCATTGTAGCCAAAAGTAGAATATAATTCAATATATACTGTTTTTTCTGTATATTTGTACACTTAGCACACTCACAATGCCTATAGTGAAGTAAGAGAATTGGTAAACTGTGAGAAAAGAGCATAGCACACTTCAATCAGTCACCACCAGGTGCACGCATCTACCTTCTCCTGCCTCCCTTGTTGAGTGCTGTTCCTGCCACTAGATGACAGCAGTGCCTGGGTCTAGCAGTCTAATCAAATCTAAGGGTATGCAGTTGCCAAATGCAGTTAAGAGAAATCTTTTTACAGCTGTGGAGTACAGTCGCTTTACGCAATCAAGGACAAAAAAATATCAGTGAATAAAGTTGCCAAATGTGGTTAAAGAGTTACCGTAAATCTTATGGAAAATGCAAATTTAATTAAATAGAACAAAGAAATAATGATATCAATATTTATGGATTTGAGTAAGGCATTTGATGTAATAGACCATAATATTCTACTTAATTATAGTGTTAAGGGTTTAAGAGGAGCAATCAATGATTGGTTTAAAAGTTTTCTGTCTAATAGATATCATTTTGTATCAGTAAATAAGGTTTGCTCAACTAAAGCACTTGTCAAACATGGTGTGCCACAGGGCTCAGTTCTGGGTCCACTGTTATTTTTATTATACAGAAATGACCTTCCACATTCATCTGATATACTGAACTTCATAATGTTTCCAGATGATACATATAGGGTGGAGTGAAAAAATCAAAAGTGCCAGAATCAAAATTGAGGGGTCTAGATAGTTGTCTTTTGTCCAGGATTAAGCTTTAAAACTGATTTTGGGTAGTTGCATACAAAACTGATAGCTACTAGCCAATTTATACAAATTGTATGTGCGTGTGACCAAAATTTGAACCCAGTGACCTATCTCAGATTCTGGACATGAAAGAAAACTTAAAAACTATAATGTATTTTTTTGTACCTCCGAATCAGATTAAAATATTTTCAGTGCTGCAGGCTCAATAGGTAATGCATCAAAAAATCTATATTGTTATTTTTGCTCAAAAAATGCAATTTTTCAGCCTTTTTTCTCCAAATATTTTGTTTTTTATTTGAAATTACATTTTATATTTTTCTTTTCAGGTTGAATTTACAGAATTGATAAATACATGTATTTTAATAACCTTATTGCCAAAAAATACTGCATAATAGGATGTTAAGACGCAGTGACAGTTAAAATTCTTGATGGAGTCACAGATTTTCAAGCACAGACTCATTCCCCAATGGAAAGCTTCCTCTTGGTAAAGATGTCATCCAACATGTAATGGCAGAAGAGAACTGGACAACTAGACAAGCAGCTAATACAGTTGCACTTTTGTAGTTACATTTACTTGTTTGTGACAAATTTTATTAACAATCATGTGATTTAATGATTTGCAAATCATAAGAATGATCAGTAATAAATTCTGTTTTGACTAGAACTTCAGTTAGGGTTTATAATTGAAATTTGCATTCACAACATTAAAGTTTTGGTGATTTTATAAGTTTTGATAGATATCCAAAAAAGAAACATGGTGACAAGTTCCAGAGTGATCTTTCTTCCTTCATTGAAAAAACTTCCAAATTGTTTGACATCATCTATGAGGACTCAAATTGGAGAAGAGCTTTGGAACATTTGTATCAACTCAAAATGACAGAAGACGACTATGCTTTCTATGAGGACCAGAAAACATCTAGAATATGATGTGTTGGTTTTAAGGAATGCCTTACATCAGCAGACATCAGATACAAAAGGAGAGGAGTACAGCAGGCAGGAGTAGGCAAAAGAAAAGAATCAGCAAGTTTGATCTATATAAATTAAAAAAACTTTTGATTAATGGCCACTGAAGAAAATCTGGGTTTCTTGAAATGATTGTACTACAAATTATAAAATCTTATTTTTGCATCTTTGGTAAACTATTTTGTATCATAATCATATTGTATTGTATTTTATTATCTGCAGAGAAGAGTTCAGAAGAGTTTTGAAAGTTGTTCCATCAAGTTCAGCAGCAATACATGACAGTGATCTCTACAATCTCTCAAGTTAGGGCAGCCTGGAATCATGTGATGAAACAGCTGGTGTCAGTGAACAACAGGAATCCAGGATAGAACAAAACAGGAAGAGTCTACCAAACCTCACTTGGCAGTGTAACAGGTATACTGTATAGTAGGGTGACAATAAAAATCGAAAGTTGGAGTTTTTTATTGGCCATTTGTTCAATGCTGCTACTACATGAGAAAACAATGTACTGTAAATATTAGGTCATTCAGATAATATTTAAGGGTGTCTCAAGTGAGGTAAATAATTCTCCTTATTCATTAATATTTTTTTTAATTACTTATTACAATTGGAGTAAGCCTGCACTTAAACTTTATGAACTAAAACTAACGTTTATTTACATTAATTAAAAAAAATATTAATTTATTTTACTAGGTAATGAACAATTAATTTGTGTTATAAGGAGAATTATTTACCTCACTTGAGACACCCTTAAATATTATCTGAATGACCTAATATTTACAGTACATTGTTTACTCATGTAGTAGCAGCATTGAACAAATGGCTAATAAAAAACTCCAACTTTCGATTTTTATTGTCACCCTACTGTATAGTTTAAAATATGAGTATGCTTTGAACACTCTTTGTTGCTCTGTTGACAATACCTTTGAAAAAATCACTTATAATCCATGTAATGTTACTAATAGTTAAGAGTCCAAATCTTAGCCACTTCTGTCCAATGAACATCTTGTTAGAATATTAGCTTGATATAAAATATATGTCTTACCAGGTATCAAGTAAGTAAGTGACAGAGCTGGAGCAGCAGCAGTTGCATCAGCAATTTTAAAGGATTATCAAATTATCACTACTACTGATAAGATGAATGTAATTAACAGGTAACAGTCCAATTATCTTTTACATTAGTATCTGATTCAAATCAAGTATTTCACAAAAAGGCATACCATAAGATGGGGTAACTGGGCCCTACTAAGTTTAAGGTAAATTTCATTATTTTTTCCCATACATTTTAGGTACCTATACGGTACATAGTTAGATACCTACAATTTATGGAAAAAATTCATACCGTTATATAATGAAATTTACCTTAAACTTAGTAGGGCCCAGTTACCCCATATTACACTACATTTAAACAAGTGTTGAAATTTAAATATTGTTAGTCAAAACCTATGGACCTTGCTTAAATAACTGTCTTTAAAAGTGAGTAAATTTGTACTATGAACTTTGCAGGAACAAGTCAAGAAGAGTATGTGAAAAATATAAAAGCCACAAGAAAAGAGGAGGGTAAATTGCTTGAATTGGTGGATGCTATTTATGTGGATGGTCACAAAGATAAGAAACAATGGTGACAGTTGAAGTGAATGGCAAATACTACAGAAAAACTGAGCTAGAAAAGCACTATGTAATTGTAGGAGAACCTGGTAAGATTTAAAATTTTGATCTTTAGTTTGCATTTTGTAACAGATATTACTCAAAATATTTATCAAGATGAATTTTGGATATAGAAATTGGGAGATATATAAACCCTGATAGCTATATCTAAAAAATTCTCCAATTTCTGAATACTATTTCAGGTGATTTCTACATCTCACACATGACTAAGTAATGGCAAGGGGTCAACTACTGCAACAGAGATATAGAAGGCCCTCAAAAGAGAGTGAATTACAAACCAAACTTGCCATGATAGCATCTGATAGGACTAAT
Organism: Bathynomus jamesi; assembly: GCA_023014485.1. Lineage (NCBI taxonomy): Eukaryota > Metazoa > Arthropoda > Malacostraca > Isopoda > Cirolanidae > Bathynomus > Bathynomus jamesi. The sequence continues at coordinate 267,221 of JAJOZX010005053.1, read as the reverse complement.
ACAATGACCAGTTCAAATGGTGGAGCTATCACATGCCTGGAAGAACAGCTTGGTAGACCTTTGCAGTGGAGCACTTGCCTATTAACACTGTAAATAGCTCCCCCTTTGTCATGTCTTTGTTACTCTGGATGGAACAACATTTGAAGAGCTCCAACTCATTTTCAGGAAAGATAGGGGTTGAACTTGGTGGAAGTGTATTTCAGTGGGATATGATTTCATTGAAGTCAATTAGGAATTCAAATTTCCAGTTATTCCTAATGAAGTACTGGAGAACCTCAGCACTGATCAGTATTATGCTTACAGAATCTGCATGGCTGTTATGCTTGGCTGTGTTGATCCTGATCTTGAACTCCTTGAAGTTGGACCAATCTGTCATTCAAGGTGGTTGACTCTGGCACGTAGAATCCTCAGATTTTATACATCTCAAGGAAGCCTTCCAAAGTTCTGGTCACACTTGTAGAGTTTTATATCTTGGTCTATTTTCCAAGTTGGTTCCAGATCAAGGAGGAGTGTCGATGCACAGATGGTGCTAAGAACTTTTATATGCTTCAAAGGGTCCTGAAATTTCCTCACAAGGAAGCCAGGGAGATAGTATGCATTTTGGTAGAGGGGTTTTAGGGGTATGTTCACCCTGAGAACATATTATTTGCCATGCTTGCTGATTCAGACCCACAAATCCACAGCATTGCAGTTAACAAGGTACGTTTGGTCAGAGGGAATGAATCAATTGAAACAATGATAGACAATGACTTCGAAGGTGGTAGACCTGATAATTGATTCAGATGAGGATATTGAAGTTCCAGAGTTACAGCCTGACTTGTGTGTTGTGAGAGATGGTAGTGTCAGGAGATTATTCATGGTGCCTAAAATCGATAACGAAGCTCGAGGGTATCTCAAAATGATAAACTTAGATTCACCTGACATTCATGAGCCCCCTATGATAGCATCTCTAACCAATGAGGAACTCTTAAATGTAAGCAAGGAACACAAACTCAACCAGCCTTGTCATAATCAGGCTGTAGAGAGGCACAATAAACTTGTAACAGAGGCTTCCTCAACTGTGGTAGGATTTGAACATCATGAGAGATTATTTGACAAAAGATAAAATCGAGAAAACTGATGAGTGTTCAATACAAGAATACAATATTCTGAAGCTGTTTAGATGATTATTTTTTATTACTTTGTTTAATAATGGTACTTTAGATTAAGTTGATTTGTAATATTTTCAGTAGAAAATTGTACATATTTACCACAAAGCAATTTTTGACCAAAAATAATATAATATGGATTTTTTGATGCATTATTGAGTCTGCAGCCCTCTGCAAATGTTTTAATCTGCTTCAGAGATAAAAATACATCATAAACAGTTTTTAAATTGTCTTTCATCATGTCCAGAACCTGAGATAGGTCACTGGGTTCAAATTTTTGGTCACATGCACATACAATTTGTATTAATTGGCTGGTAGCAGTCACAGTTTTATATTCAACCACTCAAAATCAGTTTCAAAGTTTAATCCTGGACAAAAGACAGCTATCTAGACCCCCTCAATTTTGATCCTGGCACTTCTGATTTTTTCACTCCACCTACCAACTAATTCTGAAATATAAATTTTTGTAATAGGCCAATTTTTTTTATGTATACTTTTACCATATCCAGTCAAATAAAGCAATGTTAACAATAAGCAATTTCTCAGAATCCAAAAATAGTTATTTTTTGGGCCAGCCTAATAAATGCATATAATTGTTTTGTATTAATTAGTTCCACGTTACAACCTTAGTGTTGAACCACTGCAGCTGTGACTCTTGGCAGTCTCTCACCTCAAAGGAGAGAATTACAGAAAACAAAACTATTACAGTGATTGATATCAATAAACAAAGCCATTTAAATGATAATATTTGACAATGGGTCCAAACCTATAAGCTGTCTTCTCCGAGTTGTACATAATGCTTCCCATTACTGTTATTAATTTTATCTAATTCTTTTGAAACAAGTTTTAATATTTAATACATTAAGGCCTAAATAATCTTGTAGTCCTTTAATTCAGTTGCTAGGCCTTCATTATGCCAGGGTGTCCTGATTATAGGCCTGCTACACTCATGCCACTTGGATTGAAAACCAAATACTTCATATTTTATGTATTTCACACTTCCAAACCACTTCCCACAACATAAATCACTAAGTTTTTAACTGTAAAATAGGCGAGTCCTCCAATAGTTAATACAAGTCATTTAATGTTGAGACAAACATCTCTACATTTACACCATCAATTGTGTGTTTCAGTGTATGGAAAATAGGAATAGTGTAATGAGTAAATGATGCATGTACAGTTGCACTCATTCTTAGGACACTATTGAAAACAGTGACACCTGGAGTTTGTTTAGCAGCAAGTCATCTCTCCACTCCATAGAGTACGAGAGAAAACTTTACTATCCAGACAAAGTTGGTGATACTCCACCCACACTCAAGATGCAACTCCTGTAATGTCATCATAGATATTTCTTCCAATTATGAAGTTGCACATATGCATCATTCAAAATGTGCCAATTTTAGGGTGGTCCATAATTTCACTTAAAATTTTTAATGGTCCAATAGGCTGATGTATAGTTAATTATACAGGGTGTCCTATAAGTCCAGCATCATAGGAAAAATTCATATTTTTCTATTTCTACAAACCATAATTCATATTTTTCTTATGCTCGGGATGCCAATTACCCATCCACCATTCTGTTCAGTGACGAGGCTGTTTTTTATGGAAATGGTGAGGTAAAGTGACAGAACACCCGCTACTAGTCTCAAACAACCCTCACTGGTATACCTCTTCAAAGCAACAAAGTGCATCTCAGGTGATGGTATGGTGTGGCATTTGGAAGGATCGCATCATAGGCCCCCTCTTTTTCGATGAACATGTCAATGGAGGCACCTACTTACATATGCTCAAGGAAGAAGCATTTCCCAGTGTCTTGAACGAAGAAGGAAATTTCCCAACATGGTTCCAGCAAGACAGCGCTCCTGCACATTACAGCACCCAAGTAAGGGAATACCTGTACCAACAATTCCCTGGTCATTGGATAGGATGTCAAGGGCCTGTGGAATGGCCAGCTAGAAGCCCGGATCTCACGCCACTAGATTTTTATCTCTGGGGCCACTTGAAAGTGCTGGTATACGCAGAGAAAATTACTGTAGGAGTGTTGAACATTTGTGGCAGCACATTATTGGGGCATGTAACACCATTACTCCTGACATCATTCACTGTGTGCTTGCTGACTGGGTATCACATCTGAATTTGTGTATTGAAAACAATGGTGGACATATTGAGCACATTCTGTAAATCTGTAAATAAAAGCTTTTGTTTTGCATTTTTTTATTATTTTTCCTATGATGCCGGACTTATGGGACACCCGGTATATTCTAGGGGTGTTACTGCCACCCTGAAGCATCATCCCAGGCAGCTTCACAGCAATGGGCTTGAAATTAGACCAGCTTATCAAGCCAGCTACAGTATATTCTGAGTGGGAACAAACCTGATTCCAGGTCCCCCATTTTTTTTTTAAATTTATTTTTAAACAAAAATTAATTCCTTTTACAATGATTAAAAAATTATACCAAAGTTTAATTAAAAAGATAAATACTTCTGCATAACATTACACAATAAATGCTCACTTAACATAATTATACATTTCAGCCAAAGATTTTTTCTTGAAGTCTGGAAGAAGGCATCGATGTTATTCTAACTTTTACCAGAAATTGTTTGTGATTCATCATTAACAATTCTGCCTTTGAAATCTTCAATCAGCTTGATTGCTCTTGGCAGGATCATTCACAACTTTCATATTTTTGACAAAGTTCTCCATTGAAAATGCGAATTCTTTTTTTAGGATTTCTTTGAGTCAAAGGTTGAAAGTCGGAATCATTTGATTCATTATGATTCATCATTGTCTATAGGAATGTCATCATCAGGTGGGATATTCATTTGTTCACCACTGGGTCCTGCATCCATGTCTGCTAAGAGTTTTTCTTTTCTCTCTCTGTCATGTCAAATTCTTTGGTTTCGTCTTTCTGTCCGAGTTACATAAGACTTATCAAGGTTGGAGACATACATATTCCGAATAGTTCTTTGATCTTCAAGAATTTTATATCTTCGCTTTTGTTTCATTGTTGTTCTCATTCTGTCTCTCATTATTGTTTCAATAGCATCTGCTGCTGATATATCCAATAGCATATCTAATTTTTTACAAAAAATATCCTTTTTATCTTCAAAAGTATTCCTGTTTTCGTGTTTTTTCAGTGTTTCATACTCATTAACTAAAGTCAGAATCTTTTCTTTTGGTCTTCTGCTTTTGGAAATATTTGCATTTTAGTGCCAGCTAAGTCCCAGAATTTTTTAACTTTATTAAGTACAACCATTGCAGCCTCTTCTTTATTGTTCATAACCATATCATTTCTTTTTAAATGATAGAAATGCTGAAGTGCATCTGATTGGGATGGTAGCTGGAATAGTCCTGTAGGAATTAGTTCATCTTTAAGATTACCAATAATTGGATCATAACTGCTTTTTCTTAACTTTATATTTAATTTCTTAGGAGTAACCATGATATTCATTTAAAATAAGATTAGAATCAACCCAGTGAAAAATGCATCATATACTATATACATCATTAGATATCTGAAACACACACAATATTGGCTTAATCAGCTGTTATAGAACATTTCTATGTATACTATTAAGAATAAATAATCAATTTATATACCAAAATGTGCAAAGTTGATTTCTGAATAAATTGATATGCAATATGTATACTTTCATTTAAGATTAAATATGATTAATCTTAAAAAATGCTTAAAAGATGTCATTTTTACTCAGTTTTTTACTATGCAATATAAATTGGGGGTGGGGGTGGGGGTCTGATATTACCGGAACTCCAAAAACTAGTAACCATATTTCTTGCACCAATGCCCATAACATTAGCATGTTGGACCATTAAAAATTTTAAAAAGTGAAATTATGGACCACCCTAAATTGTACCATATAGGCTATTCCTCTATTACATAATTTCAGACAGATGTAATTTGAGTGTGGTCATATCAAGACATTTGTTTCAACAGTAAATGACTTACCATATTTTTTGGTGTATAAGACTTTTTTTTTCCAAAAAAAGGGTCTCAAAATCACCTTGCGTCCTATACACCAAAGGTCATATTATTACCTTTATATGGGGCTAGAACTGAGGGATTTTTACAAAAAAATCATCTCTTAGTCCCTCCTGACTGTGTATTAGTTTGGCCAATTTTACACTAAGTTTCTACTCTTCCCAACCCACTGATAACAAGAAAAACAGTATGTATTGCATAATGATTTACTTTTATGTTCATAACATAGAGTATAGTCTCCCATATACTTAATACTATTTTCTTATAATGAGTACGGGTGAAAGAAAACGTATCACCATACTTTTGATGGAGGGCTTTAACAAAAGTCAGCCAGTTGGTCAATTTTTTTCCTGAAAAAAGGCCTTGAAAATAGGGGTGCGTCTTATACACAGAAAAATATGGTAAATTCTTGGAGGACAAGTACGAACTACTTACATATTTACAATTCAAAACAGTGAAGAGTGATTTAAATTGTGGGAAGTGTAAAATACATAAAAACTATTTTTGATCTATTTGGCATGCATGTATTGTAAGCCTACAAATAAGACAACCTAGCATAGTGTCAACCAAGGTACCCAATCAGTCAAAGGCCTTAATAATGTATTAAATATGGAAATATAAGCAGTTGCAGTTGCAGTTTCCTAAGAACTAGACAAAATTAAAATAGTAATGGGAAGCATTATGCACAGCACAGACACAAACTAGCTTGTAGGATTAGGTAGGCTTTTGACTATTTGGATATCTGGGCTTACACTATGCTAGCTTGTCCTAAGTATCCAAGTTTGAAGCATTTCTAGAAGTAACTCATGCACAACACTTGATCCATACAAGGTATGAACAGTCAGCAAAATTCTTAAATTTTACAAAAATCTTATTTCTTTGGCTTGGCACATACTGTATATACAGGGTGGCGCAAAAGTCGTGTACCATAGGAATTTTCAGTATTGACTATTTTTTTTTTTTTTTAGGTAGGGGATTGGCTGCAAAATTAATAATAGACAAAAGGATGAGCTTGGTTCAATGTATGGAATACCAGGTAGTACAAATCAATCATTACAGAATTTAAATTCTATAGTGACAGATCAATTTGTAGTTCAGTACATGGTATTCCATACATTAAAACCAAGCTCACCCTCTTATCTATTGTTAATTTCACAGCCATCCCCTATCTACTTGGAAAAGAAAAAAGTAACACATGGGAATAACATGAAAAGTATGGATATACAACTTCCTTAGTGAGTGGCAGCAAGTCATTACAGTTTAAGAGATATATTCATCAGAATCAGAAGTCCTAAAACTCAGTACCACAGGGAACAGTATTAGCTCCATTACTCTTCATAATCATGCTAACTGACATAGATAAGGACATCAGTGACAGCACAGTAACAAAGCCCTTCAAAGATTGCCAACCAAAAATAAGTCACAATTTACAACCATATACATTACAATATATATATACTTAGGAAAAGTGTAGGTGTGGCTGTAAAGACTGTACAGTAATGTAGAAATGTGTGTGCACCCATTTTGGGTCTCCCATTTAAAGGTGTTTGTGGGGCAAGTGAAGATCATGAGTTTTTCAATACCTCACAGTACTATGGAGGGGCACCACTCAGCAGAGGAATCTCTCTAAATGGGGTGTGTAAGGACAGAGTACCCCCTAACTCAAGATGCTGCCTCCCTATATCCCACAACACTTGTGTTGAGCTGTGGGATTTATCACCTAAATGCACATAATATATATGAAATAAACTAGTACCATTCATGCAATAAAAATGGGCTTAAACACTATCACCAGATGTCCCTTGCAGACATCAAACTATCAAACCTTCTTTTGAAAGAATCAAGTGTATCTGAAGTCACCACTTCTGTCAGACTGTTCCAAAACTTAATTACTCTGTTTGTAAAACTATGTTTTCTTAAATTTGTTCCACATCTTGACTTAAATAATTCCATCCTATGACCTCTAGTCTGGTTATTATGATCTTTAATGAAAAGAGAATCAAAATCTATTTTATCCAACCCTTTTATACACCTCTATCATATCACCCTTTAACCTCCTCTTTTTTAATGAGAACATGTTTAGATACGTCAGTCTTTCCTTGTATGTCAATTTGTCTTAGAGATGGGATCATTCTTGTTGCTCATTTCTATACTTTTTCCAGTTTTTCAATATCTTGTATCAAATAGGGACTATTGAATTGAATACAGTATTCAAGGAGGGGTCTCACATATGAAATGTATAGTTGCTTTATAATATTGGGTGATTTGTATTCAATGCGTCTCTGCATGAGATTGAGTCTAGCATTTGCTTTATTTCTGATTTCCATACAGTGATTTGAGGGTTTAAGTTCATTAGTCACAGTGACACCTAAGTCTCTCTCTTTATCATCATTTTTAATCCAAATTCCATTCATATTGTATTCAAATTCTGGATTTTTTGGCCCAATATGCATAACCTTGCACTTATCAACATTAAATCTCATCTCCCACTTATCTGCACAGGCTGTTACTCTCAGCAAATTTTGAGGTTTTACATGATAGGCCTTTCTCTAGATCATTTATATAGACAACAAAAAGCAGAGGTCCTAGCACAGACCCCTGTGGGACTCCACTCAATACGGGTCTCCAAGTAGACTTATTTCCATTTAGATGAACTGTTTTCCATTTCTCAGCCATTCTTCTATCCAGTCAGCTATATGACCTCTTATACCATGGGCTAACTTTTACCAACAATCTAAATCCAATGGTTTAGGTAAGGGAGCAAGTAGTCATGGGAGGCATCTTTGTGGACATTTACCCTTGGTCCCTTCTTCCTGCATTAAAAAAAAATTATTTCCAAGTTTGCAGATACAAAAGTAGGTGCCCTAATTACAAATACAGGGTGTTCAAAAAGTTTCACTACACTTGGAAAATTTATTTACATAGTTATTATATGACAAAACATTCCAACTGCAGTGCAACTTTTTGAACACCCTATATAAAAAATTCTTATAAACTACAAAAAGATCTTGATAAATTAGTGGCCTGGACTAATAAATGGCAGATGGAATTCAATGTTCAAAAATGCAGTCATCCATTTTGGTAGAAATAATGAAAACTTTATAGTTACAAGATGCAAAAAAACTAGTTACAGGATGTTAGACAAGAAAAAGATCTTTGCATTATAGTTTGTAGTGACCTAAAACTTTCTAAGCCGAGCTTAGAGGCCAGAAATAAGGCAAATAAAATGCTAGGCATGGTATTATTAAGAGAAATATTAGTTATAAGAGTAAGGGAATATTTTTAAATTATACAAAAGTCTTATGTTAGGCCTCACTTAGAATGTGGTACCAGTACTGCATTCAAGCTTGGTCCCCTACCATAGACATGATATGTTTGAAAGTGTTTCAAATGTTCAAAATATTTTCAGATTTGGACAATTTAGATGTAAGCAACTTTTTCTTAGTAGTGTTTGATGGAAAAACTGTTATAATGAGAAAATTAGAAAACAGACTTGTAAACTGTATCTACAAAAATACTTTCAGTCATAGATTAGTAGTAAATTTTTGGAATGACTTGCTAAATGATATGATAAACAGTAGCTCCTTAGTTTCAAGAAGTTGGATACTTTCACGAATGAAAACTTATAAATTGTTTAAATAGCATATATTTTTAGCTTAAATTAGGTAGGCTGTAAATAATTTTTTGTTAATTAGCTGACTTGAGACTGACATTTTGCAAAATTTTATAAAATATAACTTATGACTCAGATAACCTTCAAAGGCCCAAGTGGCTTCATTACATTTCATTTGGAAAACATGAAGTCACTTGGGCATACCGAGGTTATCCAAGTCATGAGCTATATACTTTATATACAAAATTGTATAAAGTGTTGATCTCAAGTCAACTAATTAACATAACTATTTACAGAGCTACCAAAGCAGCCTACTGCTTCTTTCATGTTTCTCAAATGAAATCTAATGTGATGTACATGTTGAGTTTGAATAATTTCAATTAAAATTCTCACCTGATAAAATCCTGTGATCACAAAAGAATTGTAAGTGAATTGTTGTTCCCAAAAAAGGATGATAAAGGAAATACCTATGGTCATTTGTGTAATTACAGCAAAAATAAAGCTTTCTGTTTGCCAAACTTTACCCATCTCACTAACGGGTAACCCACATGATGGAGGTGGTTTGGTTTAATTTCCATAAATTATGCATTCATGGGTTTTGTTTTATATCAGAAATGCATTTCCAGTAGTCTGAGGTTGCACAAATACCATAAAACTAAAATCATGCATAACAGTTATAGGGCATTTGGGCAATTTCAGACTATCAGAAATGCATCTCAGATATACAAAATCTGTAGTGGCAGAGATATTTTCAAATACTTTAGCAATGTTCCATCAACACAACCAAGATGATGTCACATCGTGAGGATTCACTCAAGGAATGTCCTTATGCTTTGCCTCACACCTCAACCTCATTACAAAGACTTCTTGAGTAGAATGCTGAATTGCACCTCTCTCTCTCCAAAGAACCAGTGACATGAAAGCTACCATCATGTAATCATCATAGTGCTGCTAGTACTGTTTATAGGCCGGGCTGAAACTATAATTTTGTTGATTTTAATTTATCAGAGTGACTAACAGTTGGCTTTTGATATAAAATTAGATTCCTGAAAAAAATAATTGGTGGCCACCAACGTGTGTCTGGCCACCCCCATTTTTGTAAAAACATCTAATGCCGCACTAGCAAAATCAGGAAAATGGCAATATCTCTTCTTCTGAACATGCTAGAGCCTTGGTTCTTAACCTGGGGGGCGCGCCCCCCTAGGTAATTTCCAGGGGGGGCGCGATCCCTTGGGGAAAAACACTAATTGTATTTGTATTCTCTTAATGAGAGCATGGGCTAATATTGAGAAGTTTATGAAAAAATGCAAAAGTATCCCCCTCCAAGGGGGCATGGAGGGAAGGACCAATTCCTAGAGGGGGCATGGTAGTAAAAAGGTTAAGAACCACTGTGCTAGGAGATGGTTTGCATACCAAAAGATGCAGAATTTGATTTAGAACAAATTATTAAGTGGTATTTTTTCATAAAACCTTTAGTTTTTAAGTTATTTTAGAAAAACTAATTTTTGGGCCATAGACCCCCTTTCGACTGAATGTCAACACAATAAAACATTCTCAAGCTGCAAATTGACATGTATTAGTGGTTTTCAATCAGCAATCAAAATCAATCAAATCAGCCATTTTAAATTCATTGAAAATGCTTTTGACATTCCAAAATGCCAAACATTAAATTATACAATTAACATTGTCATTTTGTCATATTTTAGCATGATAAATAATAATCTAGAACTTAAATATTTTTTTAGACAAAATCTTTCATTAATTTACGTGATCTAATTTTGTTTCTAATAAGACCATCTCTATGCTCATGACCTACAACAGCCAAGGATGCTTCAGTGACAAGCTTGATGTGCCTTTCAACATTCCGACTGTGGCACTCATGATCCAGTTTCAATGCGGTATTAATGATATCACGCAGTTCATCATTACTGAATTCTTTAATACAGGTGGAACAGTTTCCCATTGTGACATAGCAGACAGCTTGTGGTATGCAGAAGCTTTGAAATTGATGATTGGCTTTCTAAGACCCTAACATTCTCATCTATAGCAGGATATTCATCAGTACCACCTTCATGACCCTCTTCATTCTCATCATCACTTTCAATTATTCCACCTGCAAAATCATTGCTACTACCAGATTCATCATCAAAATCCTCTATAAACTCCCCTCAGACACAGAACTTTATTGACAGCACACCACCTCACCTCTTCATCAGCCAGCATTCCAACTAAAATATTTTCATCATGAGCAAAATAGCTGTTATTGTTTAATACGTCATAACAAATTTCTCTAATTTTCCTGTCAGGGAATTTATTTACTCTTTGGATCATATTGAATAGGTTTCTTGACCCATCACTTAGCCTCTTATTAGCCTTGATATTGAACCAACTGTGAAAGTATACTTTGATGATGATTCTACTATGATTTTGAGGTTCTTACTGGGTCTTTTTTGTGAAACATAAAAGCGAAGAATTCTACAGGCTAAGGTGAGCCATCAAGAGTGATTTAGCAGGCCAACTTCTAAGAGTGCAAGGTCTTCATCCACTCACTCACCAGTAATAATTGCCCAGCAGATGCAGTATCCATAGTATTGGTCTGTTGATAAATTATTGACCACCTCATTTGGTAGAAGCACAAATGCAGATAAGGTATAGATTTGAAGTCCATAACATTCCATTCTGACACATCCCATTGAGCTGAGAACCAATAGGGTCAGAAAATTTGTCTGGACTTTTTGTTGTCCCATCTAAAGTTATGAAGATGTGTCTAAGTGGCAATTCATTTAGATGCAGAAGACAAATATCCCACTGAAGAGGTTGCCCTAAAAACATTTCCAATATCTGATTGACCCATGCATATGTCCTGTGTTAGTATTTGTCCATCTGCTTTAAACCAAGTTTAATTTGGCCTCAAGTTCTGTCCCTTTAATGATCTTATAAATGCCATGAGCAATGTCAATGCTTTGCCACTCTCTGGGGTAAAATGGTCGAGGTAGTTAGTAATAAAAAAGCCAAATCATGCTTATTTTAGAATTTCTTTTGTCACTAAGGTCCGTCGAAAGGGGTCTATGAGCCCCACAAAATTAGTTTTTTCTAAAATAACTCAAAAACTAAAGGTTTTATGAAAAAATACCACTCTTTAATAATTTGTTCTAAATCAAATTCTGCATCTTTTGGTAGCAAACCCTCTCTCTAGCATGTTCAGAAGAAGAGATATTGCCATTTTCCTGATTTTGCTAGTGCAGCATTAGATGTTTTTACAAAATGGGGGTGGCTGGACACACGTTGGTGGCCACCAATTATTTTTTTTCAGGATCTTATTTTTATATCAAAAGCCAACTGTTAATGACTCTGATTAATTCTATCTTGAGTTTCAGCCCGGCCCTAAATTAGTGCAAGCCACATTTTGGCCTGGTGTCATTCACTGAACTTTATATAAATACTAATCATTACCTCGCACATTATTACTATTAAAGTTATTATTCAAGTGCACATTTAATTCCAACTGTAACCAATTAACTTTTCTTTTGTCTCATTCATAAATCATTTATTTTATTTAATAAAGAAAGAAAAAACTCATTCTATCAATCAACCTAATTAATAACATTATTTGATATGAAAAGAGCATGGTGACCCCAGCATCATCAATCATAAACCATTAACATTATTATTATAGTATCAATGAGGCACAATAAATTGGCAACTACCCAGAGTGATAAACGAATATCCAGCCAAATCAAAAGTGAAATCATTGCAAACATTTTTAAAGCGACATTTTAACAAACTACATTTAACATTCAGTTTTCTTCTGCATAAGGAAAGGAACCACACTTGAAAATTTTTACATGGGTCAGCATCATCCAATGGTTCAAGCTCCAGCCAGCAACTCCTTCCACCTTGGGTCATTCTCTGTCAGATCAACCAGTGCCTAACACCCTCATCTCTCAGATTTTGTTGAAATTTGGTTTATAGGGAGTTTGTGGGCCCTGAATCCATTTCTGAAATTATAAGGTCAATCCGACCAACGTTCAAGAGATATGACCTCGGGAAATTTGAGGTCACTTGCGAGGTCACTAACATTTGGCGACCCATAACTTGGGTAATAATGGTCACAATTATATAAAAGTATATATATTTAGAATCAGAAAACGACAAGGAATCCAAATATGCAAGTTTTAGAACTCTAGGTTGAAAAATAAAAAAGTTACACTGTAACCAAAATTTGAGGTCACGATTTGACCTCTGGAGTATCAAATGAGAATTTTTTTTTTAAATGTAAAAAATGAAGGCATAGGCATTGGCTATTAGAATCAGCAAAAAAAGTTTGTTTATGTTAGTATTTTTCATGTAACTAACATATAAGTGAACACCATATTTATAAGTTGTGCGTCAATTCTACCTATTTTTTCACACAAGCTCATAATTTGACCTATAGAAATTAAAATTACATTTTTTTATAGATATAAAAACAAAGGCAAAAAATGTAAAATTGTATTTCACTGCTAATCTACACTGGCAATAATAGTTATAATAGTGAAAGGGGAAGACCTACTTAGAGGATTCATGTGCTAGCCTAATACAATTTTTGCATGCTCGATGCTCTCATCAATTTCTTTTTGTGGAAAAATGTAGTGAATTCTGCTGCCTCCTCTTAGGGTAGGACAACTCATTACAGTTAATATATGCACTTGATCCTGATGACCCAGAGGGATGTAGAAAGTTCACAGTGAAATCATCAAACTCTTCACAATATTCCTCCACAATTCCATACCAAACTTGCATGTCATAAATGCAGCCAACATACTCTCCTGGTTTGACACATTTTAGGTTACCAAGCATTGCAGGTTCATTAGTAAAATGACTTTTCCTTATTCTTTTCTTTTCTCCAATGCCACTTGAAATGGGATACACCATCAGTTCTTCCTTGTTTAGGGGAACAAATCTATGATATTTCTGAGTTCCAGGAATAGCCCTACTATCCTTGAATCGATGTTCCAACCGTTCTTCTGCATCTTTCAAATCAGCTGTAGTTACAAAGAAAAAATTTATCTTCTTGCTCAAGTTTTCTTCACAAAACTGAAACATGTGTTCGGGTGTAAGAATTTGCCTCTGTAGGTAGTTCTCTGCAAACTGGCACGAGCAGTAGCTCTTTTCACTGTTCCTCCAATCCCATCACATGCATTTTTGCCATGGGATGTAGCAAAGAAGTGCCATTCACAAGACAGACCAAAATCCTCTTCATGGTAACAGAGATTTGTGAAGTTGTATCTGTTCTTATATTGGCCAGCACATCCATCTGAGAAATAGTGCACCTTCTTCAATTGTGGGCATCTGAATTTAACATATGTCATAAGCTTCAATATGAATGAGTAAACCATTATAGTGTTGTGTTTTAGTGATGCAGATAAGAAACAGACACTAAAATAGCTAAGTTCCTGGTCTGCAGATGATCTATAATAGATGACAAAAGGGTGAACTGTACACTGTGAATTGTCCCAGTGAAACCCTTGGGCAGCATCCTGGACAATGAAATAATAATTCTCAGAGAAATCACCTACTATAACTACCTCGCTCTGAGGTGGTAGTGTTTCTTTCAACTGCTTGAAGTACTGTGATTGTTGCTGAGCAACAAAGTGATGACGAACCATGCGGGATATTTTCATGCTTAGGGATGATAAGTATTCATGAAGTGGCTCCACCTTATCACCATTGTACAACGGTCAACAGTCACCCATTGCTTGTAAGATATCTCATTTGGAGCTGATTTCACACTGTCAAGTAACTCAAGAAAATCCAGGACACCCTCTTCTCTTGGGCAATCATTGCAAAGTTGCATCATGCAAGTCTCTCTTTCTGTACTGCAGACACTGTAATCCATAAGATCCTTGTATGAAAGACCTCTTTCTCCCAATGCAGCCAGCTGCAATTTTGGATTTTGATGGTATGTGCAGACACAGACAGAATGAGTCCCACCACTACCGGCAAGCACACAATATGATGGCCGTAATTTTGCAAATGTGGAAAATTCTATTTTGGGATTCTTTTCATCATTTTTATATAGTTCAAACATCTCTCTTAAATTCCCGAGGACCAATCGTTTTTGCACCTTCAGCACTGATAACTTTCACGCAATCCTTTTGGCCAGGACACATACGACTAACCTCTTCTGACTCATAGAATCTTCTAACTATATCTTTGTGTTCTTCAGATATCACTTTTCCTTTGCTCATTAGTGGAATCTTCGGAAGGATTCCATGTTCTGATTTAAGTGAACGGCTTCTTTTCACCATGTATGTTGTAGTTTGAAAGAAACTAGCTGTTTTTTCAATTGTGTATGGTGAGTGTGTCAATATTTGTAGTTTGTGATGGTGACATTTGCTCTCCAGAATGACTGTTTCAATTCATTCATTAATTTGTCTAGATGTTTTTCAGATTTAGTTTCAGGTTTTGAAGTATCACTTACCTCCTCGGTAATTTGAACACCATAACTGAGTTCTAGCCTCTCCTTCAGGTGTTTCTGAGCAGATGATAGCTTACCACGAGCCTTGCGCTTTTTCTGGCTTAATGACAGCCCTTCTGAAAAGAACAGAAAAAAAGGTTTCACACACCTGAATATTAGTAATTAAATATTAATTATAGTACCTTAAATGCTATATAATAGATCAACAGACCTTGTAGTAAAGTATAAGTTATTATATTAATTTATTACTTACTTTTTTTAACTGGTGTTTGGTCCAGAAATGCTAGAACTGGTTCAACTGAAGTTGAAGGATTTTCCTTTATCAAGCAATCACTGTCATTGTCCAGATCTTGATTGAAGAGATGTTACTCAAGCCACTGATAGTAGATGATTCATTCGAATCCTGCTCAGACTCGTTGTTTTTCAGTGGTACTAAGTATAGTGGGGTTTTTCATTATCAGTGTCCAGCAGTTCACACCCAACAATGAGTCTTTTTCACTCTTCCAGCACATTTTTCAACAAGTACATCAGTCACTTTCTAAGATTGATTGTTATGCGTTTCTTGTGTTTTTGAATAGGGTCCTGGCAGTATTTCAAGTGCCGAACCATTGTATTTTGATCTGTAAAGATATAGGATTTACAATTAGGTAATATTATTTTTAGAAAATATTAGCTATACACACTTAATATTTTAGGCCTTGATAGTCTCTGAGGCTCATTAAAACACCATACCCACCAGCCACCCACAGTGCTGGCTGGAACTGTACTAACCTGTAGACAAGGAATTTTGCAACTATCTGTGTTGATTCTGCACTTAGACAAGTAGCAACATGTTTCAACAGGTTTGTTTAGGCTACATGTGAGCTTAGTCTTCCCCTTTCACTATTATAACTATTATTGCCAGTGTAGATTAGCAGTGAAATACAATTTTTATTAAATTCTTGGAGCTTGAGGTCAAATTGATAGCTAAGATATAAAATTCCTTGAAATGACAAGCAATTTATAAATATGGTGTTCACTTATAAGTTAGTTTACATGAAAAGTACCAACATAAACAAACTTTTTATGATTGTTTCTATTAGTCAAGAACTCTGACTTTGTTTTTTATATCTATAAAAAAGTAATTTTAATTTCTATAGGTCAAATTATGAGCTTAAGTGTGAAAAAATAGGTAGAATTGACGCACAACTTATGAATATGGTGTTCACTTATATGTTAGTTACATGAAAAATACTAACAAACAAACTTTTTTTTGCTGATTCTAATAGCCAATGCCTATGCCTTCATTTTTTACATTTAAAAAAAAATTCTCATTTGATACCCCAGAGGTCAATCGTGACCTCAAATTTTGGTTATAGTGTAACTTTTTTATTTTTCAACCTAGAGTTCTAAACCTTGCATATTTGGATTCCTTGTCATTTTCTGATTCTAAATATATATACTTTTATATAATTATGACAATTATTACCCAAGTTATGGCTCGCCAAATGTTAGTAACCTCGCGAATGACCTCAAATTGCCCGAGGTCATATCTCTTGAACCGTTGGTCGGATTGACCTTATAATTTCAGAAATGGATTCAGGCTCACAAACTCCCTATAAACCAAATTTCAGCAAAATATGAGAGATGAGGGTGTTAATTTCAATTTTTTTTTTGGTTGATCTGACAGAGAATGACCCCTTTCAAGGAGGCAAACCTCCCAGTCACATTTTCCCTGGCTAGCAGTTGACCCACCACCACTTCCAAGTTTCCTACATTTTAGGAAAGTGTCCTGTGCATTTTCTGGTCAAAATTTTTTTTTGCCAAATATATCAAGTCTTTTTCAGCCACTGTACAAGAAATCATTGGCAAGAACCCTTTTAACAACCCCCCTAACTCCAACAGGAAGGCTTAAAAAGCATTCTTCAACCCCCCCCCCCACACACACACACACACACCAAATTTGGCTTAGGGTAGCAGTCCCTTGCCTTCTTCAACTGTCTCTCTGTTTCATTCCATAGAATTACTACTACTGCTTGTTTCAATGAATGATGCCTTTTTCTTTCCCTTCAGCAGGAGCACATTCATCAAAGAGAACTTCCATGCAAGAGTTTTGGGCAGTGTGTATGAACTCAATACAGTTCCCATACCCCTTCTCATCAACTCATTTCCTCACATTCCTACCATACCCCAACCCACACCCTGTGGACCTAGCCAAGTACCTTCCTCAAGCTCCAAAGACTCCATCTCAGCACCCTCCCTTATGCCACATTTCTCTGAGCGAGCATCTGCAAGACCTTCACTCCTCAAAATGAAACTATTTTATTGCTTGCCTCAAGCGATTCACTTGCTTCACTCTCTGGGGAATACTACTGTAGTGGCAGAGATTTTCAAATACTTTAGTGATGTTCCATCAACACAAACATGACAAAGATGAAGTCACACAAATACAACTAAGATGTCACATCATGAGGATTCACTCAAGGAATGTCCTTATGCTTTGCCTCACACCAACCTCATTACAAGGACTTCTCAAGTAGGGTGCTGACATTGCACTTCAACCTCTCTTCCCCAAAGAACCAGCGACATGAAAGCTACCATCATGTAATCATCATAATGCAAGCCCCATTTTGGCCTGGCGTCATTCACCTAACTTTATATAAAGACTAATCATTACCTCCTGCATTATTTAATATTACTATTGAAGTCATTATTCAAGTGCACATTTAATTCCAACTGTAACCAATCAACTTTTATTTTGTCTCATTCATAAATTTATTTATTTTATTTAATAAAGGAAGAAAACTCATTCTATCAATCAACCCAATTAGTAACATTATTTGATCTGAAAAGATCATGGTGACCCCAGCATCATCAATTGTAACGATCAATCATAAACCATTAACATTATATTATAGTGCTAATGAGGTACAATAAATTTATGAATACATAATTTATGGAAATTGAATAGTTTGGAGTTATTCTAAATGTTTAACAAATTTTGTATTGAGCATAAATTAATCTTCATCAAATAATGCATTCATAAATAAATTATTTCTAATCCAATGGTGTAACTTTTATGCATGCACAATAAAAATGTGAAGGATGCCTCTAAACTAGGAATTTACCCATGAAGCTACTGGGGCCTATTGAGATTATCCAAGTTCTGAGTTATACATAACACACATTTTTCCTAAGGTGACCAGATTCCCAATTTTCAGTGGGACAGTCCTGCTTTGGAGAAGTGCATCCCACTGATGTATGGTGTCTTGAAATTGTCCTACTTTTGGATATATTGAGCAAAAATGTCCCACTTTATTAAAATTACTATGGTACCAATAAGCTATTTCATGAATGGTTATTGACATACTTCAATTTTTTTTTTTGACTTACTGCATATAGATGCTATTATAGACTTGTACAATAAGTTAAAGTCTTAAGTATAATATTAGAATCCTTATGAATTACTTTATAGAGACAGTCTCCTAGCAAGGATTATTATTATATAAAATTTTATATAATATACTGACCCTGGTCAAATTATTAGACTCAGTGGCTGAAAATTCTTTTATGAAAACCTATATTTTTTCCATTTTATATTTATTTTTACATATATTAGGAACTTCTAAATTATTTGCTACTTTCTTCTTAACATAATGTGCGAGTGTAGATTTGAGTGTCAAATCTTGAGTGGGGGTGGGGAGCAAAGTGAACTGTGGTGATAAGGAGATCTAGCCTTGCATATCAAACTGAAATAAATGGTAAACAACACAAGATGTTACAGTTCAAAGCACTCTTTACATTGATTGGATGTTGTTTCACAAAGAAGCTTAAATTAATACTCTTTTATGCTCTACTATAGTTTAGTATGTGAAATTTTAACTATCTTGCTATTTTTTCAAATTTGTAGTTATTTTCTTTGTTCTTGTTCTACATAATTGATAATATAAGCTGATTATGCGTGATATTACAGCACATAAAAAGGTGTGGATTAGTGGTTTATTGATTACGAACACTTTTTCACAGAGAGAGCATACAAACTAAATATCTCAATCAAGTGTCTGAAGAATCTCATCAGTAAGTCTAATAATTTGGCCATGGTCTATATATATATTTTTTTAATTCAGACCTTACCACAAACTAGCAACTCGTTGTTTTAACAGTGACTGAAGTTGTGAATATCTGAAAAGTCATAGCTTAAAGTCCCAACTCGCAATGCTTTATTAGTAATCAAAATAAATTTCAAACAAACCCGTTTGAAATTTCCAATATTCTGAAATCCACTCCCGAGTTACTGATGATGATATCCAGTGAAAAGTACTAAAATTAAAAGGCAAGTCAGGGGTGTAAATCAAAGGGGGTCAGGATCCCCACACTTTTTTCTTTGAGGAGTCAAAGTATCTCAAGACTCCCTCACTTTTTGAGTTAGAGGGTGATTACTTGAGGAGTTGCTAAAAAAATATACAATTTCACAGTGTTATGGTTATTCAGCAAATTTGCTAATTAATGTTTTTATTGGTGTTTTCAAGCATTAGGTATGTAATACAAGACAAAAGTTGTCAATTTGCATTGGTGGAAAAGTGGTAATTTGACTGACTGACTTTCATTACTTGTTCCTTATTTCATTTTTATTGTTAGTAGGTATTGTATATATATTTGGTCATGTCAGCCACCTAAAACACTCACCCCTTTCAATTTTGCTCATACTTGGCACAATAGCAGATATACATGCCAAACTTAAATTCCCAAATTATTAGAGCTGACTAACCTTTGGTTACTGAGATACAAGGTCACAAAGTTGTGACATTTTGACCTTTTTTGCGTTAAATGACTATTTTCAAAACAGTGTAACTAAAAAACTATAAAGCTAGAGCATTGATTTTGGTCTCATTTTAAAGCTCTTTAGTAGCCCCTTGTTTTTGTCTCTTGTTAAATATCTCTACTGTGAAAAATAAAAAAATCCCTTCAAAAGTTGACCTTTGACCTTGAATAAAAAAAAAATACCTTCTCCTAAAAAATTCAATTTTTTTACATTAATACCTTGAGTCATGTACAACAAAATCCCAAGAAACTAAGTGGCTGATAACTAGTTCAATGTATAAAAAATAATGAATTCAAGCAACATTTTGAAAAAAGTCATTTTATACAAAAATTGTCAAAAAGTCATGACTTTGTGACCTTGTATGTCCGTAACCATTTTTGTCTAAGGTCAGCTCAATCTCTTACAAATACAGGCATCCCCCATTATACGATCGTTCGGTTTACGATTTTTCGCGTTAATGATTTTAAAAAAGTACCCCCATCTTTCGATTTACGATTGCCTTATTTCGTGTTAACGATCTCCAACTTGAAAGCATGTCTCAGAAAGGAACAAAACCGTGCCTACGTTGATTCCAGCCCAAATGAGGAGGACGATGAGGACCCAGTCAGAATGCTTGATCTCAAAACCTTGAGAGAGATTCTGACTGGATTTGACACGTACATCGAGTTGGTGAAGGACAAGGACCCTAACTACGAACGTAGTGCTGCTGCTGTCAATCATATTGAAAAGGGTCTGAGCGTTTATCGGGAGATCTACCTGCAGAAAAGGAGGAACGCCAAGCAAATTACGATCTCCCGATTTTTCAAGCCTGCAACAGCTGCCGAGGCAGGAGAGAAGTGAGTCGTCAGCAAGTGCAGCAACAACTCCTGCACGTCGGCAGCAGGCTAGATCTCCAACTCCAACATCTTCGGGGATGGATTCTCCTGCAACTTCAGAAACTCCTCCATCTCCGAGGGACTCTCCCGAAGTCATCGATCCTCCTCCATCGCCCATCGATCGTCCAGCATCGCCCATCGATCCTCCTCCATCACTGACCGATGCGGGAGCTGGCCCTCCTCCCCCATCACCACCACCCGGTGGCAATGAGTAGGCATCGTTACCTCGGACTGATGCATCATTGACGACTTGGACCGGATTTGAATACGATTAGGTGAGTGTTCATGTATAAATTGTCTTTTATTAAACACAATTTCTTACTTTCAGACACTTTTTGTACATAACAGTAAAATATATAGCAAAATAATAGTGGAATCTGCAAATTTTGGGGGTCTTCCAGAATGTTTGGGAACGTATCCCTATTTTTCCCATAAGGCCTTCAGTTCGATATACGATGGGGTTTTTAGGGATGCATCCCAATCGTATAACGGGGGACACCTGTACAACCCATATCTACATACTATCTGCAGCCTTCTACAAACAAGCAAATGCTTATTTTTAAATATTTGTTCTTTACCCACCTCACCTGTATGTTGTGCATGTATGTGATGGTTTTCAGTAGTTGACAAGATTCTTGTGGGCCACCCAATTTATTGTGATTTCTAGAAGAGAAAACAATTTTTAATGTATACCTAGATAGCTACCTAATTAACAAATACAAGTAACATATTAAAATGTACATACAATATGTATAGGTATAGTGCTCAATGATTTCCATTTATCACAACTTAAAATGTATGCAGTGTATATATAGTTACATGACCATTTTAATTTTGAATTCTTACCTTTCTGTGCTGTAGATCTGCCAAAGCTTTGGATGCCTTCAAAGTAACTTCTTTGCAAATCCTGTATGTTCGTCCATTAGTAGTAGATGCCTCAACTTGTGTTAGAATATCTGAATATGGTAAGATTAATTCATCTGGTCGACCAGGATACACAAATGATGGGTTTGGGCCATGAGGATGAAGGAATGTGACTTTTACTTCTCTATTCTCTGGTATCTTTTCCAGCACATATGCCACCCACCAATGGCCATCATATGCAGCAGTAACAAAACCATGTATTTTCTCCTCAGTCACAACTTCTTCCTTTTCAGTAACTTTCTCAATATTTGAATAATCTGATAATGAATAATGTTTAACCTTAAGAGAAGTCAATAAAACTGGCTGTAAATGGTGTAATTTCTGTGTACCAGCAATAGTCCTTGCAGTTGAGTGTCTTTCTTGGAGAAGTTGGCTTTCCTCTTCATGCTCTTTATTGGTTGAAAAATGACATTTTATATTTACAATATTTTCACTTGCAAATGTATATAACTGTTCTGCAGTAAGGATCTGTTCATCATAAGGTCGTTGTAGACTAGCTTTTGCAGCTGCAGCTAATCTCTTAACTGTGCCTCCAACACCATCACAGGGTCCCTTTCCATGACTTGTTGCAAAAAAAATTCCATTCTGCCTCAATTCCAAAATCATCTCTGTGATGGCAAAGATTCAAAAAGTTCTTGCAGTTCTTACACTGTCCTGCACACCCATCTGAAAAGTAAATTATTTTGTGGATGGAACCGATGGATGAGATATTATCTTTTAGGAATTTTATCAGATGCTTTTGAAACAAATGTACAGCAACTGTGTTATGGATGTTACACTCTGAAATAATAACAAAGCTAAGGTGAGCAATCTCATCTTCCTTTTTATAGTAAATAACAAATGGATGTAGAGTAGCCATCTCATTGTTCCAGTGAAAGCTCTGAACCTCATCTTGAAGAATAAAGGAATAATTTTCAGCAAAATCACACACAGCAAGGACCTCACCATCTTTCAAAGACATTTTTGTTTCACGGTAATAAGTTGCTTGCATCTTTGTCTTGAAGTCATGTATCTGGTATTCTTTCAGTTGGTTACAGAATTGGTCAATATATTCATCTGTATTCAGTTCTACTGATTCAAGATTTGACCGATCTGTATTGGTCCACTTTTTAAAATTTATGATATCAATGAAGTTGTTTGTAAATATGTCCAGTAGTCTGTTTTTTAAATCTGATGGATCTCCACATTGTTCACATTGTCTGAGGCAGCATTTCTGTGAGGCAGGATTGCATTCCATAAAGGCAACACAATGACGTACATTCTTAATAGGTGTGTCATCATTTGCAGTTAGTTTTTCTAATTCAGCTCCTACAAACATAAGTTTGGCATTCTGATGAATTGTACACACACATACTGAGAGTTCCTGTTGCTCCAGCAATAACACACTGCTTTGGACGCAATTCTGCAAATTTACTGAATCCCACCTTAACCAAAGGATTTCTTTCTTTGAAAATATGATAGGCTTCTTTTAAATTGCAAAGTAAAAGATGCTTTTGCAAATGTATCCTTCCTCTTTCATTGTCAATGATACTACAATAGTCTTTCTTTCCTGGCATTGTTCTACTAATGTCTTCTGAAAGATAAAATGCTTTAATAGCGTCAACAGTATCCTGTTTAATTCTTTTCCCACCCTTTGGATTTGGGTCTGAAAGTACACCTTTTTCTTCAACTATTTTTTTAGCAATAGATGCTGTATGCCTTGTTGTGTTAAATTCTGAAGCAATTTTCCTAATGCTCCAACTTTTGGGCAATACAGTGAGGATTTTATTTTATCACTTCTTTTAGTATTTTCATTTTTGAATTTTTTCCTCGAGTTGATTTATTATTTCTAAACAGTCTACATCTCCAGATGGCTCCTTAAATTGTGAGTCAGAAATCTCTTTTCCTGCAACTGTTTCCACTCTCTTCTTAACTGTCTCTGTCACCTTGCTTAGTTTTTTAGCTCCATATGACTTTTGCTCTACAAGCTTTCTCTTTTTTATGGGTGATTCACCAATTGAAACAAAAGAAGCATTCAAAGTACACATCTCATGGTTTTGCTCTGAAGTTGATGCATCACTATTGTCAACATTTTCAATTTTCTCAAGATCTTCAGGTGGTTCACTACTACAAGAAGAATCATCATTTATGTCTGAATTCAAAGTGCCTATTCCTTTCTCAGGCAAGGACTCAAGATGTTCTCTACACTGCTTACAAAGTCTGTGATGTAGTGTTAAGTGCAGATCGGGAAACTTATTTACAAGTTCCTGTGGTACAATTCTCAAACTCTTCTTTCGACACTGACCTTTGTGACGCAGCAAAGGATCAGCACACTTCTGTTTCAGTTTTAAATGTTCCATGTTTGTACTCTGAAATCACAAAAGCACAAAGAAAATCCTGAAAAGAAAACAATGAACAATTAATGAATATTAAATAAATTTTTATACATGTATTTAGTAAAAATAAATTAACTTTAACTTGAAGTCAGGAGTCAACTCTGTAAAGTTGACAGTACTTATATACTAGTTGGGCCTTTGGATCAGCACTACTCCAGTAGATTTGGGGCTGTCGAGGGGTTTAACCCTGGTTGTCTTTTAAGAGACTTCTTTTGGCACAGGTCACAAAAAGGTTTTTGAACTAATAATGTTAAGTTCAACTAAGTCTTCACTGACACTATATCAGAACAGAACTTACAAAAAAAAATCTAAAATTGAAGAATGATGCCAACTTCATTTATTTTTTATACATTGAACTAGTTATCAGCCACTTACAGCTTCTTGGGATTTTGTTGTACATGACTCAAGGTATTAATGTAAAAAAATTGAATTTTTTAGAAGGTATTTTTTTTTATTCAATGTCAAAGGTCAACTTTTGAAGGGATTTTTTTATTTTTCACAGTAGAGATATTTAACAAGAGACAATAAACAAGGAGCTACTAAAGAGCTTTAAAATGAGACCAAAATCAATGCTCTAGCTTTAATAGTTTTTTGGTTACACCCATTTTGAAAATAGTCATTTAACGCAAAAAAGGTCAAAATGTCACAACTTTATGACCTTGTATCTCAGTAACCAAAGGTCAGTCAGCTCTAATAATTTGGGAATTTAAGTTTGGCATGTATATCTGCTATTGTGCCAAGTATGAGCAAAATTGAAAGGGGTGAGTGCAAAAAGTGCCATTTTGTGGCTGAGTTGACATGGAATGACCCAATAGAGCATATATGCATCTCATATGAGGGCTTGTTTTTTGCTAAAATTAACATTGAAATATTTGCTGAATTTAATACTGAGATAGAATACTACCAATTCCTAAAAAAATAAACAATATAATAATAGTAATATAATATAGAATATAATATAATAGCGCTGAAAAAATATGGATTATATTTTTGGATCATTCCATATGAAAGACACTTTTTGACCATCACGAATTTCATTGAAAAATTCTTTTGTATAGAGGGCTATGTGAGATTTTACCAGAAAATAATTTTTAGAAATGGTCTTATTGGAATGGATGTAACTTTTTTATTGTCTTGGCCAGTTATGAAGCTTTCAGGGGTTGTTAACCACAATGGATAGCATCCAAAAAGAATTATTTTTATTTAAGAATCAGAGATGGGAATTTTTTTTTATGAAAGGTCAAATGTCAAGGTCATCTTCACACTTTAATTTTAGAGGATTTTTGTTTAATAAAAGTGGTAGAGCTTTCGTTTCTCTTTAATTTGACACCAAAACCACTTCTCTATCTCTATTGGTTCCCGAGATACATGCATTTAAAAAATAGTACTCAGGCCAGAGTGCCAATATTTTGCAACCCCAGAACATGAGTGCCAGGGTCACCCAGGTCTGAAAATTATTTTCTGGACATATCTCACATAGCCCTCTATACAAAAAATTTCTTAAGGAAATCAGGGATGGTCATGCCCAGAGGTGTTTGAAATGATACAGAATTACCCTATGATAACATCACTACATACAGTACATCACGGGATGAGATGGTCTGACTAATGAATAATGGTGCCAAAATTTTATAATTTCGAAAATAGATCTCACTAAATGGGAATTTCCACCAAAATTAGTATAGAATAAAGGGTCATTTTTTGAGTCACCAGACAGCA
This sequence comes from Bathynomus jamesi, assembly GCA_023014485.1. NCBI lineage: Eukaryota > Metazoa > Arthropoda > Malacostraca > Isopoda > Cirolanidae > Bathynomus > Bathynomus jamesi. The sequence continues at coordinate 241,305 of JAJOZX010005053.1, read as the reverse complement.
TTTTTTAATTTTGTTTTCTTGGCAATCCATACTTTAGACAATTCTAAACTTTTCTTCTATGAGTTTCCTCAGCAGATGACTTATTACTGAGATATATCAATTTTAACTAAAGTCCAAAACCATCTTCTCTCTCTCTTTTGGGGCTCACTTGTTCGTTCATTTGTGCATTTTTCAAGGGAATGTAACTTAGCATGCGCCACTGATTTTAATTTAATAGTTCACTTTAGCCATGGCATCAGTGTGTGGAGGCTGCACTCTCACTTACTACGAAATTATAGCTCGATTCTACCAAAAGAACACTGAAACAGTTGCTTTTTTCGGGAACATGCCACTGTCTGTTGTGTGTCCTAAGTGTAATAACCCTTGTAATTATCATGAAGACCGCCATCAGTGGTACTGTGATCACAAAGTAAAGATTCCAAAAACGAAAAAAAACCTGTGCTTGTAGCTTTGCAGTGAGCAATAATTACAAGAGTCCATTCCTTGATAAGATCCACTTTGAACCGTGAAGTTATTATTGTTTATCAATGCATGGCTACGGAAGCAGTTTCACCACAATGAAATAATTGAGAATCTTCATATATCTAGCCAGATGAGTGTGAATTGGCAAAGCTTCTGTTCAGAGGTGACTATATTTGTATGGACAATCAGGAGCCTATCAGGGGCCCTGGAATTGTAGTGGAGATAGATCAGTCAAAGTTTGGCAAGTCAAAATACGGAAGGGGGTGAGATTTACATAAGTTCCTATGCCAAGCAGCTCAACTTTATCCTCCTCAATCAGCGAATGGGCGAACCTCAGCCTTCCACCTCGCAGAGACCATGGTTAGGAAAACGTGACTACGATAAGGTTCAGTAAACCTTCTTTGGTCATCTGATCCTAAAGTTTGATGAAAAATATTTTTTTGGTGTTTTTAGGTGATTTGAATGATTTTGACCTGTTAGGTTCATTGAATGCCTGGTTAGGTCAACTAAATACCCAGTTAGGTCAACTGTACACCCTTGATGATTGGTTAGGTTTAGTCGTGATTAGTGATGTTAAAAAACCAGTTTTTTTTATGTCCATGTTTTTTTGTTTTTTTTAATAATTAATATAGATATTGCCAATTTAATTATAAGGTATACTTTTGCAATGATATATATTATAAAAATAAATAAATAAATAATAAAATAGGCCATATGGTACCAGTATAGAATGTCCTTTTCAGCCTATTTACAGAAAAAAACTGGCCTCAGTCTTGTATCTTGAGATCCGTTAAACTTGCGAGAACACTGGCTTGGGAGCTGACTGCCCATTGTCCAACCTTTCCAAGACTATCCCATCCATGCCTCGGATTTTGAATCTCCCACTTAACTATCCTTTAGACCCGCGATGACATATCCCCCCCCCCCGAGACCATCCATATATATATATATATATATATACATACACATACACCCATATACATATATACCAATATATATATAAATACTTATATACACATATTTATATCTATTATATACCCCATACATACGCATACATCCAGAATTCCAGATACATACGCACGCATACTCATATATACCTACACAAACTCATACACCTCTATTTCGCCCTTTCATTACCTCCGAGATCATTTAGCACATACAGTAATATCCATACAGCCAAAAGAAACTGATTAAGCACAGACAGAGCAGCAAAGCTAGTATTTATATCCCAAAATGCAAAATTCCAAGAAAGTGAAGTAAAACATGGTGCTACATTGGCTTCATCAACATCCAAATCTGCAATAAGTACCAGTACCTGTGATATTGAAACTATATGCTCTAATCAATCTAGTGATGATTTTCAATGGAAATAGAATCAGATAATGAAAGTTAAATAGCATTAGGTTAACACAAAGGTTAAAGAAAGAGATGAATATTTTTTTTTTTTTATTTTTCTATTTGGAATATATATTATATACACACTGGTATTCTTGCCAATCACAATTATATATATTGTTTTATACCAGTATTATGTATTTTTTATTATGTATATTATACCAGGGTACCTGTGATATTGAAACTAGCATATATGCTCTACCCAATCTAGTGATGATTCTTCCATGGAAATGAAGGTTAAACAACATTAGGTTAACAAAAAGGTTAAAAAAAAGGTGAATATTTTCCTTTTCTATCTGGAATATATATACTGGTACGCTTGCCAATCACAATTATGTATATTGTTTGAAATGAGGAAGAATGTTTTATGTTCTAGTTAAAAAATATATATATATAAAAATGAGGGTTTTTTTTCCTTTCTATATATACTTTTTGCGTGATTCAATTTTTCTAAAAGATGACTATATATACTAGGTATAACCATATAAGCATGGTAGTATAGTAAATTATAGGTAATACTAATATACTTATTAGATTAAAGGAAGAAAAATATGGAATAAGTTTAAAAAAAAAAAAAAGACTACCTTCATTTTAAACAAAAAAAAAACAAAAAAAATGACAATAAAAAACGACTCACATCACTAGTTGTGATATTTTCGTTAAAACTAAATCATGCTAACTCAAAACTGAGTGATTTGCTATAGAAATGATGGTTAAAATCATTTGAATCACCTAAAAACATACCAGAAAAACACTGTCCAGTGACTATAAAAAATTGACTAAATAAAGTATTTTTTTTTTTTTTGCTCTATCTCACTGTATAAATATCAATATCAAGTTTGGTGGATGTGTTCTACTGAATCTTAACCTAATACACACCACTCTTGAAAAAATTAGTTGACCTAACTGAGTCTTCAATGAAGGTTATTCTGATGTCCACCATTGAAGGCCCAGTTAGGTCAACTGTATACTCTTGACAGTTGGTTGGGTTAAGTTGCATTATTTTCATTAGTTTTAACAAAAATAACCAATTGTGTGAGTGAGACTTTGGGTATTTAAAAGTTCTTATATTTACTCGTTAATGTATGGAAGTGATGAGTTAAACATATATTTTTAGGGCTTCAGGGTAGGCCCTATACCACATCTCACTCGAAAGAGCTTCAAACAAGAGACTTTATAAAAAATTAGATAAGCTAGTGCGTCTGACAGGTTGTTAGACCATTTTTTGACTGGTATAAGATCACTCTGGTGTTACCTGTACTTGTTTGTACAGGCCTAGCTTAGCCTATTCTGATAGCCTAGCCCAGGGGTCCCCAACCCTGTGCCCACGAGCACCATGGTGCCCGCCACTGACCAACTATGATTGATAAGTTTTAATTTAAATTTTTAATAAAATGTTATATTACATATTTTAAATATTTAATTACCAGTACTAAATATTTAAAATATGTAACATACTTAACATTTTATTAAATTTTATTAAATTTTAGTAGTTAATTACAGAAACAGATGCTCATTTATTTGAAAATAATTTCTTTATAAATAAATTAAGTTATCATTTTGATCATTTTTCTAAGATTCTTAGTTAGCCCATCCTTATTTTTTTTTTGTGTATTATGTTCATTATTAAGTCCAACTATAAATTTGCCTTGAAAAAGTAAATGGAGTAAATGGTGCCCACTGCACTACCGGTAGTCTTGAATGTGCTCTTCAGCACAAAAGGTTGGGGACCCCTGGCCTAGCCTAACCACAAGGTAAGACTCCCACTTGACCTAACCTGAGTAACTATTTTGATATAACTTGATAGTATCAAAGTTGGCGAGTCAACAAAATTTTTAAGCCTAGGACCTAACTTAGCAACATAGCCTACCCTACAAAAAAGGGTTTTGACAGTGACTGTAGAGTTTGTAAAAAGGAATTTAAGAGTAAAGATAAGAGCTATTGCACGTGATAGCTGTGATGACTGGTATCACGTAAGCTGCAAAGGCCTTACAAATGATATATATAAAGGTATAAATGCTACTTCTAAGCTTAATGTGGTTTTGTGACAAGTGTAGTACGGTAATAAAAAATTTTAATAAGTCCAGAGGGTCTATTAGTGAGGGAGAGGCCAGACCAACTTATAGAGATATTGCAGTTCAAGTTTGGCCTGGGCCTAATACTGTAAATGAGGCTGAAACAAACAGCCTGAACCCAATGTTTTAGTTGGGCCTAGATCAACACAAAATAGACCAAATGAGTGGGAAATGCCAAAGAAAACCTGGAAACCAAGGATTTTGAAACCAAATAAAAATGTTTTAATAGAATTAACATAGATTTCATTCATTTTCTATAAAATAATTTCAGCAATAATAATTCAGACTCATATAAACCTAGGCACTCTACAGCTATAGGTGTGTTTGAACCAGCATCCATTATGGGTGATTCTCAAGTGAGGGGCCTAGGATCTAAATTACCTAGAGGTAGCATAGCTTACTGTTATCCAGGTGCAGGGATAAATAGAATTAGTAATAAAATTATAGAAAAAGGACCTGGTATTGACCTAACTGTACCAAAGAATATGGTTATACATGTAGGTGGAAATGACATAAAGGGTAAGCACTCCGAAGAAATCATGGAGTTATATAAACAGCTATTAACGAAGTTAAAGGAATGGAAACCTAACCTTAAAACATCAGAAGTATAATTCCCAGGATACATGAGAATAATAAGTGGTACTCACAAGCACTATATATAAATAGTAGGCTTAAGACACTATGTCAGAGAGAGTTCTATAACAGAGATGGAATTCACCTTAATAGTAGAGAGACTGATTTGCTATCAAAGATTGTATCATATAATTGACTAAAAACCAAAGGAATAGGCCAAATTAGTACAAATACCAATACTCTTGATAACAATAAACTAATAAAAAATGTAATTAAAACTCAAAAGAAAAAGGTCAACAAAGAGAGATGCAAATAATATACCATCACAGAACAAGAACCAGACTAAATTACAAGCAAAATATTTCAAGGGTTCTTTGTCATTTTTCTATGTAAATTCAAGAAGTATCTGAGATAAAATAAACAAATTCAAGGCATACATAGGTATTGAAAATCCTGATGTTATGATTGTCACTGAAACTTGGACAAAATTCAGTACAATACCAAATAGTCTATTTAGTGAGAGAGATAATACCATTACTTATGAAATTGATGGCTATGAACTTTTTTATTATGAACGTAAATATTCAGAGGGTGGCAGAGTATTTACTTATGCCAAGACAAATCTGAATCCAGTTGAAGTTACCTCCATTAAAGAGGAAATATAGTTGAATCTGTATGGATAGATATTGGGCATAAAAAAATGCCAGGAAAATCAGGATAGGGGTATTTATAGACCACCTAAAGGATGTTCAGTTGGAGGAATCCCAAAAGTAGAGAAGAAAATAAGTATGTAGAAAATAAACTTATTGATGAAATAAATAAAGCAATGACAAGCAATATTATTATTGTTGGAGATTTCAATTATAGGCATATAGACTGGGAAATATTACACACACCAGAAAGTAATGAGAGATTCTTAGATTGTATAATTGAGAATGGTTTAACCCAGTTAGTAAAGGAGCCAACCAGGGCCAATGCCATTCTAGATTTAATTCTAACAAATAATCCAGATACCTTCCAGGATATCTCAGTTTCAGAAACACTAAGTTCAGGTGATCATTGTATCCTTCGGTTTAATATTGTTTGTAATTCAAGACCTAGTGAAAATAAAGTAGAAGTTCCAGATTTTAAGAGAGGAAATATAAATGGACTAGTAAATGATCTGTGTCTAATAAATTGGACAGATATTCTACAGCCTGAACAGACAGTAACTAGTATGTGAGAAAAATTTTAAAAGTATAATAATGAACATACAAAGGAAGCATATCCCACAGTGTAAAATCAGAACTGGAAAAAATAAAAAACAACCTTGGATAAACTGCAATGTAAAAAGAGCAATCAGAGAAAAAAAAGCATTTCATAAATTCAAGAGAACTAAAAATGGCACAGACTCCAAAACATATAAAAGTAAAAGAAGCATTTGCAAGAAAGCAATCAGAGATAGCAAACGAGACCTGGAAAAAAGCCTAGCCAAGAATTCAAAAAATAATCCTAAGAAGTTTTTCAGTCACTTCAATTTGAAAAGTAGAGTGAAAAGGAAAATTGGCCCCCTCCATATAGATGATAAAACTATAGATGATCTACAGATCTACAGAAGCCAAGGCTAACAAAGACCCTAAGATCCACTCTCATGATGATGATCTTGAAATAACTGAAGAACTAAACAAATACTTCTCATCAGTATTCACAAATGAAAATTTAAATAATATTCCTGATCTTATACTACCAGGACAAGATAGAGAAACAAATGAATTAAGGGTAACAAAACTAGATATCCTAAAAGCAATAGATAAATTAAAAATGGAAAAATCTCCAGGGCCAGATGAAATGCATCCAATAGTCATAAAAGCTGCCAAAAAGAATACAGTTGTCCCTTGACATTCGTGAGAGTTACGTTCCAAATGTGATCGCGAATGTCAAATTTTCGAGAATACTGTACTTGATGGCCCCCTATATGATGATGATGACAGTGACGAGTTGATGAATACTGACGAGGAGAGGGTACTGTACAGCATGAAGAAGCTACTGGAGATCAGGAAGGGGTGGATCATTGACATCTTCATCCGAGTCATACGGCGATAATGGAGGAGAAGGCATTGTAGGCTCGGTGAGCATTGCTGCTTCACTCTGACTTGTGGAAGGGGGGTGGGAGCGGTGGTGGGAGACGGGGGTTGAAGGTTGGACAGCGTGAAATACATTGTGATCTCCATTTGCTTCTTTTTTTCTTTTCATTTCATCAAAAATGCTTCATCATCATCTTCCTCTTCATTGGCTGATTTCGTCAATTCACACAAGTCCTCATCAGTGAGCTCTGCTACATTCACATCTATTAACTCCTCCACCTCATCCCCCTCCATGTCGGCAAAGCCCTCACCACCAACTTGCTTTGCAATGCTCACAATATCATTGATGATCTTCTCACCAAACATACGATAATGGAGGACCTCGCGGATAGGCAAAGTCACGAATGTCAAAGGACAATTGTATAACACAGGCACTAGAAATTATTTTTAATAAATCATTGATATGTACTGAAATTCCAGAGGATTGGAAGAAAGCAAATGTGGCTCCAATCTTTAAAAAAGGAAATAGAAACTTGGCAAAAAACTACAGACCCATCAGCCTCACCTCCATTATTTGCAAATTACTCAAAAGTATCATTAGAGGTAAAGTTACCGAGTTCCTTGAAGGGTGCAACCTTATAAATGATAGCCAGCATGGCTTTCAAAATGGAAGGTCCTGTCTAACCAACTTGACTGAATTTTATGATGGAGTCCTATTGCATTTGGACAATAAAGGGCCAGTAGATATAGTATACTTAGATTTTGCAAAGGCATTTGATACTGTTCCTCATGCAAGATTGTTGGTAAAAGTTAGAGCCCATGGTATAAGAGGTCATATAGCTGGCTGGATAGAAGAATGGCTGAGAAACAGAAACCAGTGTTTTCATCTAAATGGAAATAAGTCTACTTGGAGACCCATATTGAGCGGAGTCCCACAGGGGTCTGTGCTGGAACCTCTGCTTTTTGTTGTCTATATAAATGATCTAGAGCAGGGGTTCCCAAATTGTGTTCCGCAGAACACTTCTCACGGTATACAAGTGTTCCACGGAACACCAATTTGGGAACCCCTGATCTAGAGAAAGGCCTATCATGTAAAACCTCAAAATTTGCTGATGATACAAAATTAGGCCATAATGTTAAGTCAGTAGCAGGAGCAATGACAATACAAAAAGACTTAGAGTAACAGCCTGGGCAGATAAGTGGGAGATGAGATGAGATTTAATGTTAAGTGCAAGGTTATGCATATTGGGCCAAAAAATCCAGAATTTGAGTACAATATGAATGGAATTTGGATCAAAAATGATGATAAAGAGAGAGACTTGGATATCACTGTGACTAATGAACTTAAACCCTCAAATCACTGTATGGAAATCGGAAATAAAGCAAGTGCTAGACTCAAATCTCATGCACACACACATTGAATACAAATCACCCAATATTATAAAGCAACTATACATTTCATATGTGAGACCCCTCCTTGAATACTGTATTCAATTTAATAGTCCCTATTTGATACAAGATATTGAAAAAATGGAAAAAGTACAGAAACAAGCAACAAGAATGATCCCATCTCTAAGACAATTGACATATAAGGAAAGACTGGCATATCTAAACATGTTCTCATGAAAAAGGTGGTGGTTAAGTAATAAGTGGTGATATGATAGAGGTGTATAAAATGATAAAAGGGTTGGATAAGATAGATTTTGATTCTCTTTTCATTAAAGATCACAACAACCAGACTAGAGGTCATAGTATGAAATTATTTAAGCCAAGATGTAGAACAAATTTAAGAAAACAGTTTTACAGAGTAATTAAGTTTTGGAACAGTCTGACAGAAGTAGTGGTGACTTCAGATACACTTGATTCTTTCAAAAGAAGGTTTGATAGTTTGATGTCTGCAAGGGACATCTGGTGATAGTGTTTAAGCCATTTTTATTGCATGAATGGTACTAGTTTATTTCACATATGTGCATTTAGGTGATAAATTCCATAACTCAACACAAGTGTTGTGGGATATAGGGAGGCAGCATCTTGGGTTAGGGGATACTCTCTGTCCTTACACACCCCATTTAGAGAGATTCCTCTGCTGAGCAGTGCCCCCCATAGTACTGTGAGGTATTGAAAAACTCATGATCTTCACTTGCCCCACAAACACCTTGAAATGGGAGACCCAAAATGGGTGCACACACATTTCTACATTACTGTACAGTCTTTACAGCCACACCTACACTTTTCCTCCTAAGTACTATATATATTGTAATGTATATGATTATAAATTGTGACTTGGTCCACAATTGATATGGACCGTGACTTATTTTTGGTTGGCAAGATGCTGGTATTGATGGGTACCATAATGAAATTGACTAGATTCTTTCAATCTGATATATTTGCATGTCAGTTATAAATAGATATATAGTGTGCCCATGGAATTTGGATTAAAAATGATGAGAGAGAAAGACTTGGTGGTCACTGTGACAAATGAACTTAAACCCTCAAATCACTGTATGGTAATCAGAAATAAAGCAAATGCTAGACTCAATCTCATGCACACACACATTGAATACAAATCACCCAATATTATAAAGCAACTATGCATTTCATATGTGAGACCCCTCCTCGAATACTGCATTCATTTAATAGTCCCTATTGATACAAGATATTGAGAAACTGGAAAGAGTACAGAAACGAGCAAGAAGAATGATCCCATCTCTAAGACAATTGACATATAAGGAGACTGGCGTATCTAAGCATGTTCTCATTAAAAAGGAGAAGGTTAAGGGGTGATATGATAGAGGTGTATAAAATGATAAAAGGGTTGGATAAGATAGATTTTGAGTGTCTTTTCATTAAAGATCACAATAATCAGACTAGAGGTCATAGTATGAAATTATTTAAGCCAAGATGTAGAACAAATTTAAGAAACATAGTTTTACAAATAGAGTAATTAAGTTTTGGAACAGTCTGACAGAAGTAGTAGTGACTTCAGATACGCTTGATTCTTTCAAAAGAAGGTTGGATAGTTTGATGTCTGCAAGGGACATCTGGTGATGGTGTTTAAGCCCATTTTTATTACATGAATGGTACTAGTTTATTTCATATATATTATGTGCATTTGGGTGATAGATCCCACAGCTCAACACAGGTATTGTGGGATATAGGGAAGCAGCATCTTGGGTTAGGGGATACTCTGTCCTAACACACACCTATTTAAAGAGATTCCTCTGCCGAGCAGTACCCCCCATAGTACTGTGAGGTATTGAAAAACTCATGATCTTCACTTGCCCCACAAACACCTTTAAATGGGAGAACCAAAATGGGTGCACACACATTTCTACATTACTGTACAGTCTTTACAGCCATACTGACACTTTTCCTCTTAAGTATATATATTGCAATGTATATGGATGTAAATTGAGACTTGGTCCGCATTTGATATGGACCGTGACTTATTTTGGTTGGCATGGTACTGGTATTGATAGGTACCATAATGAAATTGACTGGATCTTTGGATCTGATATATTTGCATATCAGTTATAAATAGATATAGTGTATAACATATTTGTGGATAGTAGCCTATTATGACTTTGATCCTCTGGATCCAGAGATTCTATCTTTAGTTTTAAATTGATACTTAATTAGTTTTGTAAAAATTGGTTATTGCCAATGTACAGGCAATTTTTACATAGTGGAGCCACCTCAATGGGCCGAAGTGACCCCTAGTGTGCCCACTATAAAAATGTCTTATGTTCGACGAGAAAATAGGTGACCCTCTGCCTATTCCTGGTCCTTCTTTGTGTAATAACCAAATACAACAGTGATTATATGCTGCTCAGGTTAGGTTAGGTTGTTAGGCTATAACTTATAAATGCATTATCACCGACAAAAATAAATCACATTGTGTTCAACACGTCAAAATACGTAGGAATCCAGTGTCAGAAATTAAAAAACGCATCATGTCCAAAAGTAAAAATTTACCATTTACCCCATTAGACTCCCAAAGTTATATTGAAACATTTGATAACAGCCAGTATTGTCAACTTGGTAGAAACCTTATATAAATAATTTCCAAAATTTATGTTCTTATTGTCAAGGGCATACAGTCGACCTAACCAGGCCTTCAATGGTGGACATCAGAATAACAATGAAGGCCATAAAAAATTACACAAGGGGCGCTTTTGCTTTAGGAGCTACAAAAGTAGTGTTCATAACACTTCAGTCATTAATTTCTGCCAAAACTTTAGGGTAAAAACTTTCGCCCCCAACGAGTCAGACAAGGAATTTCATTAAAAAATCCTCTGGCAAATCTTAAGAAAATTCCAGCAAATATGATAGTCTGGCTTCCCTTACACTTAAAAATGACTAACACAGCCTATGCCTTGACAAGCCCACACGCTTTAATTTCAAATTAAGTTGACAATAATTAGTGCCTACACTATCTTTACTAAGAGTATGGGTAGCCAAAGCTAGGTCCTAACTTAAAAGTGGTCTTTGTAAATTAGGACCTAGGATTAAACTGCATCTTCCCTTCACCAAACATTAGTGTTTACTAACTCTACTAATGCGCATAGCACAACCATAAAATCGGCCTACAAAATATACAGAAAAAACCTATAATACGTCTCACTCATTATAATCCGAGACTTTTTTTTAGGGCCTATAAACCATGCCATGCGGAGTATCCATTCGGCCTAGTAAGTACAGCAACGTTGAAGCACATGATGAAAATTAACCAACATCGACTCATGTGTTTCAACTTTCAACTGGATTGATATGTTGTTGTTGTTTTAGTTTTAAAAGTTGTTCTCTCTCTCTTGAAGCAGCACGTGGTAAAATCATAGCTTAATAATATAAACAAACAAACAAAACATCTTTATTGCGGATCATTTACAATCCATAGCCACTTACTTAACACACAAATACAATTTATCATACATATGGAAAAACTATACATGTTTACAATATGATATCGTATGTGGTACCTTTATTTCATAATTAAATATAAATTATTAATTAATTGAATTAAATATCTACAAAATTGCCTCGGATTGACGACATAGCCTATTGAGAATGAAAATAATTGCCATATACATACCATATGTAGGCATCGGGCCTGCATATCAACAAGAAAACCAAATTTATTATTTCGTGTTCAAAATTTTCCACTGCTGACTCGTGAAAATTACTTTGAGAAAAGAGTCAATAAACTTTGAAAAATCAGCAAATAATAAAAGACGAAGATTATATTATAGCGGCTCGCTCGGGGCTTGCTTATGTTACAGCGATGCTTTAAGCAAGGAAGATGTACTTTATCTTTCTATAAGTTCTGAGTGAAATCTTCTTAATATTAAACCTACTAACTATAAAAAGGATAGGCCTATTCCTTCAGGTATTTTAATACAGTGACTGCCTATATTAGTTACATCAAATCAACTCATTGCGTAACTCCATCGTACTACGGCCCTACATCCAGAGCTGGGCACCGCAAACTCAAAATCACTTCCGCAATCGCAAATCCGCAAACTCAAACCTTACCTTCCGCAACCGCAAATCCGCAAACTGCTTGCCATTTTTAGTGCCGCAAACGCAAATCCGCAAACGCAAACCATATTTCCAATTTTTACAGTGCTGGGCACTTCCGCAAACACTTCCGCAAACCGCAAATTCCGCAATCGCAATTTTAACTATAAAAAGTATCCAAAACATTAAAGAGGTATAAAAAGTTTTTATATCTTTTTAATGTTTAATGTTTTAACCTTGTTTTTATTAAAAACAAGGCTAAATAATTTATTACAATAAATCACTATTGTAGAAGAAATAAAAATACTACATATATTGATATATTATATTGAACAAAAACACCTCCTGCAAGTAAATAGTAAATAAATTAAATAATAAATTTAATCATTTGAATTTCATAAATTTTGAGACTTAGACACGTTAGAGAAGACTGTACTGTAACTGTAGTAACTGTACACACATTACATTACACAAGTTAAATTAAGTTAACACTGTGACTGTACACAACTTGAACTCACTGTACAACTCAACCCCTCTAGCCTCTACAAGTGTACGCCTCTGGCTTTGTCAACAAGTTCAGTCGTCCTCCTCCAGTAACTGAGCCAAATCCAGTTTTAATAAGTCCATGTTCCCCTTCATGAACACGAGACGTTCGAAGTTGTCAGAGGTCAGGCTGGCCCTTTTGGGAAATTTGCGGAAAGATTTGCGTTTGCGGTCTTAGTTCCGCAACGCAAATTCACTAATTTGCGATGACTTTGCCGCAAACGCAAATCCGCAAACGAAAAACATACTTCCGCAATTGCGGAATTTTCGGTTTGCGGAAGTGTTTGCGGAAGTGCCCAGCTCTGCCTACATCGAAACAGCAGCGAGGCCCAACGAAATAATAAGGTAAGGCAATTCCTTTCTTTACCATTAAGCAGCGCAAATACCGAAAGCAAATAAACATAAAGAGGTCCTTTGAAGACCTACATATACATAACTCTCTAATGAAAAAATGTAGGGTTTTGTCATTAACTCTCTATACAATAACTACATGATAGATCCCACAGCTCAACACAGGTGTAAATGAGAACCAACTCTTTGTGATCGTTTATTTATTTATATAAAGTCAAACAATGACAACGGTCTTCTGAAAAAGGAATAAGCATAATAAGTAATCACTTGAATAAAACATAAACATAAACATAATCATTGTCCTCTATCTCCTCCCAAGTCTTTGATACTAGATGTGATATGAGGTAATTGCAGTACAGTAGTGCAAAGACTTATATTGTTTTATAAAGTGAATACAGTATAGTACTTTAATAGGAAAACATAGATACTAGTTTATTTAAGAGTAATATGAGAACATAAGGCTTTGCTATTACATCATGATGAATACGATACTGTAGAAACTAAAATATAAATACTTATGGAATTATACAGTACATTATATCCAATCAAACATATTACAATACAATTAGAGAGTTCAGCGAGAGATTGAATCATATATTAAAATAAGGGTTGTACAACGGTATTCCTGACAAAAGTAATAGTACAGTAATGAGGTTACAGCTGTATTGGGAACACAATATAAAGTTCTTAGTAAGTAAAGTGTAAAGTGTACTGTACTCTATCTCTCCCCCAAGTCTTTGAGCCAGCAATTTTATAAAGAAGATTATTAAGGATAATATGGCAAAAAAAAAAAAAAATTTGTATGTTTACGGATAAAGACTAAACCTTATTTTGTCAGTGCCCTTAATTTAAAGCATACTTGATTGGTTACTCTTCTTGATTCATATGGTAGTCTTCATGCCAGGTAGGGGGGCGTCTGTACGGTTCGAACGCGAACGCCTTAGTGGAGTTGCAGTTTGGGGTGCCGTACCCATTGGCCTAGGGGGTGCAGGTGGTAGTATGTCGATGGGCGGCGTTGACATGTCTTCTTGGGTGGGGGTGTGGTCTCTTCAGGGGTCGGGCGCCTGCGTTCAACGTGTGGGCTGGACCGTGTCGGACTACGGGGTGAAGCGGGTGTCTTTGGTCCTGGTGCTGACCTGGCAGGTGTAGGTGGTGCAGCAGGTGGGCTGTTGGTGGGCACCGCTAGGAAGTTCTTCAAATGTTGGTCTATGGTCATCTTTGGAGCAGGTGTGCTGAAGGGTTCATATTTTTTAAGGAATTTCCTGTTCCTTACAGTTACCCTCCCAGATCCATCGACCCTAACCACGTACTGGTCAAACTGCCTGACTTCGATGACCACACCTGTCTTGTCCCATTTACGGGCGTGTGGACCGACCTGGTTCTGGATGCGTATAAGGTCTCCGACTGCTAGTGGTGGGAGTCTCTTGGTGTGCTCTGACCAGCGTTCCGCTCCCCTCATGTGGCGGTTCCTCAGAGCTCTTCTCGGGTGGCCAAGTTTTCACGCCACGTGTCGTGTGGTTTATATCGGCCGGGAAGGATTGGAATGAAGTCCCGGATAGGGCGGCCGAATACACACATTGCTGGGGAGTGTTTTGTATCTCTATCCGGCGTGTTTCTGTATTGAAGCATGGCCCGTTGAAAGTTTTCGGTGTTGAGGTCGCCGTTTGGTCCAGTGTTGTCGGTTATTAGGCGTTTCGTTGTCTTGACACCAACTTCTGCCCGACAGTTGCTGTGAGGGAAAGCCACTGATGAGAGTCGGTGGTGTACGCCCCAGTTTTTGAGGAACTGCCGTGTGGCTGCTGCGGTAAATTCAGGGCCCCCATCGGAAGCCAGTTCGTCGGGGATGCCGAAGGTGACGAAGGTCCGTCGGAGGCAGGCGATGAGTCCAGCAGCACCATCTGATGACCTCTCTACTATTGGCCAGTTAGAGTATCTGTCCACCACGACCAGGTAGTTTACTCCTTTGTAGTGGAAGTAGTCCGCGCAGACGCACTGGAAGGGGTATTCTGGTGATGTTGGTGGAGTGGGTGGAGCGCTGGGCTGGGTTGGTGCCATGCGGTTGCAGTGGTTGCAGCTAGCCCGTAGTGCTGTGATGGCTGGTGTGATGCCAGGCCAGAAAATGGAGTCTTCTGCTCTGGAGATCATGGATGAAGTACCTTGATGAGCTGAGTGGAGTGAAGCCAGTACTTCTTGCCTGAGGGCCGGCGGGATAACCGTGCGGTTCCTGTACATTACCACGCCGTCAACAGTGCGGAGGTCGTCGCGAAACTGGTGATATTCCCGCAGCTGTGCAGGGAGTGCATGGCGGGATTCAGGCATGCCGGACTCTATGACATTGGCTAAACTATTCATGACTTCATCGCTGGTCGTGGCGGTGCGTACTCGATCCCATGTCACTGATGCCAGGCTCAGCGAGTTGAGTGTTGATGCGGCTGCAGAAATGACGCAGGCTTCCATGCCATTACCATCTGTCAGTGATGTCCGTATGCCGGCTAGGAAGGTGGGGGGGGGGAAAGAACGCCGTTCCCTCGCATGGTTGATGGATGGCTGCTACGTCATCGGGGAGTGTCAGTGGTATGGGGTCGCCAGTGGGGTATCGTGACACCCCGTCAGCAGCTTTGTGTTTCGCGCCTGGTACGTGGATCATCCGGAAGCGGTACCTGAGGGTTTTTTCCTTCAAGTTTCTGAGGCGTGTATTAGATATGTCCTCTAGGGATCTGTCACCAAACACTTTGAGGAGAGGTTTGTGGTCCACTGCAATTATTAGGTCTTCGCATCCCAGCACGAAGTACCTCGCCTTGTCAAGGGCATCGGCGACAGCAAGTGCTTCTCCTTCTACTGGTGCATAGCGGGACTCAGCTGAGGTAGTGAATCTACTGCCGACCAATGTGACACGCCATCCAGTATGGCAGCAGAAGGGTTCGACTCGTGTACAGGTGCAGTGTTTCTGAAGTAGCCAGTAGCCGATGCCTGTTTTCGACCAGTCTGTGGCGAGGCATGTGGGCTTGGTTTTGTCAAAAATTTTAACACCCTCCTCTATTTCTGTGATGATGACATCCTTTGATTCTTCGAAGATGGTTTCCAATTCGTCATCCCACTTGAAAGGTGTTCCTGGCTTCAGAAGTAGGCGGAACGGCTGCATCCTCTTGGCCATGCTGAAGGCATACGACACCTGGTTGATGAGCCCGAACCATGATCGAACGTCGGTGATGTTCTTTGGAGATGGAAACTCTAGGATTGCTTTGAGGTATTTTTTACAGGGTCGGACACTGTCAGATGTGATCTCGAAGCCTGCAAATTCAACCTTGTCCTGACAGAACACAAACTTGTCGGGGTTCAGTGTGATTCCGTGTCTGCCGCAGGTGTCAAGCCACTGGGTGGCCTGGAAGAAGCTCTCCTCCACTGTGTCTGACCAGAGCAAGACGTCGTCAATGCACTTTGTATTGTTAGGGATGCTCGATACAATTTCGTCGTACCTTCTTGTGTAACCGTCACCAGATGCAATGTAACCCTGGGGAGCGGTTTTGTAACGGTAGCGACCCCAGGGCGTTATGAAGGTGGTCAAGTGGCGGTCTTCTTCACAGATTGGTACGCTGTGATATCCATTCCATGCATCAAACACTGTTTTCTTTTTGCCTTGCGGTACTGATCTGGCCTGGTGGAATGGCGATTGAGTGTGGTGTGTTTCGCGGGTGGCGTGAGCGTTGAGGGGTTGAAAGTCAACGGTACGCCTTGGTTTTCCGTTCTTTTTGGCGCACACCACCATTCTGTGACACCAGGTTACGGGCTCACCAACGGGTACTGGTTCAAGGACACCCAGTCTGACATCTTGGTCGAGGCCAGCCTTCATCCTCCTGCCAGTGGATTGGTACTGGGACGGGGGTGTGATGTGCGACTGGTTTGGCATTGGGGTCCACCATCAATTTCATTGGGGGGCCGTCCATCATGGGCAGCGCTTGGTGGTCACAAGTGTTGAAGGTGCTTGATTTGTAATAGTCCAGCAGGTATTCCTTGAGCTTTTGCTGGTTCGCCGCAACAGCGGGTAGCGGTAGCTCGATTGGAGGTGATGGAGGATGTTGGCGTCTTGGACAGTCACAGTTAGTTACAAGTCCGCTGTCACTGTGTGGCGTGCTGGCACTGTTGTTACAGTATTGTGCTGGATCCAGTTGGACTTCCCCCACTGTAGGAAATCTTCCCGAGATAATGCCGAGTGAAACGCATGCCTCTCTGCTGATGAAGAACTTGTCAGAAGAATCTGTCACATATGTTACCTGTCTCGTTTCTACTTGTTGGCCCTGTTCATCCTTGCCAGTGAGGCGAAGTATGGCTGCGCCAAGGATTTTGATGCCCTTGTTGTTGGCGGCGTGCATCTTCATGGTCACAGGGATGAGGTCAGACTGGAGAAGCCCGAGGCGGTGGATAACCTTGATACCGGTGAGGCAGCTCTGACAGCCTGTGTCTGCCATGGCAGGCAGTACCACGGTTTTTGGGTGGGCATTGAGGGTTGCCCCAAGCGCCTCGTAGTCTTCGGGGAGAGTCCTGACTGTCAGGTTGATGTGTGGCTGTGGTTGTGAGTTCTCCTTGATCCACATGTCCGATAGTTCATTGTAAATGTGATGGTCGAGGGCGATTGCTCTTTTCTTATGTGGCTCGGAAGTGTTGCTTGTGGCGCAGAGAAGATCAAATACCGCACCTTCGCACTCATCAGCTTTATTAGGAGTGGCTGAAAGGCTCTTGTCCTTGTCTTTGCTCCTGCATACGGATTCCCAATGGCTGTCGCGCTTGCAAATTTTGCATTTGTGGTTGTACGCAGGGCAATCCTTCTTGCGTATGTGGACTGGGGCTCTTCTGCCGTGTCCTTTTTTACCACAATATGAACAGGGGGCATTTTTGTCTTGTGGGGGTATTTGCTTACTTCTCCTGTATGTGCTGCCTGCGGCCTCCACGGCATGGGAGTCCAGCAGTCGTGATGCTGAGCGCTTGCCTGCTTCCTTCGCCTCGACAAACTGAAAGACGTCTTCCAGGGTCATCTCCTGGTTACTGTTGCCGAGGAGTTCCAGTTGTATTTCCGGGTCAGCAATTCCGCGGGTAAGGACGTCGCGAAGGATGGGGTCAGTGTAATTTACGTTGTTGTTGCAGCTTGGGCATTCAACAAGAAATTTGCAGACTCCGGCCTGACCACGAAGACGGGCTCCAAAACTGCGCACAGTTTCGTCGCGGTCTTGTCGCATATTGTGTAGGGTAACCCTGGCTACCATGGTGTTCTCCTCTCGGACAGCTAGTTTCTTGATTGCAGCAAGGACTTCATCTTCGGTTTTGTTTGTTAGGCTTCCACCTGCGGATCTTGTCAAATCTTTGCGGAGTGAATCGTCGCAGCATTCAAGTAGTTGTACCACTTTGTCCCTACCAGTGATTTTTGTAGCTTCCGCATAATCTGTCCAACGCGACGTAAAATATGCCCAGTCTTCACTGGTACCTGCAGCCGAAATGGTTGGCCGTCTTACTTTCTCAACCTTTGCAGAGACTGTCGGGCTTGGGACATGGGTCGTGCAGTGGGCTGTTATAAGTGCGGCTACAATGGCTGGGTCCAGGTCTGCTGTGACATAGGTACAACCTGTGATAGGACATTCTACGGCAGGCATTGTGAATAGCTTTGTTACTTTAGGTATATTTACAAAAAGACCGTTGTCATAAATGAGAACCAACTCTTTGTGATCGTTTATTTATTTATATAAAGTCAAACAATGACAACGGTCTTCTGAAAAGGAATAAGCATAATAAGTAATCACTTGAATAAAACATAAACATAAACATAAACATAAACATAATCATTGTCCTCTAAGGTGTTGTGGGATATAGGGAGGCAGCATCTTGGGTTAGGGGATACTCTCTGTCCTTACACATCCCATTTAAAGAGATTCCTCTGCTGAGCGGCGCCCCCATAGTACTGTGAGGTATTGAAAAACTCATGATCTTCACTTGCCCCACAAACACCTTTAAATGGGAGACCCAAAATGAGTGCACACACATTTCTACATTACTATACAGTCTTTACAGCCACACCTACACTTTTCCTCCTAAGTATATATATTGTAATGTATATGGTTGTAAATTGTGACTTCGTCCGCAATTGATATGGACCGTGACTTATTTTTGGTTGGCAAGGTACTGGTATTGATGGGTACCGTAATGAAATTGACTGGATTCTTTGGATCTGATATATTTGCATGTCAGTTATAAATAGATATAGAGCAGTGATGGGACGATACCTAAATTTCAATCGATGCCGATTCCGATTCCGATGCCAATAAAATGTCCCGATTCCGATTCCGATTCCGATTCTCAGTTTTTATAGATAAGAGTTTACTTGGTGCTTTTCGGAAAACTATACCTATGTAGTCCTATTTTATTTATTTGTAAGACTAACTATATAAAGTAATAGTATGGTAATATCACCTTAGAATCTAATTGATTAGGTTGTAAATATAAGAAACAAATATATCTGTTAGATTTAATCTTATTAAAGAAACATTTTAAAATTTGTCCTTTAATAATTACAATTGAACTATAATTTGTAATCCTTTATTCTTTTATTCTTTCTAAGCTTACAATGCAATTCTTACATTATTTAAACAAATTTTCCACCTTATTTAAAACAATTTTAGAAGGCTACAAAAGCAAATGAATAATGAAAACTAAGTTATAAATTATTTATAATCAAAAGTCATCACCCTTAAATTATAATGTAAAAACATTAACATTTCTCCTGTTTCTGCATGCATTCTGTTTCTTTTTGGAGAATAAATTGTACCTCCAACACTAAATAGTCTTTCACTCTCCACAGAAGGTGGTGCACATAAATATTTCCTAGCAAGAACAGCCATATTTGGAAAGCTATCTTTATTTGCCATCCACCACTTTAATGGACTTTCTTCATTTTTAATCATTTTTAAGTCTTGGTATCGAATCATTTCTGCTTTTATGGCATCTCTAACCTTTTCACCTAAAGAGTCCTTTTTTGCTTTGGGATTGGGTTCTTTGTCCTTTCGCCAATTTCTTTTTCTCTTTAAACTCTGAAAAACAACTTGTAAAACTAAAGTTAAAATCATTTTCAGCATCACTTAATTGACTTTTATCATCTGCTGATATATCAGAAGAGTCTGAAACCTGAGACATGGGAGTAGTAACAGATTTGCTATTATTTGCAGAGTATATATCTTCAATCATCCACTGCTTAAGAATTTGTTCAACATTTTGGTTATTATATTCATCTTCAAGGAATGTATGTTTAAAGGTGTATGGAAAACTGATGAGTGGGTAGTTGGGAGGTAACGAAAATGGTTCACTGAGTAGGTAGGTAGTTAATCTAACAATTATTAAATTCCTTTTATGTCAATAACTGGGTGGATGAAACCAATTGGTTGCTCACCAGAGTTATTCTCCACACTAGTATTTATATACTGTGTGAGAAGAGCGTGCTCGGTAATAGATATACATTACCGATCAACCAACCGGGGAAAAAACCAAGACAACGCTGGTGGAAAAAGCCCCGCGAAGAGGAGAGAAAAGGAGAACGAAAACGAAGAACGGGGCGAGAGGACGCAACTGGAGAAGGGACGAGAACAGACACCGAAGAAAGATCCCCACCAGCAAGTACGCTCTCGACAATTATACAAGGAGAAAAGAGACTCTCTAATAACTAGCAGTAAGTGACTAATTGTGTTTTTAACCCAGGTTTACATAGATTCATTAAATTAAGCTGGGTCAGACAACTTAGGCCTACATTGTGGCCTAAGACCCAGCATCAACTCATAGCTTAACAAAGGTGAAGGTAGATTGCCCTAACCTAATTTGGTGAGGAATCCTACTGTGGACCTCAATTTATCTGCCCGCTCTGGACCATTTCCGGAATCTCTAGGCTGACCCCTCTAGGCTAGACTTGATCTACTCTATAGTTAGACTGGAGATATAAGGGGTGGGTTAATTGTGGACCAATTCATACAGAGCATTTTTCGCATTGGTGGTCCGTGTGGGGAATTTACATACCTTAACCTTACTTAAAAAAAAAAATTTGCAGAATTAGGCTAAATGGTCTAGCCTAAGCCTAAGCCTAAGCCTAACCTAATCAAGCCTAATTAGGTCTACAACCTAGGGCCTAACTAGGAAACATTTACATTTGCGAAAAATGCTCTGTATGAATTGGTCCACAATTAACCCACCCCTTATATCTCCAGTGTAACTATAGAGTAGATCAAGTCTAGCCTAGAGGGGTCAGCCTAGAGATTCCGGAAATGGTCCAGAGCGGGCAGATAAATTGAGGTCCACAGTAGGATTCCTCACAAGATTAGGTTAGGGCAATCTACCTTCACCTTTGTTAAGCTATGAGTTGATGCTGGGTCTTAGGCCACAATGTAGGCCTAACTTGTCTGACCCAGCTTAATTTAATGTTATTAACTTACTGGTGTAAAAACTCAATTAGTCACTTACTTTTAGTTATTGGAGTCTCTCCCTTCTCCGGTTGTATATTTGTCGAGAGCGTACTTTGCTGGTACGTCCTCTCGCCCCGTTCTTCCTTTTCGTTCTCCCTTTGTTCTCCTCTTCGCGGGGCTTCTTGTACCAGCGTTGTCTTGGTTTATTCCTCCGTTGGTTGAGCGGTAATGTATCTCCATTACCGAGCACGCTCCTCCCACGCAGTATATAAATACTAGTGTGGAGAATAACTCTGGTGAGCAACCAATTGGTTTCTTCCACCCAGTTATTGACAAAAGGAATTTAATAATTGTTAGATTAACTACCTACCTACTCAGTGAACCATTTTCGTTACCTCCCAACTACCCACTCATCAGTTTTCCATATACTGGGGGCCCCGGGAGATAAAAATTTTGGTGTCATTGTCACCAATTTTTGTCTGAGTGTAGACTAGCTAACTATTTAACTGTAAATGCCTGTTAATCTGATTAACAGTGCCTATCCTCACCTTCTCATGGAGAAGGTGTAGCATTTAATTAGAAGAGAAAATATACATCCATAGGATGAAACTGTCTATGGTCTTTACCATAAGAAAAGAAAAAATGAAAGTTAGAAGATAAAATTACAATTCCCCAGCATCTATTTTTTGTTGTAAAAATAGTCGCGCCTTTAATGCTGTTTGTCGCTGAGGTCTTGTGTCTGTCAATGTTGTAGTAGGATGCGTTACCACTCCTACTGTCAAAGGAATAGTTACTGGAAGTTCAGTGTCTCCAGTTGTTACTGTCAGTGGAGATGGTTCTCCAAAGTCCATTGTTTTGGGTCCAGACTCTAAAGGGTACAAAAGAGAAATGTCTCTTGTTGTGTCACCCGTTGAAGTCCTTAATTTGATCACTCTTGTTACCCCATCTGCCCCTGGTCTGAGTTCTGAAACTCTAGCCAGAGGCCAGTATTGTCTTGGAGTACTGTCATGTATGAGAACAAGGTCCCCTACCTTAATTGTGTCAGACCAATCCTTCTTAGTCATTTGTTTATGTCTCTCCCTTAGACCCATCAAGTACTCAGTTTTCCACTGTTTAATGAAATGAGCTTTAACTCTAGTTAAATGTTGTAACTTAGTCTGGAGCTCATCATGTCGTTGAGTCCAGTTTGGGTCTTCTGAAGAGTTTATATTGTAGTCCGGCAGGAGACTAACTTGTTCTCCCCGAATCAAATGATTTGGAGTTAATGGTTCTGGGTCATTAATGTTGTCACTCACATAAGTGAGTGGTCTATTGTTAATGATGTTCTCAATCTCAGCCAGGAGAGTGAGTAACCCAAATAAGTGTATCTGTTTTTTGCCAATTGCTTTCTTCAAGCAATTCTTTACTGTTTGTATATTCCTCTCCCAGATAGAACCATACCAAGGAGAGGCAACTGGAATATACTTCCACTTTATGTTTGAATTTTTTATATATAATTGTGTGATTTCATTGCTTAACAAGTCGTGGATGACTTGTTCACCAGCTTTGAAATATGTAGCATTGTCAGTCCAAACTGTCTTTGGTACTGAATGTCGTGCACAGAATCTCTTAAAGACAGCAACAAAAGATTCTGCTGTAAGGTCCTCCACAACATCCAAATAAACAGCTCGTGAGGCAGCACATGTAAACAGTACAATGTACATTTTTTGTTCAGTGTCACCCACCCCTACAGTCAATGCTCCTGTATAGTCAATGCCTACAGTCTCAAAGGGTCTGTTGAGAGTAACTCTCTCCTCTGGCAAAGCAGGAGGATTTGGTTTCCTATAGGGCCTAGCATGAATACGCCTACATGTGACACACTCACTCAGGACTGTTTTAACAGTGATCCTTCCCTTGGGTATCCAATAAGTTTTTCTTAATGTAGTTAGTGTCTGTGGTACCCCCATATGATATACATCATTGTGTGTTTTTCTGATTATTAATGTTGTCAAATAGCTAAATCTAGGTAAAAGGATTGGATTTTTGCTTTTGTATGACAGTTTTGATTTGTCTAATCTCCCTTTACACCTTAGAAGGCCTTCCTCATCTCTGAACAAGTTTAGATCCACAACTACTGATGGTACAGGTTCTTTTGTTTGTTTCCCATTAGTTAAGAATTCTAACTCTTTATTGTACTCTTTTTGTTGGGCTTGGCCTATCCAGTATTGGGTTGTAACTTCTGTATAATTATGATTGTTTTTATTTAGCTGTTTGTTAATTGTAGCTAAACAGTTGTGAGCAAACCTCAAACAGTAGGCTGTCACCCTGACAAGTTTGTTGAAATCAGAATACTTTTCATAATTAGTGATTGGTTCAACCTTTTCATTTGAAAAGATTAAATTTAATGTCAAGTTAACTTGTTCCACAGGCCATTGGTCTGTATTACAGAGCCACTTAGGTCCCATAAACCAAGTTTTGTTTGACTTCAACAACTTGTAGGATAAACCTCTGGTCAGAAAGTCTGCTGGATTCTGTTTAGTTGGAACATAGTGAAAGTTTACTTGTAGGCTTTCATTAGCGTCAGCTATTTCTTTTAGCCTATTTCTTACAAAGATATTCTTACTATTAATGCTATCATTCCGTATCCAGGCAAGACAAATCTGACTGTCAAGCCAGACGTGGATATGAGTTATTGGCACATCATAGTAAGCATCCTTAAGCAATGAAATGGTTTTAATGGCTAATGTAGCAGCCAATAGTTCCAATTGAGGTATGGTTCGGGTAGGTTTGAGAGGTGCCACTTTCCCTTTTGCATAAATTAGATGACTTTCTGTAGGGCTTACAAGATACGCACAGCACCCATAAGCTTGTGTGCTTGCATCAGCAAACACATGAAGTCTCTGGGGCTTATCCCTAAACCCACAGCACCTTTGAATTTTAATGTTCTGCACTTTTGTTAAATCAGTAGCTAACTTCTTCCAAGATTTTTGATTTTCATTTGTTATTGGATCATCCCACCCAACATTTGTCCTCCAAATTTCTTGGAGGAGAATCTTTGATTTTATTGTTGAAGGCAGGAATAGACCCATAGGATCAAAAATTTTGGAAGCCTCTGATAATATTTGTCTTTTAGTATTTGCTTCCTCATCAAGTTTAAAACCTTTAGTACAGATTGAATCATGATTGTTAGAAGTTGCATCCAAATACCAGTTCATACCTAAAGTTTTAACTCTGTCTGATGGCTCAGTAAGACCATTATTATCCTTTAAAATCTTTTTGTTTAAATCCTCATCATTTGAAATCCACTCTCTAAGTTCAAAGTTACCTTGTTGCATAATGTTTTGAGAGTGTTCATAGACTTCAGATAATTCAGATTTTGTTGTCGTTGAGCCTATTAGATTGTCTACGTAAAAATGTTCCTTAAGGAAGTTCAATGTTAGAGAGTTATTAAACTGGTTTAAATGATGTCTAATTGTCAATGCTAATAGGCTAGGTGAGCAATTGGCTCCAAACAACACAACATTAAATCTATAGGTTATGAACCCTTTATTCAAATCAAATGGATCCTTGAACCATAAGAACCTTAGTTGGTTCTTATCATATTCATTTTTACGATTTATTCTCAAAAATGCCTTTGAAATGTCACTTTGTACAGCATATTTGTCTAACCTGAACCTCAGTAAGATCTTCACAAGGTCAGAAATGAGATTAGGACCCTCAATCAAGCAATCATTCAAACTGTGTTTATCACTGTCTTTGAGGCTACAGTTATATACTACTCTGAGTTTTGTTGTTGGGGCATCTTGTCGATAAACCCCCCTGTGGGTTAAATAATGACAACCATCTTTTTTAAAAGGGTTATATGTTACTTCTTCAATGAAGCCTTTCTGTAGCTGTTCTTTGAAGACATCATTATATGATAGAATATTATTATCTTGTTTGAGTTTTTTCATTACTTTATATAAATGTCCTTTAGCTACTTTGAGATTGTCTCTTAAAGTTGGACAATTTATTTTCCAAGGTAACTCAACAAAATAACTATTGTCTTTGCACTGAATGGTGTCTTCAAATCTTTCTACCATTAACTGATCTTCTGAAGTTTGATTTGTGTCATGTATACCCACAGATTCTAGCAACCATAAAGTTTGAATTGCCTCATCCAAAGTTTCATTTGATAATGATGAATTAATGTTCTCAGTTGAGATAATATTATTCAAAGTGTTGCTATTCTTACAGGTGTTATGTAGGACTGAGTTGAGGCACATAGTATTTGTTGGTCATGAACTGTTTTGGTTTAGGTCTAGGTTGTATTCTGATAGGTCACCCAAAGGGGCTATCCCTGATGGAGTCTGAATAGCTATACCATTACCTATCTCTACTATGCCCTTATGAATAAGATTAATATAATCTGCCCCTATTAGCATTTCAATGTTAGCTACTGTGTTGTTAGTGATATGTCTATCAGCTATTTTGTAGTGTTTTCCCAAATGATTTATGGTTTGTTCTAGTTTGGGTATAACCAGTTTGTTTTGTCCTACTTTAGAAATAATAACTGCTTCAATTTTCTTGAATTTACTTTCTAAATGTAGTTCCAGGTCAATTGTCTTATAGCTATTTTTGTCCGAGTTATCCTTAACAAAGGACGCAATATTGAGGTTTTGTTCTTTCGGGTTTGGTGTCAAACCCAATTTATTAACTACATTTTTTGAAACAAATGTTTGTTGAGAACAACAGTCTATAAGACATCTCACTGGAGTGGTACTACCCTCACTATTCACTAAGTCCAAAGTAATAGTTGGTAAAGAATCTCAGTGTTTCTTGTTACATTGTTTGAACAAGCAGAATGTCCCATGAAAGTGGCATTTTCTTGATTACCTTTGTTTGGGGGAGGTATCTTTTGAGTTTGAGTATTATTGTTTGGACACTTTGGTGAATCACACATTGATGAGACATGTCGTAAACTTTTACAAAACTTACACTTGAATCTTAACCTAGATTTACAGTCTTTCTTATAATGTCCCTGGCCAGTACACTTTTTACACAGGTTCAACTGTTCACATCTTTTAGCCCTTTGGTTAAAGTCTGAATATTTGTCACACCCAGTACTACTGTGTTCATTACTTGCACAAAATTTGCAATGTGGTGTGTAAGTTGAGGCAGCAGTTACATTAAAGTTCTGTAATGTAGGTGTTCGTGTATTATAGTTGGTCACATTTGATTCTCCAGTATCAAGTTTTGTCTGTTTGGCTGTAGCTAGTTGGTCTCTGGGAACAGTCTTTGATTTATCCATAGCCTGGGTCTTATGTTTGAAAATCTCTCAAGTTGTAATTAATTAGGATATTGGGGAAGTGTTTTCTTATTTGTTCTAAATTAGGATAATTTTCTCCCGTCTTTAGAATTAAAATATCTTTAACCCTCGAAGGAAGGCACCTAAGTACTATGCTTTGTATAAGCCAAGATGAAGTTTTAATATCTATCTCATTGCTAACCAGTTGTCCTATAATAGCTTCTAATTTTGTATAAAAAATTTCCATATCTCTATGGTTATTTTTTATGGGTGCAAATTCAAAAATTTGTTGAGATAATTCATATACAATCAAATCTTTATTAATGTAATTACGTTTTAAAAGATCAATAGCTACTTCATATGAATCCCCTACGGCTGGTAAATAGGCTATTAGGTTATAGGCTGGGCCTTTAAGGAACTAGTTAAGTAACTAAACTTTTCAACAGTTGAAATATAAGGTTTCTTACCTATTAAATTCTCAAATTTGTCAATGAAAGATGGGAATGTGTACCGTGTCCCCTTCAAATGTTGGTACTAGCAAATGGGTAACTGAGCCCTCAATTCTTGACTCAGGATTTTGCATGCCACTTAAAATTTTGTTGAAGGTTAGCCCTACTTTGATTAAAATCAGAATTAGGTTTTTTTGTGTTAAGTCAGTCAACCGAGACCGTAGTCCCCTTATTTGCTGTTCAATTGAGCTTACCTGATCATCA
Organism: Bathynomus jamesi; assembly: GCA_023014485.1. Taxonomy (NCBI): domain Eukaryota; kingdom Metazoa; phylum Arthropoda; class Malacostraca; order Isopoda; family Cirolanidae; genus Bathynomus; species Bathynomus jamesi. Next base: position 213,918 of record JAJOZX010005053.1, on the reverse strand, counting down.
TCATCAGCGTAAAGTCTATCAATTGTTCTTCAGCAGCCATTTCGGATTCAACTAACTCTGAAATACTCTCATTAATGGCTATTATTTCCTTCTTTTTAATTTCCAATTTAATAATTACACTCTCTATATTTTCCTTACCTGGTTGTGTAATATTGTTAAAAGTGTTCCCAGGCCTTGTAACAGCTCCCAACTTTGCCCCCCTTTTCTTTTTTAACTTTTTCAATCCGCACTGTCCATGTCTAAGTCAAAATTGTTTAACTGGGGATCGTAATGAAATAGAGGACAAGAAGAAATTACAGAGAAGAGAGAGCACAGACAAAGCAGTCGAGTTTAAATTTGGTTTAATCCCCCCCAAGTACTTGTCACTCAGGTCTAAGCTTATAGAGAATGAGACTCCTTAAATGTAAATGTTTCCTAGTTAGGCCCTAGGTTTGTAGACCTAATTAGGCTTGATTAGCTTAGGCTTAGCTTAGGCTAGACCATTTAGCCTAATTCTTCAATTTTTGTGAAGTAAGGTTAAGGTTTGTAAATTCCCCACACACGGACCACCAATGCGAAAAATGCTCTGTATGAATTGGTCCACAATTAACCCACCCCTTATATCTCCAGTGTACTATAGAGTAGATCAAGTCTAGCCTAGAGGGTCAGCCTAGAGATTCGGAAATGGTCCAGAGCGGGCAGATAAATTGAGGTCCACAGTAGGATTCCTCACAAGATTAGGTTAGGGCAATCTACCTTCACCTTTGTTAAGCTATGAGTTGATGCTGGGTCTTAGGCCACAATGTAGGCCTAACTTGTCTGACCCAGCTTAATTTAATGTTATTAACTTACTGGTGTAAAAACTCAATTAGTCACTTACTTTTAGTTTTGGAGTCTCTCCCTTCTCCGGTTGTATATTTGTCGAGAGCGTACTTTGCTGGTACGTCCTCTCGCCCCGTTCTTCCTTTCGTTCTCTCCCTTTGTTTCTCCTCTTCGGCGGGGCTTCTTGTACCAGCGTTGTCTTGGTTTATTCCTCCGTTGGTTGAGCGGTAATGTATCTCCATTACCGAGCACGCTCCTCCCACACAGTATATAAATACTAGTGTGGAGAATAACTCTGGTGAGCAACCAATTGGTTTCTTCCACCCAGTTATTGACAAAAGGAATTTAATAATTGTTAGATTAACTACCTACCTACTCAGTGAACCATTTTCGTTACCTCCCAACTACCCACTCATCAGTTTTCCATACATTTAAAGGAGTCTCATTCTCTTATAAGCTTAGACCTGAGTGACACAAGTACTTGGGGGGGATTAAACCAAATTTAAAACTTGACTGTTTTGTCTGTGATCTCTCTTCTCTGGTAATTTCTTCTTGTCCTCTATTTCATTACGATCCCAGTTAAACATTAGTGAACAAGCATTAAAATGCATACAACTCCAAGCATCCAATTCTCTTTTAAGGAAGAATCACTCAACGATTTTTTCAACAGGCACATGCATTCTTGCAATCTGTGTGTATATATATGTAAATATACACTGTACTCTTTACATGTGCCACAAATACACTCAAACCTATCTGAACATAAGCAAGGATTGCATGGGTTACTCAAAGGGTCTTATGGCCTACTTTGGCCATAGCCCAAACACTGAACCTTGGTCTTATGGCCTACTTTGGCCATAGCCCAAACACTGAACCTTGGTCTTATGGCCTACTTTGGCCATAGCCCAAACACTGAACCTTGGTCTTATGGCCTACTGTGGCCATAGCCCAAACACTGAACCTTGGTCTTATGGCTTACTGTGGCCATGAGCCAAACAATAAAGGTCTTATGGCCTACCTTGGCCATGGGCCAAACAATAAGGGTCTTATGGCCTACCTTGGCCATGGGCCAAACAACTGAACCTTGGTCTTATGGCTTACTGTGGCCATGAGCCAAACAATAAAGGTCTTATGGCCTACCTTGGCCATGGGCCAGACAATAAAGGTCTTATGGCCTACCTTGGCCATGGGCCAAACAATAAAGGTCTTATGGCCTACATTGGCCATGGGCCAAATAATAAGGGTCTTATGGCCTACCTTGGCCATGGGCCAAACAATAAAGGTCTTATGGCCTACCTTGGCCATAGGGAAAACTATTACAAGGGTCTTATGGCCTCCCTTGGCCAGAGACCAAACAATACAAAATAAGACCCAGACTATGGATAAACCAAAGACTGTTCCCAGAGACCAACTAGCTATAGCCAAACAGACAAAACTTGATACTGTAGAATCAAATGTGACTATGGAAAACTGATGAGTGGGTAGTTGGGAGGTAACGAAAATGGTTCACTAAGTAGGTAGGCAGTTAATCTAACAATTATTAAATTCCTTTTATGTCAATAACTGGGTGGATGAAACCAATTGGTTGCTCACCAGAGTTATTCTCCACACTAGTATTTATATACTGTGTGACAAGAGCGTGCTCGGTAATAGATATACATTACCGATCAATCAACCAACCGAGGAAAAAACCAAGACGACGCTGGTGGAAAAAGCCCCGCTAAAAGGAGAACAAAAGGAGAACGAAAACGAGGAACGGGGGCGAGAGGACGCAACTGGAGAAGGGACGAGAACAGACACCGAAGAAAGATCCCCACCAGCAAGTACGCTCTCGACAATTATACTAGGAGAAAAGAGACTCTCTAATAACTAGCAGTAAGTGACTAATTGTGTTTTTAACCCAGGTTTACATAGATTCATTAAATTAAGCTGGGTCAGACAACTTAGGCCTACATTGTGGCCTAAGACCCAGCATCAACTCATAGCTTAACAAAGGTGAAGGTAGATTGCCCTAACCTAATTTGGTGAGGAATCCTACTGTGGACCTCAATTTATCTGCCCGCTCTGGACCATTTCCGGAATCTCTAGGCTGACCCCTCTAGGCTAGACTTGATCTACTCTATAGTTAGACTGGAGATATAAGGGGTGGGTTAATTGTGGACCAATTCATACAGAGCATTTTTCACATTGGTGGTCCGTGTGTGGGGAATTTACAAACCTTAACCTTACTTAACAAAAATTGCAGAATTAGGCTAAATGGTCTAGCCTAAGCCAAACCTAATCAAGCCTAATTAGGTCTACAACCTAGGGCCTAACTAGGAAACATTTACATTTAAGGAGTCTCATTCTCTTATAAGCTTAGACCTGAGTGACATAAGTACTTGGGGGGATTAAACCAAATTTAAAACTTGACTGTTTTGTCTGTGATCTCTCTTCTCTGGTAATTTCTTCTTGTCCCCTATATTTCATTACGATCCCCAGTTAAACAACATTAGTGAACAAGCATTTAAAATGCATACAACTGCAAACATCCAATCCTTTTACCTAGATTTAGCTATTTGACAACATTAATCATCAGAAAAACACACAATGATGTATATCATATGGGGGTACCACAGACACTAACTACATTAAGAAAAACTTATTGGATACCCAAGGGAAGGATCACTGTTAAAACAGTCCTGAGTGAGTGTGTCACATGTAGGCGTATTCATGCTAGGCCCTATAGGAAACCAAATCCTCCTGCTTTGCCAGAGGAGAGAGTTACTCTCAACAGACCCTTTGAGACTGTAGGCATTGACTATACAGGAGCATTGACTGTAGGGGTGGGTGACACTGAACAAAAAATGTACATTGAACTGTTTACATGTGCTGCCTCACGAGCTGTTTATCTGGATGTTGTGGAGGACCTTACAGCAGAATCTTTTGTTGCTGTCTTTAAGAGATTCTGTGCACGACATTCAGTACCCAAGACAGTTTGGACTGACAATGCTACATATTTCAAGGCTGGTGAACAAGTCATCCACGACTTGTTAAGCGATGAACTCACACAATTATATATACAAAATTCAAACATAAAGTGGAAGTATATTCCAGTTGCCTCTCCTTGGTATGGTTCTATCTGGGAGAGGAATATACAAACAATAAAGAATTGCTTGAAGAAAGCAATTGGCAAAAAACAGATACACTTATTTGAGTTGCTCACTCTCCTGGCTGAGATTGAGAACATCATTAACAATAGACCACTCACTTATGTGAGTGACAACACTAATGACCCGGAACCATTAACTCCAAATCATTTGATTCGGGGAGAACAAGTTAGTCTCCTGCCGGACTACAATATAGACTCTTCAGAAGACCCAAACTGGACTCAACGACATGATGAGCTCCAGACTAAGTTACAACATTTAACTAGAGTTAAAGCTCATTTCATTAAACAGTGGAAAACTGAGTACTTGATGGGTCTAAGGGAGAGACATAAACAAATGACGAAGAAGGATTGGTCTGACACAATTAAGGTAGGGGACCTTGTTCTCATACATGACAGTACTCCAAGACAATACTGGCCTCTGGCTAGAGTTTCAGAACTCAGACCAGGGGCAGACGGGGTAACAAGAGTGGTCAAATTAAGGACTTCAACGGGTGACACAACAAGAGACATTTCTTTTGTACCCTTTAGAGTCTGGACCCAAAACAATGGACTTTGGAGAACCTTCTCCACTGACAGTAACAACTGGAGACACTGAACTTCCAGTAACTATTCCTTTGACAGTAGGAGTGGTAACGCATCCTACTACAACATTGACAGACACAAGACCTCAGCGACAAACAGCATTAAAGGCGCGACTATTTTTACAACAAAAAATAGATGCTGGGGAATTGTAATTTTATCTTCTAACTTTCACTTTTTCTTTTCTTATGGTAAAGACCATAGATAGTTTCATCCTATGGATGTATATTTTCTCTTCTAATTAAATGCTACACCTTCTCCATGAGAAGGTGAGGATAGGCACTGTTAATCAGATTAACAGGCATTTACAGTCAAATAGTTAGCTAGTCTACACTCAGACATAAAAATTGGTGACAATGACACCAAAATTTTTATCTCCCGGGGCCCCCAGTATATGGAAAACTGATGAGTGGAGTTGGGAGGTAACGAAAATGGTTCACTGAGTAGGTAGGTAGTTAATCTAACAATTATTAAATCCTTTTATGTCAATAACTGGGTGGATGAAACCAATTGGTTGCTCACCAGAGTTATTCTCCACACTAGTATTTATATACTGTGTGAGAAGAGCGTGCTCGGTAATAGATATACATTACCGATCAACCAACCGGGGAAAAAACCAAGACAACGCTGGTGGAAAAAGCCCCGCGAAGAGAGAGAAAAGGAGAACGAAAACGAAGAACGGGGCGAGAGGACGCAACTGGAGAAGGGACGAGAACAGACACCGAAGAAAGATCCCCACCAGCAAGTACGCTCTCGACAATTTACAAGGAGAAAAGAGACTCTCTAATACTAGCAGTAAGTGACTAATTGTGTTTTTAACCCAGGTTTACATAGATTCATTAAATTAAGCTGGGTCAGACAACTTAGGCCTACATTGTGGCCTAAGACCCAGCATCAACTCATAGCTTAACAAAGGTGAAGGTAGATTGCCCTAACCTAATTTGGTGAGGAATCCTACTGTGGACCTCAATTTATCTGCCCGCTCTGACCATTTTCCGGATCTCTAGGCTGACTCCTCTAGGCTAGACTTGATCTACTCTATAGTTAGACTGGAGATATAAGGGGTGGGTTAATTGTGGACCAATTCATACAGAGCATTTTTCACACGTGGATCAAGATAGGTTGCAAGTATAAGGTTCTATAAAAATTGCTATAAATAAAAATACTAAATTTAAGTCTTGAATATTGAATATCAGAATATCAGTAATCAAACTGCAAATGAAAATTAAATTTGTGCTCTGAAAAGAAAAGATAATTTAATTAATAATTAGTTCATTTTTGTCACTAAATGACAAAGATCGTTGTAAGAATCGAAAGTCGTAACCAAATTCTTACGATTCCGATGCCGATGCCGATTCCTGTAAAACACTCGATTCTTCCGATTCTCGATTCCGATTCCGATTAATCGTCCCATCACTAATATAGAGTGTAACATATTTGTGGATAGTAGCCTATTATGACTTTGATCCTCTGGATCCAGAGATTCTATCTTTAGTTTTAAATTGATAATTATTAGTTTTTAAATTGATAATTAATTAGTTTTAAATTGATACCTAATTAGTTTTGTAAAAATTGGTTGTTGCTAAGTACAGGCAGTTTTTACATAGTAGAGCCACCTCGATGGGCCGAAGTGGCCCCTAGTGTGCCCACTATAAAAATTTCTTATGTTCTTATGTTCTTATAATTTCCAATCGGCGAAGGTTGAAGCCAATTTCAACCATAATCTCCCATAGTTTTTTTCATATGGTGGCCCGTATATGGGGAACTGATCCCTACTCTACAAAACTTTAATGTAATTACTTTTGAGTATAACCCCATGCCATGCAATTTTATTTTAGCAGTGAACATAGTTTTACAAATTGTCCCAAATACACAGACTTTACAGCAAGGTCAAAACGTTGTGAACAACTAAACTTATGCAAAAAATGCACTGGATCAGGGCACCATAAGTTAAACTGCAAATCAAATTTGAAATACAATTGTAAGATTTGCAATAGTTTTGACCATGTTACCCCATGTGTAATACACACACAGACATTGAAAAAATTATGAACAAACACCCAAATCAAACCAAAACAAACAGAAACAAACTCAAAATGCTATGAATGGGCATATCAGTTCATCTAGCATTAACCACAATTAAAAAATTCTTTTACCAACCTACAACCTTGGAAATCCATAACAAAAAGGGACAAATAGTGCAGGTTAGGTGTCTCTTAGCTACCTTCTCACAACAAACATTTGTAACCAAACAACTGATAGAAAATTGGACTTCAGAAGCAACAAGGAAATGAAGATCTCTCTATTTTACCATTTATTACTAAAAACCCAGTACAAGCCAGTTTTAAAACTGCAAATGTAACTTTAACTCTTGATGGAACATTTGAAACCCTTAAGGTTGTTGTTGTGGACAAAGTAGAACAGGAAAAATTACAAATAGCTGGGTTAAAACAAACTTTGCTGCAACTTCAAAACAAATACACGATAGCTGATAAAACCCTTAATGCAGATGTAGTTGATGATATACATATGCTCATGCGGGCTGACTATCTTCATCTGGTCCATAGAGACATCATTAAAATTGGAGATGGAATAGCCATAAAAACTCCCACAGGTATTGCACCTTTGGGTGACATAACTAAATACAATCTTACTACTGACACAGAAAACACAGAACGAACAAAATTCACACAAAATAAAATCACCACATTCACAAATTTCTGACTATGTGACAAACTCGAACAACAAAAACACTGTCGTAATCCCACATCATTTGAATGAAAATGATTCCACATTGGATGAAGAGTTACAGCAGTTGTGACTATTAGAATCAGTTGGCATAAAGGACAATACAATTACACATGAAGACCAATTGATGACAGAACAATTTAAGGATACATTACAACACAGAGAAAATCAATACTAGTGGAGCTGCCTTGGAAAACACCTTGTCCAGAAATAATGGACAATTTTGAAAGTAGCTAAGGCACATCTGTATAAAAATGACAGAAAACTTAAAAATGACAAAGAACAATACAACAAATATTCAAAGAACAAATAGAAAGGGGCTTCATTGAAGAAGTTACTGATGAACCCTTTAAAAAACGTGGTCAGTGGCGGTTCCTCATATGGGCAATATGGGCAGCCGCACAGGGCGGCATTTGTGGAGGGGCGGCATGAGCGCCTGCAAAAAAAATAAAAATAAAAATAAGAATAAATAAATAAAGAAATAAATAAAAATAAAAAATAAAATAAAATAAATAATAAAAGATCAATGACTTTGCATCAAGGAAGGTAAGAAGAGTCAGGCTTTAGATGGCAGTTGTGCTGTGGTGCAATTTATTTTGTTTCTTGTTCAAAGTGTAGCATAATAATTACTCTCTCTTAAGTGTCTTATTCTATTTATGTGATAGAGCATTTGTACAATTTAGAAATTTGATTCTCTAGTTTATTTATGGCAGTTGTGCAATTTATTTGTATTTTTCCTGTTCATAGTATCATAATTACATTCTCTTAAGTGAGTTATTCTATTTACGTGATGAAGGATTTGTAAAATTCAGAAATTTGAGTCTTTGTTTTGGTTCTGAAGTTCCAACAATTGGTCCATAAAAGTTATTTTGTGAAAGAGTTATGTCTGTCCTTTATTTTGGGGGATTCGAATGTGTGTGTTGGCGAACAGGGGGGGGGCGCTGAAGGTGAGGTTCGCCCAGGGCGTCATGTAAGCTAGGACCGCCACTGAACGTGGTTGTCATTATTTAACACACAGAGGAGTTTACAGAGGAGACTCATCCACAACTAAACTCAGTGTAGTATACAACTGTATTTTAAAGGATAAAAATTCTGCTAGTTTAAATGATTGTCTCATGGAAGACCCAAATCTTGTCTCAGCTCTTGTAAAAATTATCCTTTGCTTCTGTTTAGACAATCATGCGGTACAGAGTGACATAGAAAAAGCATTCCTCTGTATAAATTTGAAGCTTGAGTATGATAAAAATCATCTCAGGTTTTGTGGGTTAATGATCAACATGACTTTAACAAAGGTTTCAAAACCTACAGATTTAAAGTAATTATTTTTGGAGCAAATTGTTCTCCAAGTATTCTTGCTTTAACAATTAAAAACCACCTAAACTTATTTAAAGAGAACTTAACAGTTCAGTTTTTAAAACAAAATTTTTATGTGGATAACCTTATTGGTTCTACTGTAACTGAAAAGGAATTGCTTGAAATTTACGAAATGTCACAACCCATAATGAAGCAAGGAAATTTTGGACTGAGAGAGTGGGTTTCTAATTCTCCTAAATTAAATGAACAAATAACAAAAGACAACAATGGGAACATTGAACCAAACAATTACACAAAAACACTTGGAATGCTTTGGTTTTTAAAACAGAATTCTGAACACAGTGACACTTTTTGCACAAAGAGTTATAACTTAAATCCAAATGCCAATACAAAAAGACAAGTGCTTTCAGAATCATCCAAAATTTTTGACCCCATTGGATTATATTTACCAGCAACCACAAGATCCAAAATCCTTTTACAAGACTTATGGAAAAAGAAAATTGATTGGGATGAACCACATTTTGTGGAAGACCAACTTCATTGGAAAAATTGGCCACAGACTTAAACAAAGTTTCAAAACATCTACGTACCAAGATGTGCTGGTTACAGATTGAAACCTCAAATACTACACATTTTTACAAATGCCAGCGCACAAGCTTACGGGTGTTGTGCCTATTTAACAAGTGAAAATGAAAGTACCTTGGTTTATTCAAAGGCAAAAGTGGCACCCTTAAACCAAAAGAAAACTGTGCCACAACTTAAATTATTGGCTGTCTCATTGGGAGTCAAAACAGCAGACTTTCTCTCAGAAGTGTATAAAGAAGTTGACATAACAGACATTTACTTATGGACAGACAGTCAAATTTGTCTAACATGGGTGACCAACACAGATACAACTTTTTGCAAAAACATATTTGTGAAGAACAGACTAACAGAAATCAAAACTGCAAACACATCCCTTGGTATCAAATTAGGTTCATGCAAACAAAACAGAATCCTGCAGACTTTTTGACAAGGGGCTCTCTTACAAACTGTTGAAAGCAAACAAAATTTGGTATGAAGGGCCTGAATAGCTAACATGCGAGGATCTTTGGCCAGCCAAAGTAGTTAACCTCACACTCAACTCTACAACAACTGAGAAGATCACTGAGGACAAACCTATTTTTTACTATAAACATTATTCAGACCTCAACAAACTCTTGAGAATTTCAGTCTATTGCTGCAAGTTTGTCAATAGCTACCTTCTCAAACACTGTCCTCAGAAGGCCTTTTCTAACTTAACAGAAACTGCAACAAAACACTGGCTCAAACAGATACAAGCTTCAGAATTTGACAAGGAGTTGAAGTTTCTTAGGTCCAGTAACACATTAAACAAAGGAATTCCTTCACTTGTCATGGATCTAAATCTGTTCCTGGATACATAGGGTCTGATAAGGTGTAAAGGAAGGCTTAACAAGTCAACTTTGACTTACAACTCTAAGCACCCAATTCTTCTTCCGAGGAGGAATCACTTCGCAAATCTCATCATCAGGGATACCCACAACAAAATACACCACATGGGGGTCCCACAAACCCTGAAGGAGCTGAGAAAAACTTACTGGCTACCAAAGGGTAGAACTGAAACAAAGAAATTTCAAACACATGCATTCCTTGTAAACGTATCCATTCACGACCCTTTAAGACCCAAGCCCTCCAGACCTACCTGTGGAACGAATAACATTTACTCAGCCATTTGAAACCACGGGTATTGACTAAACTGGAGCGGTGAATGTGAGTTTTGGAGATAAAATGGACTCAAAGGAATACAAAGTGTACATTGTACTCTTCACCTGTGCGGCCACACGTGCTATATGTCTAGACATAGTAGAAGATCTGACAGCAGAAGCTTTTATCACTGCTTTCAGACGATTTTGTGCACACTATTCTGTCAGAAATTGAAAACGTTATCAACGACAGACCATTAACTTATGTGGGAGATGGTATTAATGAGCCAGAACCTCTCACACCAAACCACCTAATTAAGGGAGAAACAGAAAACATATTACTGTTGAAAAAAGTGGTTAGAAATAACCGCATATATTTCCAAAGAAAATATAAACAAAATAAATAAAAATAAAAACCCTCGTTTCTAACCAACTAGTGAAGTTGGGTTTCCCTAATTAACAAAAAGAAGGAAAAAAAAAGTTTCTGGGACAAAGACAAACGGAGCTTTGGCCAGTCTTGAAAATTTTTGACCGCATGAAGCGGGCCCCTTTTTTCTCAAAAAAATTAAAATGCTCGTGGTTACCCAAACCGGGAAACTGAGTCAACCTTCAAATCTAACAACCTTTAATTAAATCGTATCCTTAATTAATAACCACTGCAATTAATCAAAACCCATGTTTAACTAAATAGAGGCCGATCAGAACTAGGTGCAAGTAAGTTAAAGAAAATAACTAAGGTAAGAGAAAAACTAGGTACCTAGACGAAACTCGAACCGGGCTACAACGGCCCTAACTCAATAATTAAATGGCTGTTATAGCCCCTATTAAAACCTAAAGGCAATATAGCCCTAACCTAACTTAAATAAAACCTTCTAAACCTTAAACCTTTAAAACCAAAAACTTAAGGGCAATCCAGCCCTAGCCTAACTTAACCTGCAAAACCTAGGTCTGGGAAATAGCCCCTACAAATAAATAACCTAGCAGTGTGTTAAACGATAACCTAAAACAACAACGAAATTTAAAAACCTGGAAACTAAATGAAACTTATGAATCAGTTAGAAACTGAAAGGGTAACGTTCAACTGGCAACTTCATTTTTGGTAAGTCTAAATTAATTTTGATGAATTTAGCTTCACCATAGTTAGTAATCTGGCTGCTGACCAAATTTAATCTGAAAACCACTGCAACCTACAGTGAAAAAGTCTGTAGCTGTGTTGACAGTGTCTAAATAGGCCATTATTATTTCTATAATTACCGAGTCTATTTAAAGTAAACTTAACCTTAATACTACACCTAAATAAAATAATATCTCTCAAGCTAATCAATAAATTTTTCAATATGGCGCCCCCGGGTGGGCAGTCGAGAAGTTAGTTACCCTTTTTTGTTTTAATTCTGATACAATAGTTTTAAATCCAGTGAATTAAATTTTTTACACAACCTAAACAAACCTAGCCTAACCTGGCTGAACCTAAAAAACAAACCTAGCCTAACCTGGCTGAACCTAAAAAAACAAACCTAGCCTAACCTGGCTGAACCTAAAAAAACAAACCTAGCCTAACCTGGCTGAACCTAAAAAACAAACCTAGCCTAACCTGGCTGAACCAAACCTACCTACCCTACCAAACCTCCCTACCCTACCTAACCTACCAAACCAACCTAACCTACCCTACCAAACGTACCTAACCTACCCTACTTAACCTAAAATACCTAACCTACCTACCCATAATAAACCTAAAAATGGCTAATCAAACTGAAGCCACTCGTGGAAAAAGTATGGAGACCTGGTTGGGAAGTGATGTGGAAGCACTTGAAACTAGTAAACTGGTAAAAAGGAGGGGAGCAATCAGAACCTCAGCTACTAAACTTTTAGCTACAATCAAAGAGAGATGGGATGATTGGACTGAGGAACAAAAAAATTCACATGCTCGGCTTTTGTCCTCACAACTGGACAAGTTACAAAATTTAGACGAGGAAATCCTTAGAATGTATGTTTGTTCCGAAGGCTTCTCAGAGGATAAACAAGAAGAACTAGATGAAAAAAATAGTTATTACCACTTTGAAATAGATCAAATGATACAAGCATTAACAACTAAAAAAGAAAATAATGCCGAAGCCAAACCTAAACTAAGAATAAGTACTAAAATTCCTGAGCTTCAAATATTACCATTTGATGGAAATCCCTCTAAATTTCAAAACTTTAAGACCTCATTCAGAAACATTTATGATAACATAGGTCTTTCCGAAGAAGAGAAATTTGCCTACCTAAAACAACATTTGAGTGGAAACCCTGCCATTCAAATAAACTGCATGCAAGAAAGTAAAACATCTTATGAAGAAGCATGGCAGCAGTTGGAGGGCTGTTATGCAACACCAGGCCAAATTAAATTCTCCATAATAAAATCCCTTTTAACTAAATCCATAATAACCAAAAATTTTAAATCACTTCATGACTTTCAAGCAGATATGCACTCTACCATAAATTTAATGCAAACTCAAAAATTAGAATTAGAAGATATACTCTTGTATGTATATTATAATAAACTAACTCAAGAAACTCAGGAATTTTTAAGAACTTGTGGGTTTAAACTCTATGACCCCTTTAATAATTTTAAAGAAGCAATTGCTGAAGCTACCAAAACCTTAGCTAATGTTAATTTTGATCTGGAACAAAGTGAGTTGACTACCTTGATACCTAAACAAAAAAGAAACTTCTCTCCAGAACCAGCCAGAAAACCATGGTATTCTGGCCAAACTACAGCTGCTCTGGCGGTTTCTACCCAAAAACAATCCTCAAGAAGAGCTCAATATACTGACCAGAGAGAACCTTACTGCAAATTGTGTAAGAAAAACTCTCACAAATCTCAAAATGTGATTCTTTCCCTGAAAGTTGGGATAAACTGAAAAAACTTGCTAAATTAAATTATTGTACTAAATGTACCTCATCTAAACACCAAGCCAAAGAATGCCCCATTTCTTTACAACCCTGTTCATTTTGTAGGTTTTCTAACCATTTATCCTTCCTTTGTACCAAACAAAAAGGAAAACCAGAGGGAGATAAGAAAACCAAAACCAGTACGGAAGTAGCTACCCAAAAAGAAAACTCCAAACAAGGGAAACAAGTTACTAACTTATTAAGTTTAAAAAACACTGATCAAGAAGTAGCATTAATCCCTTCCATGCAAATGAGAATAAGAAACTCAGAAAAATCAATTAAATGCAGAGCACTTTTGGATAATTGTAGTCAAGCCAGCTACATTACCAAGGAACTCGTGAAAAAATTAAATCTTCCAACTAAACACTACGAGGAATCCATAACCATAACAGGATTTATAGCCGACAAGAAACAACCAAATTATGAAGTAGCTATAATTAAATTGGAGGATTCTAGAAACCCTGGAAACTACCAAGAAATAGAAGCTATCATAATTGATGATATTAATATTAAATATGAAGTTCCAGGATTACTGAAACTTCAAACTTATTTAAAATCATTAAATTATCAGCTTGCAGATCACTTTGAAGCTGATGAAGTGGCTGACTTCATGTTAATTTTTGGGGCTGCAACCCACAAACTTTTTGCCCTCAGCAGTCATCAGATTCATACGCCTCTTGTTATAAATCTCCCTATGGAATACTTTTATTGGGTTTCCCTTCAGATTACTACCCTGAAAAAGAAAAAAACCAATAAGAGATCAGATCAGCTTCTGTATTACCAACCCGCTACCTACTAGTACAACTTCTAATGAAGATCTAAAAAAAATTGAACACCAGATTGCACAATTTAGCAAACTAGAAAACTTGGGTATTTCTGGGGATGAACCACTTTCAAACAAAGAAAAAGATCTGATTGCAAACTTTGAAAAGGAAGTTAAAATAGAAGATGAAAGATTGTCTGTTAAGGTACCATGGAATGACCAAAAAGATAAAATTTCACCAAACTTTAACTATGCTATTAGCAGGTTAAAGTCCACTTGCAAAAAATTAAAAAAAGATAACTTAATGCAACCTTATTCAGACATCCTTGAACAACAATTCCAGGAAGGAATAATAGAAGAAGTACCTCTAACAGAACACTTAAGACAAGCAGGAAATTTTTTACCTCATTTTCCCGTAGTTCGCCCTGGGGTACAAACAACTAAAGTTAGGATTGTAGTAGATCCCTCGGGTAAAAGCAAACCAGAAGAAATAACCGTAAATGATGCTACTGAGGACTGCCCTTCACTCCTACCTCACTTAGCAAAATTGTGCATTAAATTAAGGCATGGTAAATATTTGATGATTGGGGACATTCAAAAAGCATATTTACAACTTAAATATCAAACAGAATTTGACTGCAATGCCCACAAAATTCTGTGGGTAAAGAATACCCAATTGGCTCCAAATGACAACAACCTGAGCTGCTATAAATATAGAAGAGTTACCTTTGGCAACAAAAGCAGTCCATTTTTACTACAACAATCTCTACAACACATATTTAATGAACAACAAAACCAAGTGGCAGACTACCTAGCTAACCGCTTTTACATGGACAATGCTTTAATTAATGCCAACAATCTCTCAGAACTCAAAGACCTTTACAATTATAGTGTAAACACTTTAATTGAATATAATTTGAAGCTATATGAATGGGCCTCTAATCACTCAGAACTTCAAGGACTATTTGAAAAACATGACATAGCCTCCTCCGAAGATAAAGAAAATGTAAAACTATTAGGATATGGTTGGAACACAAGTGCTGATACACTCCATCTAAAAACGGTAAACTTGAACTCAGAAGCCAAAACTAAAAGAGAAATACTAAGTTCTGTGCAATCATTGTTTGATCCAATTGGATTTGTTGCACCCTTAGTGTTTAAATTAAAACTCTTCATGCAGAAAGTAACAGCTACCAAAAAAAATTGGGATGAATATCTAGAACTGGAAATGCTGCGTGAATGGAAAAAACTTTGTAAAGAAATAAACAAAGTGGAATTTCTGAATTTTCCTAGACAAGCTTTTGAAAATCCCAAACCTCTCATGGAAAATCTTCAACTCCACATCTTTTGTGATGCCAGCCAAGAAGGTTATGCAGTAAGTTGCTATCTAGTTGGAAATGGAAAATCCGAACTAATTTACGCTAAATCAAGAGTCAATCCCAAATCAAAAAATTGGACCATTTGTAACTTGGAATTAATGGCAATCTGCCTAGGAACCAAAGTCCTAGAATACCTTAAAGAAACCTACCTAGAAGAAAAACTCAGAAAACCAAAAGTTCTTCAAAACAATAATTTGGACAGACTCACAAGTGGCTTTAAATTGGACTGCTCAAAAATCTCTAAAAATGAAATCAATCTTTGTAAAAACAGAGTGAAAGACATTCAGGAAGCAACAAGAAACTTAAACCATCACCTGGAATTCAGACATGTAGCAGGAGAAGACAACCCAGCAGACCTACTCACCAGACCAATATCTTTCAAGAAATTTCAAAAACTTCTTCACTTTTACCAACATGGTCCCACATTTTTGAGAAATGAGATGGAATGGCCCACCAACTTAATTTTTAACCCCCACCAAGAAACCTTACAGACAACAATAAATGTGTGTCAAACAACTTGTAAAGAAATAAATGAAAAAAACTCCCTTGTTAAATATGGAAAGATTCTCTAACAGGAAAAAACTGGTCAGAATCACTGCCTATGTTCTACGGTTCATAGAAAACTTAAAGTACTTCCGCACTCACAAATATAACCCGAAATGTAACCTGACAATGGAAGAACAAATTGCTGTCTTGGAGAAAAATCATACAGCTTACAAAACTAAGGCCACAAATTACTGGCTAAAATTAGTCCAGCAACAACATTTCTCAAAAGAAAAAGAAATAATCCACAAACTAAATAAAGGAGCAAAAGTTGAGGACCTAACAAAGCTGCAAAAGAATCTAAAACTCTTCATTGACAAAGAAGGGTTAGTCAGAACAATGGGGAGATATAAATATGCAACTAACCTTAACTATTCTGCTAGGTATCCTGTACTACTGCCCGAAAATTCTCATTTAACAACGTTAATTGTAACTGAATGTCATGCAAAAGCCAGTCATGCAACCTTAGCTACCACATGCAATTTCCTCAGACAGGAATTCTGGATCCCCAAAATAAGCAAGTAGTTAAAAAGGTTCTGAAACAATGTCTGTTTTGCCAAAAATACTTTGCCATGGCTTATGAAGTGCCTACTACTGGACCCTTAGTAACGGAACGTTTAAGCTATGAAAAACCCTTTGAAAAAACTGCCCTTGACTATGTTGGTCCAATTTCTGTCCAGGATGAGAATAACCAATTCATGAAAGTCTACTTATTATTGTTCACTTGCTGCGCCACCAGATTCACTAGCCTTCACATCTGCACTGACCTTTCTGCTAAAACCTTTTTAAGAGAACTCTACCATTTGTCCTTAAACTACTCCCTTCCAAAGGTTTTGATTTCAGACAATCAATCCACCTTCAAAAGATCTGAAGATTACCTTAAACATTGGTTCCAAAATGTTCTTGTGTCTCAGTACCTCTCTGATCATGGTATCCAGTGGAAATTTACAGCAGCCTATTCACCCAGAACCTTAGGAATAGCTGAAAGAATGGTGGGTTTAGTCAAAAGAGCCCTCTATACCTCCCTAAAAGGAAGAAAAATCCCGTTAACTGAACTAAAAACAATTGTTCTTGAAATAATGAACACAATTAATTCAAGACCACTCACTTATGTTAATTCAAATGAAGATCCTTCCTCTGATCTACTAACTCCTTTCAAGTTGCTTTTTGGGTATGACAATACCAAATTCAACTTTTTAACCACTAATGATACCCAAGAAGCTGTTAATGAAGACGATCAGGTGGATGCTGATTATATGACAACAACAGAGGACAAAGAAAGAAAGAAAATACTGGATTACTTTCATAAGGGAGCTAAACAATCTCAAGAAATCAAAAAAGATGGCGATACGAATATTTGAGTAGTTTGAGGGAAAAAGAATACCAACAACACAAACAACCAGTAAGTAAAGAACCTAAAGTAGGAGAACTATGTCTCTTAGATGAAAATTCTATGAATCCCAAATACTTCTGGAAGATTGCTGTAATTGAAACATTACACCCAGATGAAGATGGCATAATCAGGCACGTAACTGTAAAAACACCCAATGGTCATCTCTCCAGAAGACACATATATCGGTTATACCCACTGGAAAATACTGATAAGCCAAATATTGACCTGGAAGAACTGGAAAATTCTTCCACGGAATCAGGAACTGTAGATTCTCCTGACACTACTACTGCCGCTACTCAACCCCGACCACAAAGACAAGCTGCAGTTAGATTTCGGGAAGAACTGCAAAGGAAAATACAGAGTGGATCTTTGTGAAGACCACAAATAGAAAATTGTAAATAATTGTAAATAGCTATAACTTAGGACCAACGTTCTACAGAAAAGACGCTTTCATCTTCATATTTCACCTAAAAGGAACTTTTCTGAAGAGCATGTCATTTTCATTCAAAAAAAAAAAATAAATAAAATAAAATTTCCCAAGAATACAATTCTGGGTAAATTTTTCCCCTTGGGGGGAATGTTGAAAAAAGTGGTTAGAAATAACCGCATATATTTCCAAAGAAAATATAAACAAAATAAATAAAAATAAAAACCCTCGTTTCTAACCAACTAGTGAAGTTGGGTTTCCCTAATTAACAAAAAGAAGGAAAAAAAAAAGTTTCTGGGACAAAGACAAACGGAGCTTTGGCCAGTCTTGAAAATTTTTGACCGCATGAAGCGGGCCCCTTTTTTCTCAAAAAAATTAAAATGCTCGTGGTTACCCAAACCGGGAAACTGAGTCAACCTTCAAATCTAACAACCTTTAATTAAATCGTATCCTTAATTAATAACCACTGCAATTAATCAAAACCCATGTTTAACTAAATAGAGGCCGATCAGAACTAGGTGCAAGTAAGTTAAAGAAAATAACTAAGGTAAGAAAAAACTAGGTACCTAGACGAAACTCGAACCGGGCTACAACGGCCCTAACTCAATAATTAAATGGCTGTTATAGCCCCTATTAAAACCTAAAGGCAATATAGCCCTAACCTAACTTAAATAAAACCTTCTAAACCTTAAACCTTTAAAACCAAAACTTAAGGGCAATCCAGCCCTAGCCTAACTTAACCTGCAAAACCTAGGTCTGGGAAATAGCCCCTACAAATAAATAACCTAGCAGTGTGTTAAACGATAACCTAAAACAACAACGAAATTTAAAAACCTGGAAACTAAATGAAACTTATGAATCAGTTAGAAACTGAAAGGGTAACGTTCAACTGGCAACTTCATTTTTGGTAAGTCTAAATTAATTTTGATGAATTTAGCTTCACCATAGTTAGTAATCTGGCTGCTGACCAAATTTAATCTGAAAACCACTGCAACCTACAGTGAAAAAGTCTGTAGCTGTGTTGACAGTGTCTAAATAGGCCATTATTATTTCTATAATTACCGAGTCTATTTAAAGTAAACTTAACCTTAATACTACACCTAAATAAAAATAATATCTCTCAAGCTAATCAATAAATTTTTCAATAATTACCAGAATATGAACATAACAGTACAGAGGATCCAGAGTGGGTAATAGGACACAAAGAACTCAACACAAAATACTAACATTTGACACAAATCAAAACTCAGTTTATAACAAAATGGAGAGAAGAATACTTAACAAGTCTTAGAGAAAGACATAAACAATTGACAAAACAAAATTGAAATAATTCAGTCAAAATTGGGGACATTGTGTTGATACATGACAAGACTCCAAGACAACATTGGTCAATAGGAAAAGTCTTAGAACTCAAAACTGGTGAAGACGAAATTACCAGGGTTGTAAAACTGAAAACAGCAACTGGTGAAACCACCAGAGATATCACATTACTATATCCTTTGGTGTGCGGGCTAAGAACCATTACCCCAAAGGATGGATCAGGATACTATTGGGGAGGAATCTCTCAATGTACCTGATGTAACTCAGACTAAACCAGACAGGTCTCAAAGAAAGACTGCTTTGAAGGCCAGAAAACTTTTACAAGAAAAAATTAAGACTGATGACTTATAAACCTTACACAAATTGAGCAAAGTTAAAATGCTTAATAACTTTACTTTAATTCCATAAATTTCCTATACCTAAGGGGAGTCAAACTGATTGACATAACTTTAACTAAACTTGAGAAGTTGGCTTCCTGTACTTTTATATTTAAATAGGTCTTGAGTAACCTTTCTCTTTCTAAATTCCTAACTCATTCTTTTTAACCCATTTCACATGGTTTAAAACACACTGTTTATTAAAAAATTTAATGTATAGCATACAAATTCTTCCTTCGGGCCCCCAGTATATGAAAAAACTATACATGTTTACAATATGGTATCATATGTGGCACCTTTATTTCATAATTAATATAAATTATTAATTAATTGAATTAAATATCTACAAAATTGCCTCGGGATTGGCGACATAGCCTATTGGGAATGAAAATAATTGCCATACATACATAGAACCCATATGTAGGCATCGGGCCTGCATAACAACAAGAAAACCAAATTTATTATTTCGTGTTCAAAATTTTCCACTGATGACTCTTGAAAATTACTTTGAGAGAAGAGTGAACGAACTTTGAAAAATCAGCTTGCTTATGTTACAGCAATGCTTTAAGCAAGGAAGATGTACTTTATCTTCCTGTAAGTTCTGAGTGAAATCCTCTTAATACAAAACCTAATAACTATAAAAAGGATAGGCCTATTCCTTCAGGTATTTTAATACAGTGACTGCCTATTAGGGTGTTTCATAAATTAAAAGTTTAGAAAAATTTTAATCCACATGGATCCCCTTGTTCCATTTGCTGAGACTGATAAACCGAAGTATTAATTCAATAGTTTAAAGTTTACGGGTCCCCAGTTTGATGCTCTGGCAGATCATAAACGGAAAAAATTAAACAAAAATCTGTCAATGAATTTTTATTCAACAAACGAGTACCATTTCACTACACATTTTCACAAAGATACAAAAAACATAACCACTTCTTGCGAATCATTTGTCCATGAAATCCTTCTTGGTTTTATTCGGGTATTTCGCCCTATGCTGCATCACAGTTTTGAGCAAATACTGCTTCTGCTCTTCGTTCTTCGTCAGAGAACAGTTGAACTCTTTGGTGAGCGCGATGGCTCTTTCGGCCCGATCGTTGACGACAGAGATTTTGTTAACAGTTGCCGCTGCTTGCTTGAAGCCTCTACTTCAGTCCACTCGGCAACTGGCTTTTTCAAGAATTCTGTGTCCAAGTCGAATGCATGGAAGAAAGCCATCGTCTTTCCTGTCACGAACTCCGCCAGGTGTTTCGAGGCAAGATTCCTGACGTTCTTCCCTTTGGGTAGCTTGAGTTCCTTTTTCGATGCGGGCTTACCCAAACTGACGACCATCTGAGCCTTTTCTTCATCTGCCACATCTGCGTCGAAGAACGCCATGGCAATAAGAGTCTCAGAGATGTACCATAGGTGTCGAGACATGGCTTCTTGCGCAGCGTTAACACACGAATATCCCGACATGGCAAAGGCTTCCGCGTCACGCAGAAATTCCAGATCAACTGCGGCAGCCTTGCTTGAGGTTGCAGCACGAGTCCAACCTCGGATGTAGACGAGGGACACGAAGAGACCTACGGCTGTCAGAGCTTCCAACTCGTGACTCGACATCTTGAACTGCTTCTTCAGTAGAATTACTTTCAAGGAGTAGATGGCTATCGCCATCCATCGAGCGTGATGGTAAGCGCCAGGGGCTCTGAGAGGGAAATCCACCACTTTTGCTTCTCCCAGGAAGATGAGAACCAACTGTAGCAGTTCCTTGTAGTCATCGCGCTGATGCGACGTGCTCACCATCCCTCTCACCAGCAGGACTGACTTCTCCCTCAGTTCCCTCATAGAGTCATTGACTTGAGCAAAATCGTACGGCCGCACGTCCAACCGGTCGATGAACTTCCATTGTGCCTGAAACCTCTTGAAAACGGGTATATCGGGGCCACTTGAAGGGCCGTATGCACGCTTGAAGACGGAGCTGAGGATGACTTCATAGATGTGATGCCGACAGGGAAGTACATGAGTTCTCTGCCAAGACCTTTCTCAATCAGGACGCAGGCCCCGATATGAATCCCGGTGTTCGACGCTGTCGTGTCGAAAGACAGGGTCCGCACGCGCTCTTCCATCCTGTGTTCCTTGACCAAATCCAAGCAAACTCGCGCTATCTTCTCGCCGGTTCCGGACGTCACCTTAGGAACGCCGAGCAACTTCTCCTTGCCGTCGCCAGAGACGAGGACGGCGATCCGGTCAACGCTCTCCTTCCATTGCTCATTGTCAGGTAGGAGCTTACCGTCCCAATGCAAGACAAGAGGCTGACCAGGACAAACTTCGTCGGATTGATAACTTTCAGCAGCCACCTTCCTGAGAGCCTTGCGTGTGCGGTACATGGTACTGGCAGAAATGGACAGTTCATCCAAGTCAAAACCTAGTGATTTAGCCGCTGCAGGGTACGACATAGCTGAATCGCGGTACGAAATATTCAGCCGATCGTAGGTAGTCGTCACATCCTGTGAGATCAGATTCCTGCGTCGCTTCTTGGTATTTCCCTTGGAGGAGGATGGAAAAACTTCCACGGTTGGGTCAACGACATCTGAGTCAGTTTCTGACGAAGTTGAAATCACTAAAGCCCCCGTATCTTCTGCAGCTCCTTGTTCCTTCCTGGCCTTCTCCTGTTGTTCCTTAATCTTGTCCAGCCTCTTCCTTTTCCTAATCTCCTTATAGTGAAGCTTCATGTCAACAGGGCCCATGCTGCAGGAATTTGGATCTTCACGCTGCATGTCGAGAAAGTGGATGTCCTCCTGATTCTTCATCATTTCCTTAGCCTGTGAATGAGCAATGTCCATGATCTCCTTCGCTATTGCCTCCTTGAACATCGCCTCCTTCACTCGGAAGGACTCTGCTTTATGTGACTTGTGCTTCACAAGCCGGTCGTACCATTCCTTGAGAAGGGATTCCATCTTCCTCAAGGCCGAATCTCGACGCATCATGGGGATTCTCGCTCTCTCCCAAAATATGAGAGAGGCATCCAGGCACAGGTTCAGGCATTTAGTACGTCCAAATTTTTGCTCCTTTTGGTGGTAAAAGTACTTTTTGAGTACTTGCAACTGAGTTGGAAGGCCACTTGATGTGATGTTCGCATCCGTCTGGCCAATAAGAAACACTTCTGTTTTCGCTCTGGTAGACACCTGGAAAAGAAAACAAACTAAATAATTCCACAGAAATAATTTCACATCGTAATTAATTTCATTAATTAAATAAAGAAAAGCAGTAACTGGGACTCGAACCAGTGTCATAGCCGTTTGGCGGCATCGCTCAAGTCGGCGTACACAGCACGCTATCCACTACACCATCTAGGGAGTGGATAGCGTGCTGTGTACGCCGACTTGAGCGATGCCGCCAAACGGCTATGACACTGGTTCGAGTCCCAGTTACTGCTTTTCTTTATTTATAAAACTGATACGTGTACACTACGTTCTCTTTGACAATTCATTAATTAAATAAATTTCAATACCGCAGTAAAATTACATTAATTAGTATCATAAATAATTACCAGCTTAGTTGTCCAATATGCAACAGACTAATTAATTTCATGTAATATTAATAATAAATATCACTACCACAGTAAAATGACAGAAATTAAATAATAATAAATTTCAATACCACAGTAAAATGAGATAATTAGTAGCATATATAATTACCTCCACAGTTGTCCAATAGGCTATACAACACGGACCGCTCAAGTGACGAAGAAAACCGTCTTCACTGCAGGCAGGCGAGAAATGAACTGACAAAAAGTCGTCAAAGTTGGGGACCTCTAAATGCAGCGCGATCTGGTTCAAACTTGCACAAACGTGTTTTCTTGTTCTTTAGAATACGGAGAAACGTGTGGATTAAAACTCCAAGTTCATTTTTATTTTACCCTATAGGTATGAAACACCCTACTGCCTATATTAGTTACATCAAATCAACTCATTGTGTAACTCCATCGTACCACGGCCCTACATCGAAATAGCAGCGAGGCCCAACGAAATAATAAGGTAAGGCAATTCCTTTCTTTACCATTAAACAGCGCAAATACCGAAGGCAAATAAACATAAAGAGGTCATTTGAAGACCTACATATACATAACTCTCTAACGATAAAACGTAGAGGTTTTGTCGTTAACTCTCCACTGTAATCTGCTGGAAATTTCCAACAGATGAGGGTATCAGGCAATCAACCCATAGCCCTATATAGTTTTTTCATAATACACTTAATTTAAATACTGTATGCAAATATAATCTTTGCTACATTACAAAAATAAGGCATTGTACACCAGAAGAGTGGGTCTAGGGCAGGGAGAGGATCGGCGACGTCCGGACCCCCTCTCAATTCCTTGCAAGTGCCCTTTTTTTTAAGTGCAAGCACCCTATTTGAATGATGTTTATGCCTCTGAAAACAAATTTGTTTTTGTAAGTAAATCATGGTTATTTTATTTTATTCAAATTCTATTTTGAATTTTTATCAGTATACATTGTACTTCCAAATTTATAGTTATAATAGTTTTCATAGGTGCCCTTAGTACTGGTGCAGCTATATCCCTATTTTTATCATCTTATTCTGGTAGTTTTTTTAATTCTTTTAATTGGCAAGACATTTGTAATTGTTTGAAAAAATTTCTGTGATAACTGTTGTACCCAAATTAGATTTTTATTTTGTATCAGAGCTGGGCAGTATTTAAATACATTTGTATTTAAATACGTATTTAAATACATTTGTGTATTTAGAACTGTATTTATAAATACATTGTTTTTCATGTATTTAAATATAGTATTTAAATACTTTAATGAGTATTTAAATACAATGTATTTAAATACTCAAAATATAAAAATGTAAATACTTCTACTGGTTTAATACACGTTCTGTACTAGCACAGTACGACGCGTCGACAGTGTAGTACAGCATGGTTCATGTTTCAACGTGTCAGTTCAATCAGTTGGGTGCCACTCTTAGTCGAAAGCGGTTGATTTCTTTATTATGTGCGTGTCATGGCTTAGTGAATTAGTGAATGCATATGTTAAAATTTGTATGTATTTAAAATGTATTTACAAATGTATTTAAATACAATTGATGTATTTTGTATTTAGTATCTAAATACATTCGTAAAATGTATTTAGTATTTAGTATTTAAATACATTTCTCCCATGTATTTAGTATTTAGTATTTAAATACATTCAATGTATTTACTGCCCAGCTCTGTTTTGTATCATATTTGAATGAGACTGATCTAATAAAACAATGCAATTGATTTTACACTCGCTCATTGGTGGTCTGTTTTAATAAAAAAATTTAGTACTGTGCCCTTTTTCTTTGAACCCCCCCTTACTGAAATGCCTCGGTCCGCCCTTGCACCAGCATGGCCACTTAACCTAACATACAAATTCGATCTTATCATACTCTTAACTTAATATGCAAATACAATCTTTATTACATTACAAAAATAAAGCATTGTACACCATCAATTCTCTGAACCAAGACTAACATATAGATGAAAGGTATACAGTATCTGAGGACAGGACATTATACAATAATACATTAGAACTGTTCTGGACCCTAGTAATGAAATACAGTATACAAAGATGGGCATAAATACTTTAAAATATATTAAAATACTAGATACTAAATACCACAGAAATTTGTATTTAAATACCAAATGCATTACTGTAAAACTGAAATGCAATTAAATACTAAATATATTACTTAAAAAATATATTTAAATGCAATCTAAATACATCCTACATACATTCCATTTTCAGTGTTTATTATTGTCATTGTAGTTTGAGGCTTCCTATCCGCAACAAAGGCAATCGAAAGAGAGGTAACAGAAAGAAAGGACTATATAAATGATAATAAGCATAACACAGTACAATTTGGAACAGTTACAGGAAAAATAACTAAATTCTTGATTTACAGAAAATATGAGAGACTAAAATACTCCCAATAATGGAAAAAAAATCCATGATTTTTTTGCAAATGTATTTAAAAATGTATTTGAAAATGTCTATCTATAATTACAAAATACATCAATAATAATGCACTTAAATACGTGTTTAAATACCCTCTTCTTCTTCTGCAGCTTAAATCCCATCTCTATATGGGGTCGCTGTTCTTGATGAGTCTCCTCCATTCTCTTCTGTCACGCACCATGTCCTCGTCCAAATTTTTCCCCCGGATGTCTGCCGCCACGCAATCCCTCCACCTCGTCTTCGGTCTACCTCTTCTTCTCCGTCCCGGCACCTCCATTTCCAGCACCCTACGTCCCACGTAATCCTCCTCTCTTCTCATCATGTGCCCATACCATCTCAGTCTGGCTTCTTGGACTTTTCTTGACGCCTCTATTACTTTCACCGTCCCTCTAATGCGTTCGTTTCTGATTCGATCCCTTCTAGTTACACCGCACATCCATCGCAACATTTTCATTTCAGCCACATCCATCTTTCTGTCACTAGTCTTCTTCACTGGCACCGTCTCCATTCCGTACAACATGGCTGGCCTAACCACTGTTTTGAAGACCTTCCCTTTCAGCTTCACCGGCATCCTACGATCACAGAGAACTCCCGACACCTCTCTCCAGCTCCTCCATCCCGACTTTATCCTACGATTCACCTCTCCCTCTGCTCTCTGCTCCCCCCTCTGCCTTGATTGTTGATCCCAAGTATTTAAAACGATCTACCCGTTTGATCAGTTCACCGTTTAACATCACACCCCCTCCTTCATCCGGTTGTACATTACATCTCAGATATTCATTCTTCTTCCGACTAACTTTCATACCTCTACTTTCCAATGCCTCCCTCCAATTTTCTAGCTGTTGTTCTACCTCCTGTCTTGTCTCTGCGCACAACATTACATCATCGGCATATATCATGCACCAAGGAGCAACCCCTCTAACCTCCTCAGTCAACACATCCAACACCACGTTAAATAGGAATGGACTCAGTGCTGACCCCTGATGCAGACCAACCCTAACTCCAAAACTCTCCGTCACACCAACACTACACCTCACTTTCGTCGTAACCCTTCTATACATTTCCTGAATCAATCTGACGTACTTCTCTGGGACCATCTTCTCCATCAGGCACCTCCAAACCTCTTGTCTCGGTGTCCTATCATACGCCTTCTCTAAGTCTATGAAAACCATGTGCAATGCCTTCTGTCCTTCCCTGTACCTTTCCTCCAACTGTCGTAATGCAAAAATAGCATCAGACGTACTTCGTCCGGGCATAAAACCGAATTGCTCTGTCGACACGCCTGCCTCTTCCCTCAGCCTTAAGTCCACAATTCGCTCCCACACCTTCATGGTGTGCGATATCAGCTTGATACCCCTATAATTTGAGCATTCCTGTATATCCCCTTTCTCTTTGAATATGGGTACTATGATACTGGCACGCCATTCCTCCGGGACCACCTCTTGGTCGCAGAGCTTTTCCATAAGATCATGCAGGAAATCCACTCCTTCATCGCCAAGTGCCTTCCATACCTCTGCCGGTATCTCATCAGGACCCGTTGCTTTACCACTCTTCATTTTATCCAATGCCTTCTTCACTTCCGCTCTTTCCACCTTCTTCGTCATTGCCATATTCGGTAGTCCATCCTCATGGACCAACCTAGGGTTTTCCTCATTTAATAGTTCCTCAAAATATTCCTTCCATCTAACCTGTATATCTTTCTCTCCCCGCAGTACTGTCCCATCCTCTTTTTCCTGTTTCACTTGAGTAAAATCCTTTGTAGCTTTATTCCTGCTTTTAGCAACCTGAATATTTCCTTTTGCCCCTCTCGAGTTTCTAATTTCTCATACAGATCACGACATGCATGGGCTTTTGCCAGTGCCACCGCCTTTTTTGCCTGTTTCTTTGCGTTCTTATATACTTCCTTCCGCTCACCCGACCTAGTTTCCTCCCACAGTTTCTTTGCTTGTTTCTTACATTGTAGGGACTCTTGGATGTCATCATTGTACCACCATCCTTCTTTATCTTTCCATACTCTACCGGATGTTTCACCTAATACAGCCTTTCCTACGGTTCGTATTACATTTGCATTATGTTGCCACCAGTTTTGTACATCTTCTGGCGTACTGGTCTCGCTCAGCATCCGCTCTTTAAACTCTCTTTTCTTCTCCTCTTCTTTCAGCTTATACCACTTGATCCTCTTAACACACGTTTCTCGTGTCTTTCTCGGTCTCCTCAACATCAGCTCCATAACTAATATCCGGTGCTGTGGTTTACAATAACTGTTACATGGTCTCCTGGAATCACTTTACAGTTCTTAACTTCACTCATTTGTGACCTTCTGTAGAGTAGGTAGTGAACCTGTGACGTTCTACCTCTGCTCTTGTAAGTTATCAAATGTTCGTTCCTCTTTCTGAAGTATGTTTACAATTGCCATATCAAAAGAGACAGCCAGGTCCAACACTCTCTCACCTTCCCGATTTGCCTCTCCCAAACCATGTCCTCCATGTACTCTTTCCGTAACATCATTGTTATTTCCTACGTGTCCTACGTGTCCTACGGTTTAAATACCCTAAAAAATGTATTTATAAATACAGTATTTAAATACAAATTGTATTTAAGTACATATTTAAGTATTTATCAAATACATTACTGCCCATCTCTGACAGTATATTCTTCCGGATTAACATTTGGCTGGTAGGGAGGTTACGCGTAGTAAACATAAAACTGGAACCGCACCATTTTGGTTCCCTACATAGCATACGAAAAAATATTATTATAAGCAAGAGAAAATTTATTTTAGCAGTTTTTTAAATCTGAAATTTAGTAGTGACAGATTAGTGCCTCTGTTAGCTTTGTGCTTTACAGGTTTACTCATACATGGTGTTTTGCCTGATACAATTTTATCCGTTGTTTTGGTGCTAGTATGATACTAAAAGATAAAAAAGTCAAATCAACAGTAAAGATAACTATAGGCCAATAGCCTTGGCCAGTATTATGTCTAAGGTGTTTGAATATATACTCATTAATAGACTTGAATTTTACCTGTATACTAGTGATAACTAGAGTTAGGATTGATAGGCACTAAAAAATCAATAATAGGTAGGCAAAAAGGCACTAAAAAATCAATAATAGGTAGGCAAAAAGGCACTAAAGAAGCCCTAAAAAAGTCGCTTAAATAGGCACTAAAAGCTAAAAAAGGCACTTAATAGGCATTTCTATTTTCCCACTTTTCTCTTATTATTGTTGACTTAGAGTAAACCCATTGTAGTTCTGATGAATATCAGGATTTTTATTGTAAAAATAAACTAAACATCTCAAAAACCATCAAACATTTTATTTGCATCAAAGTAAAATCCAAACATTTAAACTATCTTACAAAAACTCAACTAAACTATAAATTGAAATGGCAATTGATGATTAAAAATTTTTCAAGGTTCTGTGGCGTAAATTGGCATCGCCTGTCACTCAATACATTTTTATATCGAGAAAACGACCTTTCGACATCGTAAGACGTAATTGGTGCGAACTTCAAAGATGCTAATTCGCTTGGCTCAAAGTCCAGAACCTCCTGACACTCTCCTTTGAACACTGTTGAAACGTTCACTATGGTTTGCCAACCAGGATTGCGTCTGAGAACATTTTCAAATTTTGCTACCACTTTTTTCCCTACGTTACCAGGAACCTGGCTCAGCTCCCTCCTTAAATTTTGAACTATTTCCACTGCTTCAACAAACGGCAGGCCTCTCTCCTCCAGCTTGGTTATGGTCCCTGGCACCCGTCCGAAATTGGCCATGATGTAGGGCAGGTCTCCTCGAAGGGTTAGACACGATAAGGCCTCCTTCGCTTCTCCTATCACGACTGCCTCATGCTCGTCTAAGTTTTCAACGACCTGCAACAAAAAACAGAATTAAGATGAAATTTGCTTTGCTGCTTTTGAAATGGCTGTAGAAGAATGTACTAATTAAACTGAATATGTTTCGTACCTCGGCAATTTCGCTGATATTTTCAGCATAATACATGGCAGCTTGAAGCCGGGAACCCAATCGAGTCAAAACTGGCTGAGGTGGCAAAGTGTTTCTGGAAGAGCTGCCTTGAAAGCAGCAATTCGTGAAGGTGCCTTGAGAAAGACCTTCTTCACCGACGATACAAGTGCATTTACGTTCCGAAAATGTCCCCGGATGTTTTCTGCCACCCGATGGAGAGCATGAGCCAGGCAAGTCACATGCACGATTTTCGGATAGAAAACCTTCAGATTTTGCGCTGCTTTCAACATATATGCTGCTGCATCCGTGACAAGAAGTAAAAACTTATCATTGTTCTCACTTGGCCACAGAACTCCTGCAATTAAAAAATGAATAAATAAGTTTTATTCGCACAAATTAACAACTTCAATGTAATTGTCTCATTTTAAATGCATATGATAACATTCATCGACACTTACGGAGAGCATCCCGCACAACTCGAGCTACTGTGGCATTATTAGTTGCCTCGAGTGGTCTCGAGAGGATCAGGTGTGCTTTTCCTGGGCCAGAGCAGTCGAGCTTACCCACCACCACATTGGCAACTTGACGTCCACAGGTGTCTGTCGTCTCGTCAACTGACACCCAGAAGTTGGCATAATTGACGTCTTGTCTGATCTCTTCAATAACCTAGAAATTTCATGTAGTATTTAAGTTAATAAATACACACAATGTGCATAACTTGATAAAGAGTGATATGAACAGAACGCTCGTTTAGCCATTCTTTTACATTTGACATAATCAAAATTTAAT
This sequence comes from Bathynomus jamesi, assembly GCA_023014485.1. Taxonomy (NCBI): domain Eukaryota; kingdom Metazoa; phylum Arthropoda; class Malacostraca; order Isopoda; family Cirolanidae; genus Bathynomus; species Bathynomus jamesi. The sequence goes on along the minus strand of JAJOZX010005053.1, from coordinate 183,751 downwards.
ACAGCAATGACAAAAATTAAAGAAATGAAGTGAAATAAAACTCAAAATTTTAAACAAAATAAATTAAAATATTAAATTATTTTAAATCAATGTAAAATGAATTTAAACCTGTAAAATGAAAATTAAAATGAAGTAATTAAATCAACACATTTAAACTTACAGATTCATATTTTGGATGGAAGTAGTTTCTCCTCAAAGTAGATTCATCGGGAATTTTCATTTTCGTGTACTTTGCTAAAAATTCTTTGTATGCCGCATTTTTCAGCTTGTTAAAAGGTATGTTTGCCGCCACCATTGAAGCACACAAATCAGCATGGAACTGCTGCTGCAACTTATCCGACTCTGTGGGACTTGGAAAGAAGGGCTGGCATGTTGCAGTTTTTCTTCTTAGAGTTCATGAAATGCATAGCAGTATTTTTGTGTTTGTCCAAATGGCATTTTTTCTCGCATTTTACCTGCAAAGATGACAAGTATTACTGAAAAACAAACTTAATTACTGCGCCATGCATTAAAATAAATCAAATTAACAACAAACAAAAGCTATTATTCTCTATTCATTATAAGAACCAAACTTAATTTAATAATTTCTTTAGATACCAATCTTTTTTTTTTTTAGAAACTACAGAAACGACAATTTTTAGGGTAACTAAATTATAAAATGCATTAGTCGAACGTCGAAGTTGGTTGTTCGGTTAATTAAATTAATATTAAAATAATTTAAAACAATTTGTTTTTCACCACTCTTTACCAGTTTATCTTTAGGATGCTATTAAATTCGGAAAAGCTCACATTATCACTCATTGTTGGAACGTCAAATTCCCTCGTATGCATTTGTTTACATCGAGTGGGTTTGTTATTTTGGATAGAGAATAAAAATGTTGCAACGTACCTCTTTGGAACAAGGTTGGCAGAAAATAACTCTACCATCCGTATTCCGTAGTGAAGTTTGGGTCCTTGATCCACTGCCTGAACAGAACACTTTTGGCTGTCTTGTCCTTAGGCATTTTTTCTCACTTATAAAAAAGCCGTGAGCACAAACGAGATTTTATTTAGCAAAAGCACTTGAACAAAGACACCACGTTGCACGCACCAAACAAAATGATCGAGGCCGAACGCGTCACAATGACGTATTGTGATCTGATTGGCTGTATTTGGCTGACGTATTGTGATCTGATTGGCTGTGCTGGTTGCCTCAGGACTAGCCTCGGTTTTTCCATCCCCTGCCCTATTTAGGCCTACAAGTTTAAAAAAAATGCGAGTTATTTTGCTTTATTTAGTACAATAAAATTAAAAAAGGCATATATAGGCAGTAGGCACGTATTTTAAAATTAGGCACTAACCATCAAAATAGGCGTTTATAGGCACTATAACATTTAATTATATACATCCCACAGTCCCGAAATGGATTTCTCTAAAAGAAGCCTATGAATCTATAAACGGGAATAAAAAAGGCAAAAAGGGCAAAATCCGGTCTCTAGTGATAACCAATTTGGTTTAAAAAAGAAACAGAGTACTGATGTGTGTGTGTGTGTATGCCTTGAAGGAAATGGTCTGTAAATACCAAACTCTAGATGCTAATCAGCTAATGTATTTTTGTGTTTCCTGGATGCCTCTAAAGCATTTGATCGTGTTAATCATGACAAATTATTCATGAAACTTGTAAATCGTAATGTACCTGGTTACTTGGTCCGTATATTAATATTCTAGTATAATCACCAGACAATGATTGTAAGATAGGGGTGGAGTTAATTCAGAGCCATTCTCTGTGACCAGAGCTGGGCAGTATTTAAATACATTTGTATTTAAATACGTATTTAAATACATTTGTGTATTTAGAACTGTATTTATAAATACATTGTTTTTCATGTATTTAAATATAGTATTTAAATACTTTAATGAGTATTTAAATACAATGTATTTAATACTCAAAATATAAAATGTAAATACTTTTACTGGTTTAATACACGTTCTGTACTAGCACAGTACGACGCGTTGACAGTGTAGTACAGCATGGTTCATGTTTCAACGTGTCAGTTCAATCAGTTGTGTGCCACTCTTAGTCGAAAGCGGTTGATTTCTTTATCGTGTGCGTGTCATGGCTTCAACAAGCAAATCCGGTGAATCAAACAGTGATATATCTGCAGATAACAATTTAAAATGTATTTACAAATGTATTTAAATACAATTGATGTATTTTGTATTTAGTATCTAAATACATTCGTAAAATGTATTTAGTATTTAGTATTTAAATACATTTCTCCCATGTATTTAGTATTTAGTATTTAAATACATTCAATGTATTTATTGCCCAGCTCTGTCTGTGACCAACGGTGTCAGGCAGGGAGGGATACTATCCTCACCTATCCAATGTTTTGTATGGATAACACAGGCCTGCGAATGAGAACTTTGTAAGATTGTTTTCTTAATAATAACTGAATTTATATAATTCAACTACGCTGATTTCGGTTAATTTATAGTATTACACCCGTCTCCCTTTGGAGGTGAAATTTATGTTTTTCCTATGGTTTTTGATGTGCTTTGAACGAATCTGACCCTCAAAACCGTCGGAAATGACTCGTTTTTGAGATAACCCCCCTCCCCCCAGCCGGCAATCGAAAACGAGTCATTTCCGACGGTTTCAAGGTCAGATTCGTTTAAAACACATCAAAAACCATAGGAAAAACATAAATTTGACCTTCAAAATTGACCTAACCTAACCTATCCTAACCTAAATCACTTATAGTCTTGTAGGCAGCCCAGGAATCACTATAAATCACAGAGCCAGGCCTAATGTACTTCTGAATGAGTGGAATGAGTGTTCCATTCCGGTACGAGAGTAATTCAAATTCGAAATGGATGGAGCGCAGTGATTGGGCAGATATGTAACGAACACACAAACGAACACACAAACGAACGTACGAACACACAAACGAACGTACGAACACACACTAGATACACACCAAAAAAATGTTTATATCTCGAAAACGAAGCATTTGCGACGGAAACGCTATAGAAGGAAAGTGTCTTAGAATTAAAAGATCTACTTAATGAACATATAATAATTGCTGGACGTTAGACGGGTGTAATACTATAATAATACCCTGATTTCGAATAAGGTGTCCATTTTTTCTATTACGTAAGGATTTTCTGTAAACTGGAAGGGAAAAAACAACAACATAAATAAATATTATTTATTTCAATTTACATTAGGTACATATTTCGCTTTGTTATACTAATTACAAATGCAAACAACTTTAAAAAGAAAGAAGATTTAACGTCAATTACATATTTATCTTTATTTGTCCCGATTTTTCTTGTGAGATCTATGTCTTTTAGTCTCGAATGTACGCGCTGTTCCTTTTCTTTTATTTAGTAATTCTGGAGTATCCCGTTTCAACATCCAGCAGTAATCAGCCATCATGCTGATGTCCCACCTTCCCTGATATCTCTTCTCCATTTCTTTGATGTCTTGGTGAAACCGTTCTCCTTGTTCTTCGCTGAGTGCTCCGAGATTCTCAGGGAAGTAATCCAAGTGTGAATGTAAGAAATGTAATTTTAAACTCATATTACAACCCAACTCTCTGAACTTATTTAGCATGTTGTTCACAATGTTTTAGTAATTTGGGTCCTTGTTCCCCCAAATTTGCTGATAACATCCTTAAAAGCAATCTACGTTTCTTTTTCAAGATTGTTCATTGTTCTTTCAAAGTGTTCATCCAAAGTCAGTTTTCTAATCTGGAGACCAACGAAAATTCCTTCTTTCAATTTTGCTTCCGAAAAAGTTGGGAATTTACCACACAGGTACTTAAAACAATCTCCATCTTCGTCCAAGGCCTTAACAAATTGCTTCATCAAACCCAGTTTTATGTGAAGCGGAGGTAAAAGGACTTTCTTCGTGTCAACCAAACTTTCACGTTGAATGTTTTTAGAACCAGGTGTCAGGTTGACTCTGCGTGGCCATTCTTTTTTTTATCCAGTGCTGAGTTCTTGCTCGGCTATCCCATTCACACAAAAAACATGGAAACTTCGTATAACCTGGTTGTTGACCTAACAACATACAAATCACTTTTAAGTCTCCACAAAGCAGCCAACCGTATTCTTTGTATTTAATCTTAGCTAGAAGAAGCTCAAGATTTTCGTACGTTTCCTTCAAGTGAACCGAACGAGCCACAGGAACAGATGCATACAAGTTACCTTTGTGAAGGAGGACGCCTTTTAGACTTCTTTTGGAGGAATCAATGAAAAGTCTCCACTCATTTGGGTCATAGACTGCAGCGCCTAGCTTAAGTATTAGTTCCGAAACATTGTTGCAATATACCAGTGAATTTTCTTGAGAAAAATATTGGATGAATTCTTTTTCTCGATTTCTATACCAGTAAAATGACGTCCCGGGAGAAAGCAAGTTCTTTGCATGAAGTCTGGATCCCAAAATCTCTGAAGAATCTTCGGGAGACACAAATCTCTTACCAAGTCATTAATTTCACTTTGTGTAAACAATTGGGGTTCACCAGATGTTTCGGTTTGAAAGCAAGCAATATCATCGTTTCCATCGTCATCAGACACCGAATCAGATGAAGTTACAGCAAGAATATTTGGTTTAGTAGGTATAGGTATACCAGGTCCATGAGCAACAGGTCTTAAGCAGAATGAAAGTTTGGATAAGAAATTTCCTTTTTATTTTTAGTATTGTAGCCTTGCACGTTACATGAACAAAAATAGCAGTAATTGCTGTGATTTCTAGGCACACGCCAGACCATTGGAATCCCAAAAGGTAAAGAATCCTTTTTACCTTTACTCCACAGTCTAAGTTGTTCAACATAAACACTGCAAACTTTATGTGGAGCCCATGATTTGTCTTGACCTCCAAGTTTCATTCCGAAGTACGCATAGTATACTTTCTTGACGAAGTCTGTAATATCTCACCGTTGTTTTTTCACAGTAAATTTTACACAAATATAACAGAAAATCTTTGGGCTATTTACACACCCTCTCGTCGCCATAGCGACAAATAAACAAATTTCAAGAGAAATATAGTCACCCCACACCTTTGAATAATAAAGAACTATAACCTCGCACGCACTAGACAGACTGACTCATCTCGTGGCTTTCAATTACTTATATATTAGCTGTGCGTTTTTCGAATGTTCTAGAAGAATGACGTCACTTCTGATCTGGAAGCACTTTAGGCAGTAGTTTTTAATACAAATTTAATTGAGTCAGTTTTAATGAAAATTACTTACATATGTAATATGAAATATGACATTTTGTGAAAAATCTGTACGTGATGGCGAAAAATGAATATTATTTTCGGAATCAGCGTGCAAAAATTACTATATGAGTGATAAATATTTCGGACAACAAAACCATCGCAGGCCTGTGTAATCTATCTGTTGTGCTGAATACCTGTAAAATAGTTGCTATATTGGTACAATGACTGTTAATCATCTGATGTATGCAGATGATCTAGTTCTTACTTCTTGAGGTGACGTGTGTGTATATATATGTATATAGTCTAAAAGTCACTAAAGGGGAAATATCACAAAATCTAAGCTGAATGGCAAGAGCAAGTCATAAACGAACCAACGCGGCTGTTCGTATTGTTTTGGGCTAGCTTAGAGATGATTTTTCCTATCTGACCTAATCGTTGGTGCTGAGTGAAATTAGGTGGTGTTTCTAAGGTGACAAATGGGGTAGAAAGTTGTCCGTACTTAAGTATAGTTAGGGGTAATGTCTATAGCTTCTAAATTGGTAATGTAGAGAGAGTTAGGTAGGCTGTTTGTGGGACACAGGAATCTGATGGTAGGCTCCCAAAGGAATATCTAATTCAACGCACCGGTAAGTGCTTTTGATTGTTTGCTAGAACCTAAGTAACCTAACTGGGGTGTCTACCCCACGCTATCACATTTGGCGACGAGGATGGGATTCAATTAAGCTCATGGGATTCAATTAAGCTCATGGGATTCAATTAAGCTCATGGATTCGATTAAGCTCATGGGATTAATTTAGCTCATTGGATTGAATTTGGCTCATTTGATTAAATTTTGTTCATTGGGTTGAATTTGGCTCATTGGTTTAATTTGGCTTATTGGGTTCAAGTGGTTGTTTGGAAAATTGGATGTAGCCTAGTGGGTCGTCCGATTTGGTTTGTTTGGGTGGGTAAGCTACCGTACTCTAGCGTAGGTCCCGCCGGCCTAACTCTAAAACTAATTCCTACTCAGCCCTAACTCTAAAACTAATTCCTACTCAGCCCTAACTCTAAAACTAATTCCTACTCAGCCCTAACTCTAAAACTAATTCCTACTCAGCCCTAACTCTAATACAATTCACTATTCAGCCCTAACTGGGGAGTAACTAGATCAAATTTAAACCAAATCTAACCTACTTCACGTGATTTGGCCTAATTCGGTATTGCTCTAGCATGTCGGTGATTGGCCATATAAGCCCCTACGAAGACTCTGGGGAGGACTTCGAAGCTTATGCCACTAGGGTGAGGTTGTTTTTCGAGGCAAATTCCATTCTTGATGCTAAGAAAGTACCTACCTTTTTAACTATAATAGGCCCTAAAACGTTTAGTTTAGTTATGGACCTAGTTTCTCCTAAAGCACCGGAAACCTGCACCTATAATGAATTGGTACAGGCCCTAACCGATCACTACAAACCCCGAGTAGTTCTCATCTATGAACGTTTCAAATTTTATTCAAGGCATCAGAAGGGAAATGAAAGCATTGCAGAGTTTGTTGCAGGAATAAAAAGCCATAGCCGTACATGTAAATTTGGGGACAAATTAGATGAAATGCTAAGAGATAGGTTTGTAATGGGTCTCAAAGAGGAGTCTACCCAGAGAGCCCTATTAGCCATACGTATTGTGATCTGATTGGCTGTATTTGGCTGACGTATTGTGATCTGATTGGCTGTGCTGGTTGCCTCAGGACTAGCCTCGGTTTTTCCATCCCCTGCCCTATTTAGGCCTACAAGTTTAAAAAAATGCGAGTTATTTTGCTTTATTTAGTACAATAAAATTAAAAAAGGCATATATAGACAGTATTAGGCACGTATTTTAAAATTAGGCACTAACCATCAAAATAGGCGTTTATAGGCACTATAACATTTAATTATATACATCCCACAGTCCCGAAATGGATTTCTCTAAAAGAAGCCTATGAATCTATAAACGGGAATAAAAAAGGCAAAAAGGGCAAAATCCGGTCTCTAGTGATAACCAATTTGGTTTAAAAAAGAAACAGAGTACTGATGTGTGTGTGTGTGTATGCCTTGAAGGAAATGGTCTGTAAATACCAAACTCTAGATGCTAATCAGCTAATGTATTTTTGTGTTTCCTGGATGCCTCTAAAGCATTTGATCGTGTTAATCATGACAAATTATTCATGAAACTTGTAAATCGTAATGTACCTGGTTACTTGGTCCGTATATTAATATTCTAGTATAATCACCAGACAATGATTGTAAGATAGGGGTGGAGTTAATTCAGAGCCATTCTCTGTGACCAACGGTGTCAGGCAGGGAGGGATACTATCCTCCTACCTATCCAATGTTTTGTATGGATAACACAGGCCTGCGAATGAGAACTTTGTAAGATTGTTTTCTTAATAATAACTGAATTTATATAATTCAACTACGCTGATTTCGGTTAATTTATAGTATTACACCCGTCTCCCTTTGGAGGTGAAATTTATGTTTTTCCTATGATGTGCTTTGAACGAATCTGACCTTCAAAACCGTCGGAAATGACTCGTTTTTGAGATAACCCCCCTCCCCCCAGCCGGCAATCGAAAACGAGTCATTTCCGACGGTTTCAAGGTCAGATTCGTTTAAAACACATCAAAAACCATAGGAAAAACATAAATTTGACCTTCAAAATTGACCTAACCTAACCTATCCTAACCTAAATCACTTATAGTCTTGTAGGCAGCCCAGGAATCACTATAAATCACAGAGCCAGGCCTAATGTACTTCTGAATGAGTGGAATGAGTGTTCCATTCCGGTACGAGAGTAATTCAAATTCGAAATGGATGGAGCGCAGTGATTGGGCAGATATGTAACGAACACACAAACGAACACACAAACGAACGTACGAACACACAAACGAACGTACGAACACACACTAGATACACACCAAAAAAATGTTTATATCTCGAAAACGAAGCATTTGCGACGGAAACGCTATAGAAGGAAAGTGTCTTAGAATTAAAAGATCTACTTAATGAACATATAATAATTGCTGGACGTTAGACGGGTGTAATACTATAATAATACCCTGATTTCGAATAAGGTGTCCATTTTTTTCTATTACGTAAGGATTTTCTGTAAACTGGAAGGGAAAAAACAACAACATAATAAATATTATTTATTTCAATTTACATTAGGTACGTATTTCGCTTTGTTATACTAATTACAAATGCAAACAACTTTAAAAAGAAAGAAGACTTAACGTCAATTACATATTTATCTTTATTTGTCCCGATTTTTCTTGTGAGATCTATGTCTTTTAGTCTCGAATGTACGCGCTGTTCCTTTTCTTTTATTTAGTAATTCTGGAGTATCCCGTTTCAACATCCAGCAGTAATCAGCCATCATGCTGATGTCCCACCTTCCCTGATATCTCTTCTCCATTTCTTTGATGTCTTGGTGAAACCGTTCTCCTTGTTCTTCGCTGAGTGCTCCGAGATTCTCAGGGAAGTAATCCAAGTGTGAATGTAAGAAATGTAATTTTAAACTCATATTACAACCCAACTCTCTGAACTTATTTAGCATGTTGTTCACAATGTTTTAGTAATTTGGGTCCTTGTTCCCCCAAAATTTGCTGATAACATCCTTAAAAGCAATCTACGTTTCTTTTTCAAGATTGTTCATTGTTCTTTCAAAGTGTTCATCCAAAGTCAGTTTTCTAATCTGGAGACCAACGAAAATTCCTTCTTTCAATTTTGCTTCCGAAAAAGTTGGGAATTTACCACACAGGTACTTAAAACAATCTCCATCTTCGTCCAAGGCCTTAACAAATTGCTTCATCAAACCCAGTTTTATGTGAAGCGGAGGTAAAAGGACTTTCTTCGTGTCAACCAAACTTTCACGTTGAATGTTTTTAGAACCAGGTGTCAGGTTGACTCTGCGTGGCCATTCTTTTTTTTATCCAGTGCTGAGTTCTTGCTCGGCTATCCCATTCACACAAAAAACATGGAAACTTCGTATAACCTGGTTGTTGACCTAACAACATACAAATCACTTTTAAGTCTCCACAAAGCAGCCAACCGTATTCTTTGTATTTAATCTTAGCTAGAAGAAGCTCAAGATTTTCGTACGTTTCCTTCAAGTGAACCGAACGAGCCACAGGAACAGATGCATACAAGTTACCTTTGTGAAGGAGGACGCCTTTTAGACTTCTTTTGGAGGAATCAATGAAAAGTCTCCACTCATTTGGGTCATAGACTGCAGCGCCTAGCTTAAGTATTAGTTCCGAAACATTGTTGCAATATACCAGTGAATTTTCTTGAGAAAAATATTGGATGAATTCTTTTTCTCGATTTCTATACCAGTAAAATGACGTCCCGGGAGAAAGCAAGTTCTTTGCATGAAGTCTGGATCCCAAAATCTCTGAAGAATCCTTCGGGAGACACAAATCTCTTACCAAGTCATTAATTTCACTTTGTGTAAACAATTGGGGTTCACCAGATGTTCGGTTTGAAAGCAAGCAATATCATCGTTTCCATCGTCATCAGACACCGAATCAGATGAAGTTACAGCAAGAATATTTGGTTTAGTAGGTATAGGTATACCAGGTCCATGAGCAACAGGTCTTAAGCAGAATGAAAGTTTGGATAAGAAATTTCCTTTTTATTTTTAGTATTGTAGCCTTGCACGTTACATGAACAAAAATAGCAGTAATTGCTGTGATTTCTAGGCACACGCCAGACCATTGGAATCCCAAAAGGTAAAGAATCCTTTTTACCTTTACTCCACAGTCTAAGTTGTTCAACATAAACACTGCAAACTTTATGTGGAGCCCATGATTTGTCTTGACCTCCAAGTTTCATTCCGAAGTACGCATAGTATACTTTCTTGACGAAGTCTGTAATATCTCACCGTTGTTTTTTCACAGTAAATTTTACACAAATATAACAGAAAATCTTTGGGCTATTTACACACCCTCTCGTCGCCATAGCGACAAATAAACAAATTTCAAGAGAAATATAGTCACCCCACACCTTTGAATAATAAAGAACTATAACCTCGCACGCACTAGACAGACTGACTCATCTCGTGGCTTTCAATTACTTATATATTAGCTGTGCGTTTTTCGAATGTTCTAGAAGAATGACGTCACTTCTGATCTGGAAGCACTTTAGGCAGTAGTTTTTAATACAAATTTAATTGAGTCAGTTTTAATGAAAATTACTTACATATGTAATATGAAATATGACATTTTGTGAAAAATCTGTACGTGATGGCGAAAAATGAATATTATTTTCGGAATCAGCGTGCAAAAATTACTATATGAGTGATAAATATTTCGGACAACAAAACCATCGCAGGCCTGTGTAATCTATCTGTTGTGCTGAATACCTGTAAAATAGGCTGCTATATTGGTACAATGACTGTTAATCATCTGATGTATGCAGATGATCTAGTTCTTACTTCTTGAGGTGACGTGTGTGTATATATATGTATATAGTCTAAAAGTCACTAAAGGGGAAATATCACAAAATCTAAGCTGAATGGCAAGAGCAAGTCATAAACGAACCAACGCGGCTGTTCGTATTGTTTTGGGCTAGCCTAGAGATGATTTTTCCTATCTGACCTAATCGTTGGTGCTGAGTGAAATTAGGTGGTGTTTCTAAGGTGACAAATGGGGTAGAAAGTTGTCCGTACTTAAGTATAGTTAGGGGTAATGTCTATAGCTTCTAAATTGGTAATGTAAGAGAGAGTTAGGTAGGCTGTTTGTGGGACACAGGAATCTGATGGTAGGCTCCCAAAGGAATATCTAATTCAACGCACCGGTAAGTGCTTTTGATTGTTTGCTAGAACCTAAGTAACCTAACTGGGGTGTCTACCCCACGCTATCACATTTGGCGACGAGGATGGGATTCAATTAAGCTCATGGGATTCAATTAAGCTCATGGGATTCGATTAAGCTCATGGGATTTAATTTAGCTCATTGGATTGAATTTGCTCATTTGATTAAATTTTGTTCATTGGTTGAATTTGGCTCATTGGTTTAATTTGGCTTATTGGGTTCAAGTGGTTGTTTGGAAAATTGGATGTAGCCTAGTGGGTCGTCCGATTTGGTTTGTTTGGGTGGGTAAGCTACCGTACTATAGCGTAGGTCCCGCCGGCCTAACTCTAAAAACTAATTCCTACTCAGCCCTAACTCTAAAACTAATTCCTACTCAGCCCTAACTCTAAAACTAATTCCTACTCAGCCCTAACTCTAATACAATTCACTATTCAGCCCTAACTGGGGAGTAACTAGATCAAATTTAAACCAAATCTAACCTACTTCACGTGATTTGGCCTAATTCGGTTTTGCTCTAGCATGTCGGTGATTGGCCATATAAGCCCCTACGAAGACTCTGGGGAGGACTTCGAAGCTTATGCCACTAGGGTAGGTTGTTTTTCGAGGCAAATTCCATTCTTGATGCTAAGAAAGTACCTACCTTTTTAACTATAATAGGCCCTAAAACGTTTAGTTTAGTTATGGACCTAGTTTCTCCTAAAGCACCGGAAACCTGCACCTATAATGAATTGGTACAGGCCCTAACCGATCACTACAAACCCGAGTAGTTCTCATCTATGAACGTTTCAAATTTTATTCAAGGCATCAGACGGGAAATGAAAGCATTGCAGAGTTTGTTGCAGGAATAAAAAGCCATAGCCGTACATGTAAATTTGGGGACAAATTAGATGAAATGCTAAGAGATAGGTTTGTAATGGGTCTCAAAGAGGAGTCTACCCAGAGAGCCCTATTAGCCATACGTATTGTGATCTGATTGGCTGTATTTGGCTGACGTATTGTGATCTGATTGGCTGTGCTGGTTGCCTCAGGACTAGCCTCGGTTTTTCCATCCCCTGCCCTATTTAGGCCTACAAGTTTAAAAAAAATGCGAGTTATTTTGCTTTATTTAGTACAATAAAATTAAAAAAGGCATATATAGGCACTAGGGGTTAAAACCGGTATTGAAATACCGGTATTAATACCGGTATTGAAGAAGTACAAATAATACCGATATTATAGGTTTTCGGTATTGACAAAAATTGCTATTGTAAAATTTAGGCAATTTAGTCCTCCGATAAGACTGAAGTGGAAGCAGATTCATTACTGAGTGAATACATGCAAGAAATGGACAAACTAGGAAAAGTGCCATCTAAAAAAAATTCCATTGATTTTGATGTTACTAATGAATTTAAAAGCTTGGAAGTTACTTTACAGAGAAGTGAGAATTTAGAGAAGCTGTACAAGGCACTGCTTTCAATTAAACCTACAAGTGCAGAATCAGAAAGAGCCTTTTCTGCTGCAGGCCTATTTCTGACGAAACTGAGATCAAGTCTATCTGAACAATCCCTAGATGCTCTTTGTTTCCTCAAAGCATACTTTCAAAATCAAACTAAGAAATAAATATTTAGATACTAATAATTTCTATCTACCCCAGTAGTTGTATAATAATATGCTAAAAAAAAATTCAAATAATATTTTTATTACAATTTAGTAATTTACTGTATAAACTTTTTCGAATAGAATGCCATCTATTTGGAGTTGGGTCATTAATTTAGTAAATATGGTGAGTACTGCAAGTCCCTCAGACTTGTGGGAGGGTTGGTAGGGTGGCACCATAATAAATCAAAATAAATTATTTTTTCATAATACCGGTATCAATACCGGGATTAGCATAATTGCCTCCAAATACCGGTATTGAAAATTTTCGGTATTATGCAAGCACTAATAGGCACGTATTTTAAAATTAGGCACTAACCATCAAAATAGGCGTTTATAGGCACTATAACATTTAATTATATACATCCCACAGTCCCGAAATGGATTTCTCTAAAAGAAGCCTATGAATCTATAAACGGGAATAAAAAAGGCAAAAAGGGCAAAATCCGGTCTCTAGTGATAACCAATTTGGTTTAAAAAAGAAACAGAGTACTGATGTGTGTGTGTGTGTATGCCTTGAAGGAAATGGTCTGTAAATACCAAACTCTAGATGCTAATCAGCTAATGTATTTTTGTGTTTCCTGGATGCCTCTAAAGCATTTGATCGTGTTAATCATGACAAATTATTCATGAAACTTGTAAATCGTAATGTACCTGGTTACTTGGTCCGTATATTAATATTCTAGTATAATCACCAGACAATGATTGTAAGATAGGGGTGGAGTTAATTCAGAGCCATTCTCTGTGACCAACGGTGTCAGGCAGGGAGGGATACTATCCTCCTACCTATCCAATGTTTTGTATGGATAACACAGGCCTGCGAATGAGAACTTTGTAAGATTGTTTTCTTAATAATAACTGAATTTATATAATTCAACTACGCTGATTTCGGTTAATTTATAGTATTACACCCGTCTCCCTTTGGAGGTGAAATTTATGTTTTTCCTATGGTTTTTGATGTGCTTTGAACGAATCTGACCTTCAAAACCGTCGGAAATGACTCGTTTTTGAGATAACCCCCCTCCCCCCAGCCGGCAATCGAAAACGAGTCATTTCCGACGGTTTCAAGGTCAGATTCGTTTAAAACACATCAAAAACCATAGGAAAAACATAAATTTGACCTTCAAAATTGACCTAACCTAACCTATCCTAACCTAAATCACTTATAGTCTTGTAGGCAGCCCAGGAATCACTATAAATCACAGAGCCAGGCCTAATGTACTTCTGAATGAGTGGAATGAGTGTTCCATTCCGGTACGAGAGTAATTCAAATTCGAAATGGATGGAGCGCAGTGATTGGGCAGATATGTAACGAACACACAAACGAACACACAAACGAACGTACGAACACACAAACGAACGTACGAACACACACTAGATACACACCAAAAAAATGTTTATATCTCGAAAACGAAGCATTTGCGACGGAAACGCTATAGAAGGAAAGTGTCTTAGAATTAAAAGATCTACTTAATGAACATATAATAATTGCTGGACGTTAGACGGGTGTAATACTATAATAATACCCTGATTTCGAATAAGGTGTCCATTTTTTTCTATTACGTAAGGATTTTCTGTAAACTGGAAGGGAAAAAACAACAACATAAATAAATATTATTTATTTCAATTTACATTAGGTACGTATTTCGCTTTGTTATACTAATTACAAATGCAAACAACTTTAAAAAGAAAGAAGACTTAACGTCAATTACATATTTATCTTTATTTGTCCCGATTTTTCTTGTGAGATCTATGTCTTTTAGTCTCGAATGTACGCGCTGTTCCTTTTCTTTTATTTAGTAATTCTGGAGTATCCCGTTTCAACATCCAGCAGTAATCAGCCATCATGCTGATGTCCCACCTTCCCTGATATCTCTTCTCCATTTCTTTGATGTCTTGGTGAAACCGTTCTCCTTGTTCTTCGCTGAGTGCTCCGAGATTCTCAGGGAAGTAATCCAAGTGTGAATGTAAGAAATGTAATTTTAAACTCATATTACAACCCAACTCTCTGAACTTATTTAGCATGTTGTTCACAATGTTTTAGTAATTTGGGTCCTTGTTCCCCCAAAATTTGCTGATAACATCCTTAAAAGCAATCTACGTTTCTTTTTCAAGATTGTTCATTGTTCTTTCAAAGTGTTCATCCAAAGTCAGTTTTCTAATCTGGAGACCAACGAAAATTCCTTCTTTCAATTTTGCTTCCGAAAAAGTTGGGAATTTACCACACAGGTACTTAAAACAATCTCCATCTTCGTCCAAGGCCTTAACAAATTGCTTCATCAAACCCAGTTTTATGTGAAGCGGAGGTAAAAGGACTTTCTTCGTGTCAACCAAACTTTCACGTTGAATGTTTTTAGAACCAGGTGTCAGGTTGACTCTGCGTGGCCATTCTTTTTTTTATCCAGTGCTGAGTTCTTGCTCGGCTATCCCATTCACACAAAAAACATGGAAACTTCGTATAACCTGGTTGTTGACCTAACAACATACAAATCACTTTTAAGTCTCCACAAAGCAGCCAACCGTATTCTTTGTATTTAATCTTAGCTAGAAGAAGCTCAAGATTTTCGTACGTTTCCTTCAAGTGAACCGAACGAGCCACAGGAACAGATGCATACAAGTTACCTTTGTGAAGGAGGACGCCTTTTAGACTTCTTTTGGAGGAATCAATGAAAAGTCTCCACTCATTTGGGTCATAGACTGCAGCGCCTAGCTTAAGTATTAGTTCCGAAACATTGTTGCAATATACCAGTGAATTTTCTTGAGAAAAATATTGGATGAATTCTTTTTCTCGATTTCTATACCAGTAAAATGACGTCCCGGGAGAAAGCAAGTTCTTTGCATGAAGTCTGGATCCCAAAATCTCTGAAGAATCCTTCGGGAGACACAAATCTCTTACCAAGTCATTAATTTCACTTTGTGTAAACAATTGGGGTTCACCAGATGTTTCGGTTTGAAAGCAAGCAATATCATCGTTTCCATCGTCATCAGACACCGAATCAGATGAAGTTACAGCAAGAATATTTGGTTTAGTAGGTATAGGTATACCAGGTCCATGAGCAACAGGTCTTAAGCAGAATGAAAGTTTGGATAAGAAATTTCCTTTTTATTTTTAGTATTGTAGCCTTGCACGTTACATGAACAAAAATAGCAGTAATTGCTGTGATTTCTAGGCACACGCCAGACCATTGGAATCCCAAAAGGTAAAGAATCCTTTTTACCTTTACTCCACAGTCTAAGTTGTTCAACATAAACACTGCAAACTTTATGTGGAGCCCATGATTTGTCTTGACCTCCAAGTTTCATTCCGAAGTACGCATAGTATACTTTCTTGACGAAGTCTGTAATATCTCACCGTTGTTTTTTCACAGTAAATTTTACACAAATATAACAGAAAAATCTTTGGGCTATTTACACACCCTCTCGTCGCCATAGCGACAAATAAACAAATTTCAAGAGAAATATAGTCACCCCACACCTTTGAATAATAAAGAACTATAACCTCGCACGCACTAGACAGACTGACTCATCTCGTGGCTTTCAATTACTTATATATTAGCTGTGCGTTTTTCGAATGTTCTAGAAGAATGACGTCACTTCTGATCTGGAAGCACTTTAGGCAGTAGTTTTTAATACAAATTTAATTGAGTCAGTTTTAATGAAAATTACTTACATATGTAATATGAAATATGACATTTTGTGAAAAATCTGTACGTGATGGCGAAAAATGAATATTATTTTCGGAATCAGCGTGCAAAAATTACTATATGAGTGATAAAATATTTCGGACAAAAAACCATCGCAGGCCTGTGTAATCTATCTGTTGTGCTGAATACCTGTAAAATAGGCTGCTATATTGGTACAATGACTGTTAATCATCTGATGTATGCAGATGATCTAGTTCTTACTTCTTGAGGTGACGTGTGTGTATATATATGTATATAGTCTAAAAGTCACTAAAGGGGAAATATCACAAAATCTAAGCTGAATGGCAAGAGCAAGTCATAAACGAACCAACGCGGCTGTTCGTATTGTTTTGGGCTAGCCTAGAGATGATTTTTCCTATCTGACCTAATCGTTGGTGCTGAGTGAAATTAGGTGGTGTTTCTAAGGTGACAAATGGGGTAGAAAGTTGTCCGTACTTAAGTATAGTTAGGGGTAATGTCTATAGCTTCTAAATTGGTAATGTAAGAGAGAGTTAGGTAGGCTGTTTGTGGGACACAGGAATCTGATGGTAGGCTCCCAAAGGAATATCTAATTCAACGCACCGGTAAGTGCTTTTGATTGTTTGCTAGAACCTAAGTAACCTAACTGGGGTGTCTACCCCACGCTATCACATTTGGCGACGAGGATGGGATTCAATTAAGCTCATGGGATTCAATTAAGCTCATGGGATTCGATTAAGCTCATGGGATTTAATTTAGCTCATTGGATTGAATTTGGCTCATTTGATTAAATTTTGTTCATTGGGTTGAATTTGGCTCATTGGTTTAATTTGGCTTATTGGGTTCAAGTGGTTGTTTGGAAAATTGGATGTAGCCTAGTGGGTCGTCCGATTTGGTTTGTTTGGGTGGGTAAGCTACCGTACTCTAGCGTAGGTCCCGCCGGCCTAACTCTAAAACTAATTCCTACTCAGCCCTAACTCTAAAACTAATTCCTACTCAGCCCTAACTCTAAAACTAATTCCTACTCAGCCCTAACTCTAAAACTAATTCCTACTCAGCCCTAACTCTAATACAATTCACTATTCAGCCCTAACTGGGGAGTAACTAGATCAAATTTAAACCAAATCTAACCTACTTCACGTGATTTGGCCTAATTCGGTTTTGCTCTAGCATGTCGGTGATTGGCCATATAAGCCCCTACGAAGACTCTGGGGAGGACTTCGAAGCTTATGCCACTAGGGTGAGGTTGTTTTTCGAGGCAAATTCCATTCTTGATGCTAAGAAAGTACCTACCTTTTTAACTATAATAGGCCCTAAAACGTTTAGTTTAGTTATGGACCTAGTTTCTCCTAAAGCACCGGAAACCTGCACCTATAATGAATTGGTACAGGCCCTAACCGATCACTACAAACCCCGAGTAGTTCTCATCTATGAACGTTTCAAATTTTATTCAAGGCATCAGACGGGAAATGAAAGCATTGCAGAGTTTGTTGCAGGAATAAAAAGCCATAGCCGTACATGTAAATTTGGGGACAAATTAGATGAAATGCTAAGAGATAGGTTTGTAATGGGTCTCAAAGAGGAGTCTACCCAGAGAGCCCTATTAGCCATACGTATTGTGATCTGATTGGCTGTATTTGGCTGACGTATTGTGATCTGATTGGCTGTGCTGGTTGCCTCAGGACTAGCCTCGGTTTTTCCATCCCCTGCCCTATTTAGGCCTACAAGTTTAAAAAAAATGCGAGTTATTTTGCTTTTTAGTACAATAAAATTAAAAAAGGCATATATAGGCACTAGGGGTTAAAACCGGTATTGAAATACCGGTATTAATACCGGTATTGAAGAAGTACAAATAATACCGATATTATAGGTTTTCGGTATTGACAAAAATTGCTATTGTAAAATTTAGGCAATTTAGTCCTCCGATAAGACTGAAGTGGAAGCAGATTCATTACTGAGTGAATACATGCAAGAAATGGACAAACTAGGAAAAGTGCCATCTAAAAAAAATTCCATTGATTTTGATGTTACTAATGAATTTAAAAGCTTGGAAGTTACTTTACAGAGAAGTGAGAATTTAGAGAAGCTGTACAAGGCACTGCTTTCAATTAAACCTACAAGTGCAGAATCAGAAAGAGCCTTTTCTGCTGCAGGCCTATTTCTGACGAAACTGAGATCAAGTCTATCTGAACAATCCCTAGATGCTCTTTGTTTCCTCAAAGCATACTTTCAAAATCAAACTAAGAAATAAATATTTAGATACTAATAATTTCTATCTACCCCAGTAGTTGTATAATAATATGCTAAAAAAAAATTCAAATAATATTTTTATTACAATTTAGTAATTTACTGTATAAACTTTTTCGAATAGAATGCCATCTATTTGGAGTTGGGTCATTAATTTATAGTAAATATGGTGAGTACTGCAAGTCCCTCAGACTTGTGGGAGGGTTGGTAGGGTGGCACCATAATAAATCAAAATAAATTATTTTTTCATAATACCGGTATCAATACCGGGATTAGCATAATTGCCTCCAAATACCGGTATTGAAAATTTTCGGTATTATGCAAGCACTAATAGGCACGTATTTTAAAATTAGGCACTAACCATCAAAATAGGCGTTTATAGGCACTATAACATTTAATTATATACATCCCACAGTCCCGAAATGGATTTCTCTAAAAGAAGCCTATGAATCTATAAACGGGAATAAAAAAGGCAAAAAGGGCAAAATCCGGTCTCTAGTGATAACCAATTTGGTTTAAAAAAGAAACAGAGTACTGATGTGTGTGTGTGTATGCCTTGAAGGAAATGGTCTGTAAATACCAAACTCTAGATGCTAATCAGCTAATGTATTTTTGTGTTTCCTGGATGCCTCTAAAGCATTTGATCGTGTTAATCATGACAAATTATTCATGAAACTTGTAAATCGTAATGTACCTGGTTACTTGGTCCGTATATTAATATTCTAGTATAATCACCAGACAATGATTGTAAGATAGGGGTGGAGTTAATTCAGAGCCATTCTCTGTGACCAACGGTGTCAGGCAGGGAGGGATACTATCCTCCTACCTATCCAATGTTTTGTATGGATAACACAGGCCTGCGAATGAGAACTTTGTAAGATTGTTTTCTTAATAATAACTGAATTTATATAATTCAACTACGCTGATTTCGGTTAATTTATAGTATTACACCCGTCTCCCTTTGGAGGTGAAATTTATGTTTTTCCTATGGTTTTTGATGTGCTTTGAACGAATCTGACCTTCAAAACCGTCGGAAATGACTCGTTTTGAGATAACCCCCCTCCCCCAGCCGGCAATCGAAAACGAGTCATTTCCGACGGTTTCAAGGTCAGATTCGTTTAAAACACATCAAAAACCATAGGAAAAACATAAATTTGACCTTCAAAATTGACCTAACCTAACCTATCCTAACCTAAATCACTTATAGTCTTGTAGGCAGCCCAGGAATCACTATAAATCACAGAGCCAGGCCTAATGTACTTCTGAATGAGTGGAATGAGTGTTCCATTCCGGTACGAGAGTAATTCAAATTCGAAATGGATGGAGCGCAGTGATTGGGCAGATATGTAACGAACACACAAACGAACACAAACGAACGTACGAACACACAAACGAACGTACGAACACACACTAGATACACACCAAAAAAATTTATATCTCGAAAACGAAGCATTTGCGACGGAAACGCTATAGAAGGAAAGTGTCTTAGAATTAAAAGATCTACTTAATGAACATATAATAATTGCTGGACGTTAGACGGGTGTAATACTATAATAATACCCTGATTTCGAATAAGGTGTCCATTTTTTTCTATTACGTAAGGATTTTCTGTAAACTGGAAGGGAAAAAACAACAACATAAATAAATATTATTTATTTCAATTTACATTAGGTACGTATTTCGCTTTGTTATACTAATTACAAATGCAAACAACTTTAAAAAGAAAGAAGACTTAACGTCAATTACATATTTATCTTTATTTGTCCCGATTTTTCTTGTGAGATCTATGTCTTTTAGTCTCGAATGTACGCGCTGTTCCTTTTCTTTTATTTAGTAATTCTGGAGTATCCCGTTTCAACATCCAGCAGTAATCAGCCATCATGCTGATGTCCCACCTTCCCTGATATCTCTTCTCCATTTCTTTGATGTCTTGGTGAAACCGTTCTCCTTGTTCTTCGCTGAGTGCTCCGAGATTCTCAGGGAAGTAATCCAAGTGTGAATGTAAGAAATGTAATTTTAAACTCATATTACAACCCAACTCTCTGAACTTATTTAGCATGTTGTTCACAATGTTTTAGTAATTTGGGTCCTTGTTCCCCAAAATTTGCTGATAACATCCTTAAAAGCAATCTACGTTTCTTTTTCAAGATTGTTCATTGTTCTTTCAAAGTGTTCATCCAAAGTCAGTTTTCTAATCTGGAGACCAACGAAAATTCCTTCTTTCAATTTTGCTTCCGAAAAAGTTGGGAATTTACCACACAGGTACTTAAAACAATCTCCATCTTCGTCCAAGGCCTTAACAAATTGCTTCATCAAACCCAGTTTTATGTGAAGCGGAGGTAAAAGGACTTTCTTCGTGTCAACCAAACTTTCACGTTGAATGTTTTTAGAACCAGGTGTCAGGTTGACTCTGCGTGGCCATTCTTTTTTTTATCCAGTGCTGAGTTCTTGCTCGGCTATCCCATTCACACAAAAAACATGGAAACTTCGTATAACCTGGTTGTTGACCTAACAACATACAAATCACTTTTAAGTCTCCACAAAGCAGCCAACCGTATTCTTTGTATTTAATCTTAGCTAGAAGAAGCTCAAGATTTTCGTACGTTTCCTTCAAGTGAACCGAACGAGCCACAGGAACAGATGCATACAAGTTACCTTTGTGAAGGAGGACGCCTTTTAGACTTCTTTTGGAGGAATCAATGAAAAGTCTCCACTCATTTGGGTCATAGACTGCAGCGCCTAGCTTAAGTATTAGTTCCGAAACATTGTTGCAATATACCAGTGAATTTTCTTGAGAAAAATATTGGATGAATTCTTTTTCTCGATTTCTATACCAGTAAAATGACGTCCCGGGAGAAAGCAAGTTCTTTGCATGAAGTCTGGATCCCAAAATCTCTGAAGAATCCTTCGGGAGACACAAATCTCTTACCAAGTCATTAATTTCACTTTGTGTAAACAATTGGGGTTCACCAGATGTTTCGGTTTGAAAGCAAGCAATATCATCGTTTCCATCGTCATCAGACACCGAATCAGATGAAGTTACAGCAAGAATATTTGGTTTAGTAGGTATAGGTATACCAGGTCCATGAGCAACAGGTCTTAAGCAGAATGAAAGTTTGGATAAGAAATTTCCTTTTTATTTTTAGTATTGTAGCCTTGCACGTTACATGAACAAAAATAGCAGTAATTGCTGTGATTTCTAGGCACACGCCAGACCATTGGAATCCCAAAAGGTAAAGAATCCTTTTTACCTTTACTCCACAGTCTAAGTTGTTCAACATAAACACTGCAAACTTTATGTGGAGCCCATGATTTGTCTTGACCTCCAAGTTTCATTCCGAAGTACGCATAGTATACTTTCTTGACGAAGTCTGTAATATCTCACCGTTGTTTTTCACAGTAAATTTTACACAAATATAACAGAAAATCTTTGGGCTATTTACACACCCTCTCGTCGCCATAGCGACAAATAAACAAATTTCAAGAGAAATATAGTCCCCCACACCTTTGAATAATAAAGAACTATAACCTCGCACGCACTAGACAGACTGACTCATCTCGTGGCTTTCAATTACTTATATATTAGCTGTGCGTTTTTCGAATGTTCTAGAAGAATGACGTCACTTCTGATCTGGAAGCACTTTAGGCAGTAGTTTTTAATACAAATTTAATTGAGTCAGTTTTAATGAAAATTACTTACATATGTAATATGAAATATGACATTTTGTGAAAAATCTGTACGTGATGGCGAAAAATGAATATTATTTTCGGAATCAGCGTGCAAAAATTACTATATGAGTGATAAAATATTTCGGACAACAAAACCATCGCAGGCCTGTGTAATCTATCTGTTGTGCTGAATACCTGTAAAATAGGCTGCTATATTGGTACAATGACTGTTAATCATCTGATGTATGCAGATGATCTAGTTCTTACTTCTTGAGGTGACGTGTGTGTATATATATGTATATAGTCTAAAAGTCACTAAAGGGGAAATATCACTAAATCTAAGCTGAATGGCAAGAGCAAGTCATAAACGAACCAACGCGGCTGTTCGTATTGTTTTGGGCTAGCCTAGAGATGATTTTTCCTATCTGACCTAATCGTTGGTGCTGAGTGAAATTAGGTGGTGTTTCTAAGGTGACAAATGGGGTAGAAAGTTGTCCGTACTTAAGTATAGTTAGGGGTAATGTCTATAGCTTCTAAATTGGTAATGTAAGAGAGAGTTAGGTAGGCTGTTTGTGGGACACAGGAATCTGATGGTAGGCTCCCAAAGGAATATCTAATTCAACGCACCGGTAAGTGCTTTTGATTGTTTGCTAGAACCTAAGTAACCTAACTGGGGTGTCTACCCCACGCTATCACATTTGGCGACGAGGATGGGATTCAATTAAGCTCATGGGATTCAATTAAGCTCATGGGATTCGATTAAGCTCATGGGATTTAATTTAGCATTGGATTGAATTTGCTCATTTGATTAAATTTTGTTCATTGGGTTGAATTTGGCTCATTGGTTTAATTTGGCTTATTGGGTTCAAGTGGTTGTTTGGAAAATTGGATGTAGCCTAGTGGGTCGTCCGATTTGGTTTGTTTGGGTGGGTAAGCTACCGTACTATAGCGTAGGTCCCGCCGGCCTAACTCTAAAACTAATTCCTACTCAGCCCTAACTCTAAAACTAATTCCTACTCAGCCCTAACTCTAAAACTAATTCCTACTCAGCCCTAACTCTAAAACTAATTCCTACTCAGCCCTAACTCTAATACAATTCACTATTCAGCCCTAACTGGGGAGTAACTAGATCAAATTTAAACCAAATCTAACCTACTTCACGTGATTTGGCCTAATTCGGTTTTGCTCTAGCATGTCGGTGATTGGCCATATAAGCCCCTACGAAGACTCTGGGGAGGACTTCGAAGCTTATGCCACTAGGGTGAGGTTGTTTTTCGAGGCAAATTCCATTCTTGATGCTAAGAAAGTACCTACCTTTTTAACTATAATAGGCCCTAAAACGTTTAGTTTAGTTATGGACCTAGTTTCTCCTAAAGCACCGGAAACCTGCACCTATAATGAATTGGTACAGGCCCTAACCGATCACTACAAACCCCGAGTAGTTCTCATCTATGAACGTTTCAAATTTTATTCAAGGCATCAGACGGGAAATGAAAGCATTGCAGAGTTTGTT
Source organism: Bathynomus jamesi (assembly GCA_023014485.1). Lineage (NCBI taxonomy): Eukaryota > Metazoa > Arthropoda > Malacostraca > Isopoda > Cirolanidae > Bathynomus > Bathynomus jamesi. The sequence continues at coordinate 159,995 of JAJOZX010005053.1, read as the reverse complement.
GCAGGAATAAAAAGCCATAGCCGTACATGTAAATTTGGGGACAAATTAGATGAAATGCTAAGAGATAGGTTTGTAATGGGTCTCAAAGAGGAGTCTACCCAGAGAGCCCTATTAGCCATACGTATTGTGATCTGATTGGCTGTATTTGGCTGACGTATTGTGATCTGATTGGCTGTGCTGGTTGCCTCAGGACTAGCCTCGGTTTTTCCATCCCCTGCCCTATTTAGGCCTACAAGTTTAAAAAAAATGCGAGTTATTTTGCTTTATTTAGTACAATAAAATTAAAAAAGGCATATATAGGCACTAGGGGTTAAAACCGGTATTGAAATACCGGTATTAATACCGGTATTGAAGAAGTACAAATAATACCGATATTATAGGTTTTCGGTATTGACAAAAATTGCTATTGTAAAATTTAGGCAATTTAGTCCTCCGATAAGACTGAAGTGGAAGCAGATTCATTACTGAGTGAATACATGCAAGAAATGGACAAACTAGGAAAAGTGCCATCTAAAAAAAATTCCATTGATTTTGATGTTACTAATGAATTTAAAAGCTTGGAAGTTACTTTACAGAGAAGTGAGAATTTAGAGAAGCTGTACAAGGCACTGCTTTCAATTAAACCTACAAGTGCAGAATCAGAAAGAGCCTTTTCTGCTGCAGGCCTATTTCTGACGAAACTGAGATCAAGTCTATCTGAACAATCCCTAGATGCTCTTTGTTTCCTCAAAGCATACTTTCAAAATCAAACTAAGAAATAAATATTTAGATACTAATAATTTCTATCTACCCCAGTAGTTGTATAATAATATGCTAAAAAAAAATTCAAATAATATTTTTATTACAATTTAGTAATTTACTGTATAAACTTTTTCGAATAGAATGCCATCTATTTGGAGTTGGGTCATTAATTTATAGTAAATATGGTGAGTACTGCAAGTCCCTCAGACTTGTGGGAGGGTTGGTAGGGTGGCACCATAATAAATCAAAATAAATTATTTTTTTCATAATACCGGTATCAATACCGGGATTAGCATAATTGCCTCCAAATACCGGTATTGAAAATTTTCGGTATTATGCAAGCACTAATAGGCACGTATTTTAAAATTAGGCACTAACCATCAAAATAGGCGTTTATAGGCACTATAACATTTAATTATATACATCCCACAGTCCCGAAATGGATTTCTCTAAAAGAAGCCTATGAATCTATAAACGGGAATAAAAAAGGCAAAAAGGGCAAAATCCGGTCTCTAGTGATAACCAATTTGGTTTAAAAAAGAAACAGAGTACTGATGTGTGTGTGTGTATGCCTTGAAGGAAATGGTCTGTAAATACCAAACTCTAGATGCTAATCAGCTAATGTATTTTTGTGTTTCCTGGATGCCTCTAAAGCATTTGATCGTGTTAATCATGACAAATTATTCATGAAACTTGTAAATCGTAATGTACCTGGTTACTTGGTCCGTATATTAATATTCTAGTATAATCACCAGACAATGATTGTAAGATAGGGGTGGAGTTAATTCAGAGCCATTCTCTGTGACCAACGGTGTCAGGCAGGGAGGGATACTATCCTCCTACCTATCCAATGTTTTGTATGGATAACACAGGCCTGCGAATGAGAACTTTGTAAGATTGTTTTCTTAATAATAACTGAATTTATATAATTCAACTACGCTGATTTCGGTTAATTTATAGTATTACACCCGTCTCCCTTTGGAGGTGAAATTTATGTTTTTCCTATGGTTTTTGATGTGCTTTGAACGAATCTGACCTTCAAAACCGTCGGAAATGACTCGTTTTTGAGATAACCCCCCTCCCCCAGCCGGCAATCGAAAACGAGTCATTTCCGACGGTTTCAAGGTCAGATTCGTTTAAAACACATCAAAAACCATAGGAAAAACATAAATTTGACCTTCAAAATTGACCTAACCTAACCTATCCTAACCTAAATCACTTATAGTCTTGTAGGCAGCCCAGGAATCACTATAAATCACAGAGCCAGGCCTAATGTACTTCTGAATGAGTGGAATGAGTGTTCCATTCCGGTACGAGAGTAATTCAAATTCGAAATGGATGGAGCGCAGTGATTGGGCAGATATGTAACGAACACACAAACGAACACACAAACGAACGTACGAACACACAAACGAACGTACACACACTAGATACACACCAAAAAAATGTTTATATCTCGAAAACGAAGCATTTGCGACGGAAACGCTATAGAAGGAAAGTGTCTTAGAATTAAAAGATCTACTTAATGAACATATAATAATTGCTGGACGTTAGACGGGTGTAATACTATAATAATACCCTGATTTCGAATAAGGTGTCCATTTTTTTCTATTACGTAAGGATTTTCTGTAAACTGGAAGGGAAAAAACAACAACATAAATAAATATTATTTATTTCAATTTACATTAGGTACGTATTTCGCTTTGTTATACTAATTACAAATGCAAACAACTTTAAAAAGAAAGAAGACTTAACGTCAATTACATATTTATCTTTATTTGTCCCGATTTTTCTTGTGAGATCTATGTCTTTTAGTCTCGAATGTACGCGCTGTTCCTTTTCTTTTATTTAGTAATTCTGGAGTATCCCGTTTCAACATCCAGCAGTAATCAGCCATCATGCTGATGTCCCACCTTCCCTGATATCTCTTCTCCATTTCTTTGATGTCTTGGTGAAACCGTTCTCCTTGTTCTTCGCTGAGTGCTCCGAGATTCTCAGGGAAGTAATCCAAGTGTGAATGTAAGAAATGTAATTTTAAACTCATATTACAACCCAACTCTCTGAACTTATTTAGCATGTTGTTCACAATGTTTTAGTAATTTGGGTCCTTGTTCCCCCAAAATTTGCTGATAACATCCTTAAAAGCAATCTACGTTTCTTTTTCAAGATTGTTCATTGTTCTTTCAAAGTGTTCATCCAAAGTCAGTTTTCTAATCTGGAGACCAACGAAAATTCCTTCTTTCAATTTTGCTTCCGAAAAAGTTGGGAATTTACCACACAGGTACTTAAAACAATCTCCATCTTCGTCCAAGGCCTTAACAAATTGCTTCATCAAACCCAGTTTTATGTGAAGCGGAGGTAAAAGGACTTTCTTCGTGTCAACCAAACTTTCACGTTGAATGTTTTTAGAACCAGGTGTCAGGTTGACTCTGCGTGGCCATTCTTTTTTTTATCCAGTGCTGAGTTCTTGCTCGGCTATCCCATTCACACAAAAAACATGGAAACTTCGTATAACCTGGTTGTTGACCTAACAACATACAAATCACTTTTAAGTCTCCACAAAGCAGCCAACCGTATTCTTTGTATTTAATCTTAGCTAGAAGAAGCTCAAGATTTTCGTACGTTTCCTTCAAGTGAACCGAACGAGCCACAGGAACAGATGCATACAAGTTACCTTTGTGAAGGAGGACGCCTTTTAGACTTCTTTTGGAGGAATCAATGAAAAGTCTCCACTCATTTGGGTCATAGACTGCAGCGCCTAGCTTAAGTATTAGTTCCGAAACATTGTTGCAATATACCAGTGAATTTTCTTGAGAAAAATATTGGATGAATTCTTTTTCTCGATTTCTATACCAGTAAAATGACGTCCCGGGAGAAAGCAAGTTCTTTGCATGAAGTCTGGATCCCAAAATCTCTGAAGAATCCTTCGGGAGACACAAATCTCTTACCAAGTCATTAATTTCACTTTGTGTAAACAATTGGGGTTCACCAGATGTTTCGGTTTGAAAGCAAGCAATATCATCGTTTCCATCGTCATCAGACACCGAATCAGATGAAGTTACAGCAAGAATATTTGGTTTAGTAGGTATAGGTATACCAGGTCCATGAGCAACAGGTCTTAAGCAGAATGAAAGTTTGGATAAGAAATTTCCTTTTTATTTTTAGTATTGTAGCCTTGCACGTTACATGAACAAAAATAGCAGTAATTGCTGTGATTTCTAGGCACACGCCAGACCATTGGAATCCCAAAAGGTAAAGAATCCTTTTTACCTTTACTCCACAGTCTAAGTTGTTCAACATAAACACTGCAAACTTTATGTGGAGCCCATGATTTGTCTTGACCTCCAAGTTTCATTCCGAAGTACGCATAGTATACTTTCTTGACGAAGTCTGTAATATCTCACCGTTGTTTTTTCACAGTAAATTTTACACAAATATAACAGAAAATCTTTGGGCTATTTACACACCCTCTCGTCGCCATAGCGACAAATAAACAAATTTCAAGAGAAATATAGTCACCCCACACCTTTGAATAATAAAGAACTATAACCTCGCACGCACTAGACAGACTGACTCATCTCGTGGCTTTCAATTACTTATATTAGCTGTGCGTTTTTCGAATGTTCTAGAAGAATGACGTCACTTCTGATCTGGAAGCACTTTAGGCAGTAGTTTTTAATACAAATTTAATTGAGTCAGTTTTAATGAAAAGTACTTACATATGTAATATGAAATATGACATTTTGTGAAAAATCTGTACGTGATGGCGAAAAATGAATATTATTTTCGGAATCAGCGTGCAAAAATTACTATATGAGTGATAAAATATTTCGGACAACAAAACCATCGCAGGCCTGTGTAATCTATCTGTTGTGCTGAATACCTGTAAAATAGGCTGCTATATTGGTACAATGACTGTTAATCATCTGATGTATGCAGATGATCTAGTTCTTACTTCTTGAGGTGACGTGTGTGTATATATATGTATATAGTCTAAAAGTCACTAAAGGGGAAATATCACAAAATCTAAGCTGAATGGCAAGAGCAAGTCATAAACGAACCAACGCGGCTGTTCGTATTGTTTTGGGCTAGCCTAGAGATGATTTTTCCTATCTGACCTAATCGTTGGTGCTGAGTGAAATTAGGTGGTGTTTCTAAGGTGACAAATGGGGTAGAAAGTTGTCCGTACTTAAGTATAGTTAGGGGTAATGTCTATAGCTTCTAAATTGGTAATGTAAGAGAGAGTTAGGTAGGCTGTTTGTGGGACACAGGAATCTGATGGTAGGCTCCCAAAGGAATATCTAATTCAACGCACCGGTAAGTGCTTTTGATTGTTTGCTAGAACCTAAGTAACCTAACTGGGGTGTCTACCCCACGCTATCACATTTGGCGACGAGGATGGGATTCAATTAAGCTCATGGGATTCAATTAAGCTCATGGATTCAATTAAGCTCATGGGATTCGATTAAGCTCATGGGATTTAATTTAGCTAATTGGATTGAATTTGCTCATTTGATTAAATTTTGTTCATTGGGTTGAATTTGGCTCATTGGTTTAATTTGGCTTATTGGGTTCAAGTGGTTGTTTGGAAAATTGGATGTAGCCTAGTGGGTCGTCCGATTTGGTTTGTTTGGGTGGGTAAGCTACCGTACTATAGCGTAGGTCCCGCCGGCCTAACTCTAAAACTAATTCCTACTCAGCCCTAACTCTAAAACTAATTCCTACTCAGCCCTAACTCTAAAACTAATTCCTACTCAGCCCTAACTCTAAAACTAATTCCTACTCAGCCCTAACTCTAATACAATTCACTATTCAGCCCTAACTGGGGAGTAACTAGATCAAATTTAAACCAAATCTAACCTACTTCACGTGATTTGGCCTAATTCGGTTTTGCTCTAGCATGTCGGTGATTGGCCATATAAGCCCCTACGAAGACTCTGGGGAGGACTTCGAAGCTTATGCCACTAGGGTGAGGTTGTTTTTCGAGGCAAATTCCATTCTTGATGCTAAGAAAGTACCTACCTTTTTAACTATAATAGGCCCTAAAACGTTTAGTTTAGTTATGGACCTAGTTTCTCCTAAAGCACCGGAAACCTGCACCTATAATGAATTGGTACAGGCCCTAACCGATCACTACAAACCCCGAGTAGTTCTCATCTATGAACGTTTCAAATTTTATTCAAGGCATCAGACGGGAAATGAAAGCATTGCAGAGTTTGTTGCAGGAATAAAAAGCCATAGCCGTACATGTAAATTTGGGGACAAATTAGATGAAATGCTAAGAGATAGGTTTGTAATGGGTCTCAAAGAGGAGTCTACCCAGAGAGCCCTATTAGCCATACGTATTGTGATCTGATTGGCTGTATTTGGCTGACGTATTGTGATCTGATTGGCTGTGCTGGTTGCCTCAGGACTAGCCTCGGTTTTTCCATCCCCTGCCCTATTTAGGCCTACAAGTTTAAAAAAAATGCGAGTTATTTTGCTTTATTTAGTACAATAAAATTAAAAAAGGCATATATAGGCACTAGGGGTTAAAACGGTATTGAAATACCGGTATTAATACCGGTATTGAAGAAGTACAAATAATACCGATACCGATATTATAGGTTTTCGGTATTGACAAAAATTGCTATTGTAAAATTTAGGCAATTTAGTCCTCCGATAAGACTGAAGTGGAAGCAGATTCATTACTGAGTGAATACATGCAAGAAATGGACAAACTAGGAAAAGTGCCATCTAAAAAAAATTCCATTGATTTTGATGTTACTAATGAATTTAAAAGCTTGGAAGTTACTTTACAGAGAAGTGAGAATTTAGAGAAGCTGTACAAGGCACTGCTTTCAATTAAACCTACAAGTGCAGAATCAGAAAGAGCCTTTTCTGCAGGCCTATTTCTGACGAAACTGAGATCAAGTCTATCTGAACAATCCCTAGATGCTCTTTGTTTCCTCAAAGCATACTTTCAAAATCAAACTAAGAAATAAATATTTAGATACTAATAATTTCTATCTACCCCAGTAGTTGTATAATAATATGCTAAAAAAAAATTCAAATAATATTTTTATTACAATTTAGTAATTTACTGTATAAACTTTTTCGAATAGAATGCCATCTATTTGGAGTTGGGTCATTAATTTATAGTAAATATGGTGAGTACTGCAAGTCCCTCAGACTTGTGGGAGGGTTGGTAGGGTGGCACCATAATAAATCAAAATAAATTATTTTTTCATAATACCGGTATCAATACCGGGATTAGCATAATTGCCTCCAAATACCGGTATTGAAAATTTTCGGTATTATGCAAGCACTAATAGGCACGTATTTTAAAATTAGGCACTAACCATCAAAATAGGCGTTTATAGGCACTATAACATTTAATTATATACATCCCACAGTCCCGAAATGGATTTCTCTAAAAGAAGCCTATGAATCTATAAACGGGAATAAAAAAGGCAAAAAGGGCAAAATCCGGTCTCTAGTGATAACCAATTTGGTTTAAAAAAGAAACAGAGTACTGATGTGTGTGTGTGTATGCCTTGAAGGAAATGGTCTGTAAATACCAAACTCTAGATGCTAATCAGCTAATGTATTTTTGTGTTTCCTGGATGCCTCTAAAGCATTTGATCGTGTTAATCATGACAAATTATTCATGAAACTTGTAAATCGTAATGTACCTGGTTACTTGGTCCGTATATTAATATTCTAGTATAATCACCAGACAATGATTGTAAGATAGGGGTGGAGTTAATTCAGAGCCATTCTCTGTGACCAACGGTGTCAGGCAGGGAGGGATACTATCCTCCTACCTATCCAATGTTTTGTATGGATAACACAGGCCTGCGAATGAGAACTTTGTAAGATTGTTTTCTTAATAATAACTGAATTTATATAATTCAACTACGCTGATTTCGGTTAATTTATAGTATTACACCCGTCTCCCTTTGGAGGTGAAATTTATGTTTTTCCTATGGTTTTTGATGTGCTTTGAACGAATCTGACCTTCAAAACCGTCGGAAATGACTCGTTTTTGAGATAACCCCCCTCCCCCCAGCCGGCAATCGAAAACGAGTCATTTCCGACGGTTTCAAGGTCAGATTCGTTTAAAACACATCAAAAACCATAGGAAAAACATAAATTTGACCTTCAAAATTGACCTAACCTAACCTATCCTAACCTAAATCACTTATAGTCTTGTAGGCAGCCCAGGAATCACTATAAATCACAGAGCCAGGCCTAATGTACTTCTGAATGAGTGGAATGAGTGTTCCATCCGGTACGAGAGTAATTCAAATTCGAAATGGATGGAGCGCAGTGATTGGGCAGATATGTAACGAACACACAAACGAACACACAAACGAACGTACGAACACACAAACGAACGTACGAACACACACTAGATACACACCAAAAAAATGTTTATATCTCGAAAACGAAGCATTTGCGACGGAAACGCTATAGAAGGAAAGTGTCTTAGAATTAAAAGATCTACTTAATGAACATATAATAATTGCTGGACGTTAGACGGGTGTAATACTATAATAATACCCTGATTTCGAATAAGGTGTCCATTTTTTTCTATTACGTAAGGATTTTCTGTAAACTGGAAGGGAAAAAACAACAACATAAATAAATATTATTTATTTCAATTTACATTAGGTACGTATTTCGCTTTGTTATACTAATTACAAATGCAAACAACTTTAAAAAGAAAGAAGACTTAACGTCAATTACATATTTATCTTTATTTGTCCCGATTTTTCTTGTGAGATCTATGTCTTTTAGTCTCGAATGTACGCGCTGTTCCTTTTCTTTTATTTAGTAATTCTGGAGTATCCCGTTTCAACATCCAGCAGTAATCAGCCATCATGCTGATGTCCCACCTTCCCTGATATCTCTTCTCCATTTCTTTGATGTCTTGGTGAAACCGTTCTCCTTGTTCTTCGCTGAGTGCTCCGAGATTCTCAGGGAAGTAATCCAAGTGTGAATGTAAGAAATGTAATTTTAAACTCATATTACAACCCAACTCTCTGAACTTATTTAGCATGTTGTTCACAATGTTTTAGTAATTTGGGTCCTTGTTCCCCCAAAATTTGCTGATAACATCCTTAAAAGCAATCTACGTTTCTTTTTCAAGATTGTTCATTGTTCTTTCAAAGTGTTCATCCAAAGTCAGTTTTCTAATCTGGAGACCAACGAAAATTCCTTCTTTCAATTTTGCTTCCGAAAAAGTTGGGAATTTACCACACAGGTACTTAAAACAATCTCCATCTTCGTCCAAGGCCTTAACAAATTGCTTCATCAAACCCAGTTTTATGTGAAGCGGAGGTAAAAGGACTTTCTTCGTGTCAACCAAACTTTCACGTTGAATGTTTTTAGAACCAGGTGTCAGGTTGACTCTGCGTGGCCATTCTTTTTTTATCCAGTGCTGAGTTCTTGCTCGGCTATCCCATTCACACAAAAACATGGAAACTTCGTATAACCTGGTTGTTGACCTAACAACATACAAATCACTTTTAAGTCTCCACAAAGCAGCCAACCGTATTCTTTGTATTTAATCTTAGCTAGAAGAAGCTCAAGATTTTCGTACGTTTCCTTCAAGTGAACCGAACGAGCCACAGGAACAGATGCATACAAGTTACCTTTGTGAAGGAGGACGCCTTTTAGACTTCTTTTGGAGGAATCAATGAAAAGTCTCCACTCATTTGGGTCATAGACTGCAGCGCCTAGCTTAAGTATTAGTTCCGAAACATTGTTGCAATATACCAGTGAATTTTCTTGAGAAAAATATTGGATGAATTCTTTTTCTCGATTTCTATACCAGTAAAATGACGTCCCGGGAGAAAGCAAGTTCTTTGCATGAAGTCTGGATCCCAAAATCTCTGAAGAATCCTTCGGGAGACACAAATCTCTTACCAAGTCATTAATTTCACTTTGTGTAAACAATTGGGGTTCACCAGATGTTTCGGTTTGAAAGCAAGCAATATCATCGTTTCCATCGTCATCAGACACCGAATCAGATGAAGTTACAGCAAGAATATTTGGTTTAGTAGGTATAGGTATACCAGGTCCATGAGCAACAGGTCTTAAGCAGAATGAAAGTTTGGATAAGAAATTTCCTTTTTATTTTTAGTATTGTAGCCTTGCACGTTACATGAACAAAAATAGCAGTAATTGCTGTGATTTCTAGGCACACGCCAGACCATTGGAATCCCAAAAGGTAAAGAATCCTTTTTACCTTTACTCCACAGTCTAAGTTGTTCAACATAAACACTGCAAACTTTATGTGGAGCCCATGATTTGTCTTGACCTCCAAGTTTCATTCCGAAGTACGCATAGTATACTTTCTTGACGAAGTCTGTAATATCTCACCGTTGTTTTTTCACAGTAAATTTTACACAAATATAACAGAAAATCTTTGGGCTATTTACACACCCTCTCGTCGCCATAGCGACAAATAAACAAATTTCAAGAGAAATATAGTCACCCCACACCTTTGAATAATAAAGAACTATAACCTCGCACGCACTAGACAGACTGACTCATCTCGTGGCTTTCAATTACTTATATATTAGCTGTGCGTTTTTCGAATGTTCTAGAAGAATGACGTCACTTCTGATCTGGAAGCACTTTAGGCAGTAGTTTTTAATACAAATTTAATTGAGTCAGTTTTAATGAAAATTACTTACATATGTAATATGAAATATGACATTTTGTGAAAAATCTGTACGTGATGGCGAAAAATGAATATTATTTTCGGAATCAGCGTGCAAAAATTACTATATGAGTGATAAAATATTTCGGACAACAAAACCATCGCAGGCCTGTGTAATCTATCTGTTGTGCTGAATACCTGTAAAATAGGCTGCTATATTGGTACAATGACTGTTAATCATCTGATGTATGCAGATGATCTAGTTCTTACTTCTTGAGGTGACGTGTGTGTATATATATGTATATAGTCTAAAAGTCACTAAAGGGGAAATATCACAAAATCTAAGCTGAATGGCAAGAGCAAGTCATAAACGAACCAACGCGGCTGTTCGTATTGTTTTGGGCTAGCCTAGAGATGATTTTTCCTATCTGACCTAATCGTTGGTGCTGAGTGAAATTAGGTGGTGTTTCTAAGGTGACAAATGGGGTAGAAAGTTGTCCGTACTTAAGTATAGTTAGGGGTAATGTCTATAGCTTCTAAATTGGTAATGTAAGAGAGAGTTAGGTAGGCTGTTTGTGGGACACAGGAATCTGATGGTAGGCTCCCAAAGGAATATCTAATTCAACGCACCGGTAAGTGCTTTTGATTGTTTGCTAGAACCTAAGTAACCTAACTGGGGTGTCTACCCCACGCTATCACATTTGGCGACGAGGATGGGATTCAATTAAGCTCATGGGATTCAATTAAGCTCATGGGATTCAATTAAGCTCATGGGATTTAATTTAGCTCATTGGATTGAATTTGGCTCATTTGATTAAATTTTGTTCATTGGGTTGAATTTGGCTCATTGGTTTAATTTGGCTTATTGGGTTCAAGTGGTTGTTTGGAAAATTGGATGTAGCCTAGTGGGTCGTCCGATTTGGTTTGTTTGGGTGGGTAAGCTACCGTACTATAGCGTAGGTCCCGCCGGCCTAACTCTAAAACTAATTCCTACTCAGCCCTAACTCTAAAACTAATTCCTACTCAGCCCTAACTCTAAAACTAATTCCTACTCAGCCCTAACTCTAAAACTAATTCCTACTCAGCCCTAACTCTAATACAATTCACTATTCAGCCCTAACTGGGGAGTAACTAGATCAAATTTAAACCAAATCTAACCTACTTCACGTGATTTGGCCTAATTCGGTTTTGCTCTAGCATGTCGGTGATTGGCCATATAAGCCCCTACGAAGACTCTGGGGAGGACTTCGAAGCTTATGCCACTAGGGTGAGGTTGTTTTTCGAGGCAAATTCCATTCTTGATGCTAAGAAAGTACCTACCTTTTAACTATAATAGGCCCTAAAACGTTTAGTTTAGTTATGGACCTAGTTTCTCCTAAAGCACCGGAAACCTGCACCTATAATGAATTGGTACAGGCCCTAACCGATCACTACAAACCCCGAGTAGTTCTCATCTATGAACGTTTCAAATTTTATTCAAGGCATCAGACGGGAAATGAAAGCATTGCAGAGTTTGTTGCAGGAATAAAAAGCCATAGCCGTACATGTAAATTTGGGGACAAATTAGATGAAATGCTAAGAGATAGGTTTGTAATGGGTCTCAAAGAGGAGTCTACCCAGAGAGCCCTATTAGCCATACGTATTGTGATCTGATTGGCTGTATTTGGCTGACGTATTGTGATCTGATTGGCTGTGCTGGTTGCCTCAGGACTAGCCTCGGTTTTTCCATCCCCTGCCCTATTTAGGCCTACAAGTTTAAAAAAAATGCGAGTTATTTTGCTTTATTTAGTACAATAAAATTAAAAAAGGCATATATAGGCACTAGGGGTTAAAACGGTATTGAAATACCGGTATTAATACCGGTATTGAAGAAGTACAAATAATACCGATATTATAGGTTTTCGGTATTGACAAAAATTGCTATTGTAAAATTTAGGCAATTTAGTCCTCCGATAAGACTGAAGTGGAAGCAGATTCATTACTGAGTGAATACATGCAAGAAATGGACAAACTAGGAAAAGTGCCATCTAAAAAAAATTCCATTGATTTTGATGTTACTAATGAATTTAAAAGCTTGGAAGTTACTTTACAGAGAAGTGAGAATTTAGAGAAGCTGTACAAGGCACTGCTTTCAATTAAACCTACAAGTGCAGAATCAGAAAGAGCCTTTTCTGGCTGCAGGCCTATTTCTGACGAAACTGAGATCAAGTCTATCTGAACAATCCCTAGATGCTCTTTGTTTCCTCAAAGCATACTTTCAAAATCAAACTAAGAAATAAATATTTAGATACTAATAATTTCTATCTACCCCAGTAGTTGTATAATAATATGCTAAAAAAAAATTCAAATAATATTTTTATTACAATTTAGTAATTTACTGTATAAACTTTTTCGAATAGAATGCCATCTATTTGGAGTTGGGTCATTAATTTATAGTAAATATGGTGAGTACTGCAAGTCCCTCAGACTTGTGGGAGGGTTGGTAGGGTGGCACCATAATAAATCAAAATAAATTATTTTTTTCATAATACCGGTATCAATACCGGGATTAGCATAATTGCCTCCAAATACCGGTATTGAAAATTTTCGGTATTATGCAAGCACTAATAGGCACGTATTTTAAAATTAGGTACTAACCATCAAAATAGGCGTTTATAGGCACTATAACATTTAATTATATACATCCCACAGTCCCGAAATGGATTTCTCTAAAAGAAGCCTATGAATCTATAAACGGGAATAAAAAAGGCAAAAAGGGCAAAATCCGGTCTCTAGTGATACCAAACTCTAGATGCTAATCAGCTAATGTATTTTTGTGTTTCCTGGATGCCTCTAAAGCATTTGATCGTGTTAATCATGACAAATTATTCATGAAACTTGTAAATCGTAATGTACCTGGTTACTTGGTCCGTATATTAATATTCTAGTATAATCACCAGACAATGATTGTAAGATAGGGGTGGAGTTAATTCAGAGCCATTCTCTGTGACCAACGGTGTCAGGCAGGGAGGGATACTATCCTCCTACCTATCCAATGTTTTGTATGGATAACACAGGCCTGCGAATGAGAACTTTGTAAGATTGTTTTCTTAATAATAACTGAATTTATATAATTCAACTACGCTGATTTCGGTTAATTTATAGTATTACACCCGTCTCCCTTTGGAGGTGAAATTTATGTTTTTCCTATGGTTTTTGATGTGCTTTGAACGAATCTGACCTTCAAAACCGTCGGAAATGACTCGTTTTTGAGATAACCCCCCTCCCCCAGCCGGCAATCGAAACGAGTCATTTCCGACGGTTTCAAGGTCAGATTCGTTTAAAACACATCAAAAACCATAGGAAAAACATAAATTTGACCTTCAAAATTGACCTAACCTAACCTATCCTAACCTAAATCACTTATAGTCTTGTAGGCAGCCCAGGAATCACTATAAATCACAGAGCCAGGCCTAATGTACTTCTGAATGAGTGGAATGAGTGTTCCATTCCGGTACGAGAGTAATTCAAATTCGAAATGGATGGAGCGCAGTGATTGGGCAGATATGTAACGAACACACAAACGAACACACAAACGAACGTACGAACACACAAACGAACGTACGAACACACACTAGATACACACCAAAAAAATGTTTATATCTCGAAAACGAAGCATTTGCGACGGAAACGCTATAGAAGGAAAGTGTCTTAGAATTAAAAGATCTACTTAATGAACATATAATAATTGCTGGACGTTAGACGGGTGTAATACTATAATAATACCCTGATTTCGAATAAGGTGTCCATTTTTTTCTATTACGTAAGGATTTTCTGTAAACTGGAAAAAAACACAACAACATAAATAAATATTATTTATTTCAATTTACATTAGGTACGTATTTCGCTTTGTTATACTAATTACAAATGCAAACAACTTTAAAAAGAAAGAAGACTTAACGTCAATTACATATTTATCTTTATTTGTCCCGATTTTTCTTGTGAGATCTATGTCTTTTAGTCTCGAATGTACGCGCTGTTCCTTTTCTTTTATTTAGTAATTCTGGAGTATCCCGTTTCAACATCCAGCAGTAATCAGCCATCATGCTGATGTCCCACCTTCCCTGATATCTCTTCTCCATTTCTTTGATGTCTTGGTGAAACCGTTCTCCTTGTTCTTCGCTGAGTGCTCCGAGATTCTCAGGGAAGTAATCCAAGTGTGAATGTAAGAAATGTAATTTTAAACTCATATTACAACCCAACTCTCTGAACTTATTTAGCATGTTGTTCACAATGTTTTAGTAATTTGGGTCCTTGTTCCCCCAAAATTTGCTGATAACATCCTTAAAAGCAATCTACGTTTCTTTTTCAAGATTGTTCATTGTTCTTTCAAAGTGTTCATCCAAAGTCAGTTTCTAATCTGGAGACCAACGAAAATTCCTTCTTTCAATTTTGCTTCCGAAAAAGTTGGGAATTTACCACACAGGTACTTAAAACAATCTCCATCTTCGTCCAAGGCCTTAACAAATTGCTTCATCAAACCCAGTTTTATGTGAAGCGGAGGTAAAAGGACTTTCTTCGTGTCAACCAAACTTTCACGTTGAATGTTTTTAGAACCAGGTGTCAGGTTGACTCTGCGTGGCCATTCTTTTTTTTATCCAGTGCTGAGTTCTTGCTCGGCTATCCCATTCACACAAAAAACATGGAAACTTCGTATAACCTGGTTGTTGACCTAACAACATACAAATCACTTTTAAGTCTCCACAAAGCAGCCAACCGTATTCTTTGTATTTAATCTTAGCTAGAAGAAGCTCAAGATTTTCGTACGTTTCCTTCAAGTGAACCGAACGAGCCACAGGAACAGATGCATACAAGTTACCTTTGTGAAGGAGGACGCCTTTTAGACTTCTTTTGGAGGAATCAATGAAAAGTCTCCACTCATTTGGGTCATAGACTGCAGCGCCTAGCTTAAGTATTAGTTCCGAAACATTGTTGCAATATACCAGTGAATTTTCTTGAGAAAAATATTGGATGAATTCTTTTTCTCGATTTCTATACCAGTAAAATGACGTCCCGGGAGAAAGCAAGTTTCTTTGCATGAAGTCTGGATCCCAAAATCTCTGAAGAATCCTTCGGGAGACACAAATCTCTTACCAAGTCATTAATTTCACTTTGTGTAAACAATTGGGGTTCACCAGATGTTTCGGTTTGAAAGCAAGCAATATCATCGTTTCCATCGTCATCAGACACCGAATCAGATGAAGTTACAGCAAGAATATTTGGTTTAGTAGGTATAGGTATACCAGGTCCATGAGCAACAGGTCTTAAGCAGAATGAAAGTTTGGATAAGAAATTTCCTTTTATTTTTAGTATTGTAGCCTTGCACGTTACATGAACAAAAATAGCAGTAATTGCTGTGATTTCTAGGCACACGCCAGACCATTGGAATCCCAAAAGGTAAAGAATCCTTTTTACCTTTACTCCACAGTCTAAGTTGTTCAACATAAACACTGCAAACTTTATGTGGAGCCCATGATTTGTCTTGACCTCCAAGTTTCATTCCGAAGTACGCATAGTATACTTTCTTGACGAAGTCTGTAATATCTCACCGTTGTTTTTTCACAGTAAATTTTACACAAATATAACAGAAAATCTTTGGGCTATTTACACACCCTCTCGTCGCCATAGCGACAAATAAACAAATTTCAAGAGAAATATAGTCATCCCCACACCTTTGAATAATAAAGAACTATAACCTCGCACGCACTAGACAGACTGACTCATCTCGTGGCTTTCAATTACTTATATATTAGCTGTGCGTTTTTCGAATGTTCTAGAAGAATGACGTCACTTCTGATCTGGAAGCACTTTAGGCAGTAGTTTTTAATACAAATTTAATTGAGTCAGTTTTAATGAAAATTACTTACATATGTAATATGAAATATGACATTTTGTGAAAAATCTGTACGTGATGGCGAAAAATGAATATTATTTTCGGAATCAGCGTGCAAAAATTACTATATGAGTGATAAAATATTTCGGACAACAAAACCATCGCAGGCCTGTGTAATCTATCTGTTGTGCTGAATACCTGTAAAATAGGCTGCTATATTGGTACAATGACTGTTAATCATCTGATGTATGCAGATGATCTAGTTCTTACTTCTTGAGGTGACGTGTGTGTATATATATGTATATAGTCTAAAAGTCACTAAAGGGGAAATATCACTAAATCTAAGCTGAATGGCAAGAGCAAGTCATAAACGAACCAACGCGGCTGTTCGTATTGTTTTGGGCTAGCCTAGAGATGATTTTTCCTATCTGACCTAATCGTTGGTGCTGAGTGAAATTAGGTGGTGTTTCTAAGGTGACAAATGGGGTAGAAAGTTGTCCGTACTTAAGTATAGTTAGGGGTAATGTCTATAGCTTCTAAATTGGTAATGTAAGAGAGAGTTAGGTAGGCTGTTTGTGGGACACAGGAATCTGATGGTAGGCTCCCAAAGGAATATCTAATTCAACGCACCGGTAAGTGCTTTTGATTGTTTGCTAGAACCTAAGTAACCTAACTGGGGTGTCTACCCCACGCTATCACATTTGGCGACGAGGAGGATTCAATAAGCTCATGGATTCAATTAAGCTCATGGGATTCAATTAAGCTCATGGGATTCGATTAAGCTCATGGGATTTAATTTAGCTAATTGGATTGAATTTGCTCATTTGATTAAATTTTGTTCATTGGTTGAATTTGGCTCATTGGTTTAATTTGGCTTATTGGGTTCAAGTGGTTGTTTGGAAAATTGGATGTAGCCTAGTGGGTCGTCCGATTTGGTTTGTTTGGGTGGGTAAGCTACCGTACTATAGCGTAGGTCCCGCCGGCCTAACTCTAAAACTAATTCCTACTCAGCCCTAACTCTAAAACTAATTCCTACTCAGCCCTAACTCTAAAACTAATTCCTACTCAGCCCTAACTCTAAAACTAATTCCTACTCAGCCCTAACTCTAATACAATTCACTATTCAGCCCTAACTGGGGAGTAACTAGATCAAATTTAAACCAAATCTAACCTACTTCACGTGATTTGGCCTAATTCGGTTTTGCTCTAGCATGTCGGTGATTGGCCATATAAGCCCCTACGAAGACTCTGGGGAGGACTTCGAAGCTTATGCCACTAGGGTGAGGTTGTTTTTCGAGGCAAATTCCATTCTTGATGCTAAGAAAGTACCTACCTTTTTAACTATAATAGGCCCTAAAACGTTTAGTTTAGTTATGGACCTAGTTTCTCCTAAAGCACCGGAAACCTGCACCTATAATGAATTGGTACAGGCCCTAACCGATCACTACAAACCCCGAGTAGTTCTCATCTATGAACGTTTCAAATTTTATTCAAGGCATCAGACGGGAAATGAAAGCATTGCAGAGGTTGTTGCAGGAATAAAAAGCCATAGCCGTACATGTAAATTTGGGGACAAATTAGATGAAATGCTAAGAGATAGGTTTGTAATGGGTCTCAAAGAGGAGTCTACCCAGAGAGCCCTATTAGCCATACGTATTGTGATCTGATTGGCTGTATTTGGCTGACGTATTGTGATCTGATTGGCTGTGCTGGTTGCCTCAGGACTAGCCTCGGTTTTTCCATCCCCTGCCCTATTTAGGCCTACAAGTTTAAAAAAAATGCGAGTATTTTGCTTTATTTAGTACAATAAAATTAAAAAAGGCATATATAGGCACTAGGGGTTAAAACCGGTATTGAAATACCGGTATTAATACCGGTATTGAAGAAGTACAAATAATACCGATACCGATATTATAGGTTTTCGGTATTGACAAAAATTGCTATTGTAAAATTTAGGCAATTTAGTCCTCCGATAAGACTGAAGTGGAAGCAGATTCATTACTGAGTGAATACATGCAAGAAATGGACAAACTAGGAAAAGTGCCATCTAAAAAAAATTCCATTGATTTTGATGTTACTAATGAATTTAAAAGCTTGGAAGTTACTTTACAGAGAAGTGAGAATTTAGAGAAGCTGTACAAGGCACTGCTTTCAATTAAACCTACAAGTGCAGAATCAGAAAGAGCCTTTTCTGCTGCAGGCCTATTTCTGACGAAACTGAGATCAAGTCTATCTGAACAATCCCTAGATGCTCTTTGTTTCCTCAAAGCATACTTTCAAAATCAAACTAAGAAATAAATATTTAGATACTAATAATTTCTATCTACCCCAGTAGTTGTATAATAATATGCTAAAAAAAAATTCAAATAATATTTTTATTACAATTTAGTAATTTACTGTATAAACTTTTTCGAATAGAATGCCATCTATTTGGAGTTGGGTCATTAATTTATAGTAAATATGGTGAGTACTGCAAGTCCCTCAGACTTGTGGGAGGGTTGGTAGGGTGGCACCATAATAAATCAAAATAAATTATTTTTTCATAATACCGGTATCAATACCGGGATTAGCATAATTGCCTCCAAATACCGGTATTGAAAATTTTCGGTATTATGCAAGCACTAATAGGCACGTATTTTAAAATTAGGCACTAACCATCAAAATAGGCGTTTATAGGCACTATAACATTTAATTATATACATCCCACAGTCCCGAAATGGATTTCTCTAAAAGAAGCCTATGAATCTATAAACGGGAATAAAAAAGGCAAAAAGGGCAAAATCCGGTCTCTAGTGATAACCAATTTGGTTTAAAAAAGAAACAGAGTACTGATGTGTGTGTGTGTATGCCTTGAAGGAAATGGTCTGTAAATACCAAACTCTAGATGCTAATCAGCTAATGTATTTTTGTGTTTCCTGGATGCCTCTAAAGCATTTGATCGTGTTAATCATGACAAATTATTCATGAAACTTGTAAATCGTAATGTACCTGGTTACTTGGTCCGTATATTAATATTCTAGTATAATCACCAGACAATGATTGTAAGATAGGGGTGGAGTTAATTCAGAGCCATTCTCTGTGACCAACGGTGTCAGGCAGGGAGGGATACTATCCTCCTACCTATCCAATGTTTTGTATGGATAACACAGGCCTGCGAATGAGAACTTTGTAAGATTGTTTTCTTAATAATAACTGAATTTATATAATTCAACTACGCTGATTTCGGTTAATTTATAGTATTACACCCGTCTCCCTTTGGAGGTGAAATTTATGTTTTTCCTATGGTTTTTGATGTGCTTTGAACGAATCTGACCTTCAAAACCGTCGGAAATGACTCGTTTTTGAGATAACCCCCCTCCCCCCAGCCGGCAATCGAAAACGAGTCATTTCCGACGGTTTCAAGGTCAGATTCGTTTAAAACACATCAAAAACCATAGGAAAAACATAAATTTGACCTTCAAAATTGACCTAACCTAACCTATCCTAACCTAAATCACTTATAGTCTTGTAGGCAGCCCAGGAATCACTATAAATCACAGAGCCAGGCCTAATGTACTTCTGAATGAGTGGAATGAGTGTTCCATTCCGGTACGAGAGTAATTCAAATTCGAAATGGATGGAGCGCAGTGATTGGGCAGATATGTAACGAACACACAAACGAACACACAAACGAACGTACGAACACACAAACGAACGTACGAACACACACTAGATACACACCAAAAAAATGTTTATATCTCGAAAACGAAGCATTTGCGACGGAAACGCTATAGAAGGAAAGTGTCTTAGAATTAAAAGATCTACTTAATGAACATATAATAATTGCTGGACGTTAGACGGGTGTAATACTATAATAATACCCTGATTTCGAATAAGGTGTCCATTTTTTTCTATTACGTAAGGATTTTCTGTAAATTGGAAGGGAAAAAACAACAACATAAATAAATATTATTTATTTCAATTTACATTAGGTACGTATTTCGCTTTGTTATACTAATTACAAATGCAAACAACTTTAAAAAGAAAGAAGACTTAACGTCAATTACATATTTATCTTTATTTGTCCCGATTTTTCTTGTGAGATCTATGTCTTTTAGTCTCGAATGTACGCGCTGTTCCTTTTCTTTTATTTAGTAATTCTGGAGTATCCCGTTTCAACATCCAGCAGTAATCAGCCATCATGCTGATGTCCCACCTTCCCTGATATCTCTTCTCCATTTCTTTGATGTCTTGGTGAAACCGTTCTCCTTGTTCTTCGCTGAGTGCTCCGAGATTCTCAGGGAAGTAATCCAAGTGTGAATGTAAGAAATGTAATTTTAAACTCATATTACAACCCAACTCTCTGAACTTATTTAGCATGTTGTTCACAATGTTTTAGTAATTTGGGTCCTTGTTCCCCCAAAATTTGCTGATAACATCCTTAAAAGCAATCTACGTTTCTTTTTCAAGATTGTTCATTGTTCTTTCAAAGTGTTCATCCAAAGTCAGTTTTCTAATCTGGAGACCAACGAAAATTCCTTCTTTCAATTTTGCTTCCGAAAAAGTTGGGAATTTACCACACAGGTACTTAAAACAATCTCCATCTTCGTCCAAGGCCTTAACAAATTGCTTCATCAAACCCAGTTTTATGTGAAGCGGAGGTAAAAGGACTTTCTTCGTGTCAACCAAACTTTCACGTTGAATGTTTTTAGAACCAGGTGTCAGGTTGACTCTGCGTGGCCATTCTTTTTTTTATCCAGTGCTGAGTTCTTGCTCGGCTATCCCATTCACACAAAAAACATGGAAACTTCGTATAACCTGGTTGTTGACCTAACAACATACAAATCACTTTTAAGTCTCCACAAAGCAGCCAACCGTATTCTTTGTATTTAATCTTAGCTAGAAGAAGCTCAAGATTTTCGTACGTTTCCTTCAAGTGAACCGAACGAGCCACAGGAACAGATGCATACAAGTTACCTTTGTGAAGGAGGACGCCTTTTAGACTTCTTTTGGAGGAATCAATGAAAAGTCTCCACTCATTTGGGTCATAGACTGCAGCGCCTAGCTTAAGTATTAGTTCCGAAACATTGTTGCAATATACCAGTGAATTTTCTTGAGAAAAATATTGGATGAATTCTTTTTCTCGATTTCTATACCAGTAAAATGACGTCCCGGGAGAAAGCAAGTTCTTTGCATGAAGTCTGGATCCCAAAATCTCTGAAGAATCCTTCGGGAGACACAAATCTCTTACCAAGTCATTAATTTCACTTTGTGTAAACAATTGGGGTTCACCAGATGTTTCGGTTTGAAAGCAAGCAATATCATCGTTTCCATCGTCATCAGACACCGAATCAGATGAAGTTACAGCAAGAATATTTGGTTTAGTAGGTATAGGTATACCAGGTCCATGAGCAACAGGTCTTAAGCAGAATGAAAGTTTGGATAAGAAATTTCCTTTTTATTTTTAGTATTGTAGCCTTGCACGTTACATGAACAAAAATAGCAGTAATTGCTGTGATTTCTAGGCACACGCCAGACCATTGGAATCCCAAAAGGTAAAGAATCCTTTTTACCTTTACTCCACAGTCTAAGTTGTTCAACATAAACACTGCAAACTTTATGTGGAGCCCATGATTTGTCTTGACCTCCAAGTTTCATTCCGAAGTACGCATAGTATACTTTCTTGACGAAGTCTGTAATATCTCACCGTTGTTTTTTCACAGTAAATTTTACACAAATATAACAGAAAATCTTTGGGCTATTTACACACCCTCTCGTCGCCATAGCGACAAATAAACAAATTTCAAGAGAAATATAGTCACCCCACACCTTTGAATAATAAAGAACTATAACCTCGCACGCACTAGACAGACTGACTCATCTCGTGGCTTTCAATTACTTATATATTAGCTGTGCGTTTTTCGAATGTTCTAGAAGAATGACGTCACTTCTGATCTGGAAGCACTTTAGGCAGTAGTTTTTAATACAAATTTAATTGAGTCAGTTTTAATGAAAATTACTTACATATGTAATATGAAATATGACATTTTGTGAAAAATCTGTACGTGATGGCGAAAAATGAATATATTTTCGGAATCAGCGTGCAAAAATTACTATATGAGTGATAAAATATTTCGGACAACAAAACCATCGCAGGCCTGTGTAATCTATCTGTTGTGCTGAATACCTGTAAAATAGGCTGCTATATTGGTACAATGACTGTTAATCATCTGATGTATGCAGATGATCTAGTTCTTACTTCTTGAGGTGACGTGTGTGTATATATATGTATATAGTCTAAAAGTCACTAAAGGGGAAATATCACAAATCTAAGCTGAATGGCAAGAGCAAGTCATAAACGAACCAACGCGGCTGTTCGTATTGTTTTGGGCTAGCCTAGAGATGATTTTTCCTATCTGACCTAATCGTTGGTGCTGAGTGAAATTAGGTGGTGTTTCTAAGGTGACAAATGGGGTAGAAAGTTGTCCGTACTTAAGTATAGTTAGGGTAATGTCTATAGCTTCTAAATTGGTAATGTAAGAGAGAGTTAGGTAGGCTGTTTGTGGGACACAGGAATCTGATGGTAGGCTCCCAAAGGAATATCTAATTCAACGCACCGGTAAGTGCTTTTGATTGTTTGCTAGAACCTAAGTAACCTAACTGGGGTGTCTACCCCACGCTATCACATTTGGCGACGAGGATGGGATTCAATTAAGCTCATGGGATTCAATTAAGCTCATGGGATTCTAAGCTCATGATGATTAAGCTCATGGATTTAATTTAGCTAATTGGATTGAATTTGCTCATTTGATTAAATTTGTTCATTGGTTGAATTTGGCTCATTGGTTAATTTGGCTTATTGGGTTCAAGTGGTTGTTTGGAAAATTGGATGTAGCCTAGTGGGTCGTCCGATTTGGTTTGTTTGGGTGGGTAAGCTACCGTACTATAGCGTAGGTCCCGCCGGCCTAACTCTAAAACTAATTCCTACTCAGCCCTAACTCTAAAACTAATTCCTACTCAGCCCTAACTCTAAAACTAATTCCTACTCAGCCCTAACTCTAAAACTAATTCCTACTCAGCCCTAACTCTAATACAATTCACTATTCAGCCCTAACTGGGGAGTAACTAGATCAAATTTAAACCAAATCTAACCTACTTCACGTGATTTGGCCTAATTCGGTTTTGCTCTAGCATGTCGGTGATTGGCCATATAAGCCCCTACGAAGACTCTGGGGAGGACTTCGAAGCTTATGCCACTAGGGTGAGGTTGTTTTTCGAGGCAAATTCCATTCTTGATGCTAAGAAAGTACCTACCTTTTTAACTATAATAGGCCCTAAAACGTTTAGTTTAGTTATGGACCTAGTTTCTCCTAAAGCACCGGAAACCTGCACCTATAATGAATTGGTACAGGCCCTAACCGATCACTACAAACCCCGAGTAGTTCTCATCTATGAACGTTTCAAATTTTATTCAAGGCATCAGACGGGAAATGAAAGCATTGCAGAGTTTGTTGCAGGAATAAAAAGCCATAGCCGTACATGTAAATTTGGGGACAAATTAGATGAAATGCTAAGAGATAGGTTGTAATGGGTCTCAAAGAGGAGTCTACCCAGAGAGCCCTATTAGCCATACGTATTGTGATCTGATTGGCTGTATTTGGCTGACGTATTGTGATCTGATTGGCTGTGCTGGTTGCCTCAGGACTAGCCTCGGTTTTTCCATCCCCTGCCCTATTTAGGCCTACAAGTTTAAAAAAAATGCGAGTTATTTTGCTTTATTTAGTACAATAAAATTAAAAAAGGCATATATAGGCACTAGGGGTTAAAACCGGTATTGAAATACCGGTATTAATACCGGTATTGAAGAAGTACAAATAATACCGATACCGATATTATAGGTTTTCGGTATTGACAAAAATTGCTATTGTAAAATTTAGGCAATTTAGTCCTCCGATAAGACTGAAGTGGAAGCAGATTCATTACTGAGTGAATACATGCAAGAAATGGACAAACTAGGAAAAGTGCCATCTAAAAAAAATTCCATTGATTTTGATGTTACTAATGAATTTAAAAGCTTGGAAGTTACTTTACAGAGAAGTGAGAATTTAGAGAAGCTGTACAAGGCACTGCTTTCAATTAAACCTACAAGTGCAGAATCAGAAAGAGCCTTTTCTGCTGCAGGCCTATTTCTGACGAAACTGAGATCAAGTCTATCTGAACAATCCCTAGATGCTCTTTGTTTCCTCAAAGCATACTTTCAAAATCAAACTAAGAAATAAATATTTAGATACTAATAATTTCTATCTACCCCAGTAGTTGTATAATAATATGCTAAAAAAAAATTCAAATAATATTTTTATTACAATTTAGTAATTTACTGTATAAACTTTTTCGAATAGAATGCCATCTATTTGGAGTTGGGTCATTAATTTATTGTAAATATGGTGAGTACTGCAAGTCCCTCAGACTTGTGGGAGGGTTGGTAGGGTGGCACCATAATAAATCAAAATAAATTATTTTTTTCATAATACCGGTATCAATACCGGGATTAGCATAATTGCCTCCAAATACCGGTATTGAAAATTTTCGGTATTATGCAAGCACTAATAGGCACGTATTTTAAAATTAGGTACTAACCATCAAAATAGGCGTTTATAGGCACTATAACATTTAATTATATACATCCCACAGTCCCGAAATGGATTTCTCTAAAAGAAGCCTATGAATCTATAAACGGGAATAAAAAAGGCAAAAAGGGCAAAATCCGGTCTCTAGTGATAACCAATTTGGTTTAAAAAAGAAACAGAGTACTGATGTGTGTGTGCCTTGAAGGAAATGGTCTGTAAATACCAAACTCTAGATGCTAATCAGCTAATGTATTTTTGTGTTTCCTGGATGCCTCTAAAGCATTTGATCGTGTTAATCATGACAAATTATTCATGAAACTTGTAAATCGTAATGTACCTGGTTACTTGGTCCGTATATTAATATTCTAGTATAATCACCAGACAATGATTGTAAGATAGGGGTGGAGTTAATTCAGAGCCATTCTCTGTGACCAACGGTGTCAGGCAGGGAGGGATACTATCCTCCTACCTATCCAATGTTTTGTATGGATAACACAGGCCTGCGAATGAGAACTTTGTAAGATTGTTTTCTTAATAATAACTGAATTTATATAATTCAACTACGCTGATTTCGGTAATTTATAGTATTACACCCGTCTCCCTTTGGAGGTGAAATTTATGTTTTTCCTATGGTTTTTGATGTGCTTTGAACGAATCTGACCTTCAAAACCGTCGGAAATGACTCGTTTTTGAGATAACCCCCCTCCCCCCAGCCGGCAATCGAAAACGAGTCATTTCCGACGGTTTCAGGTCAGATTCGTTTAAACACATCAAAAACCATAGAAAAACATAATTTGACCTTCAATTGACCTAACCTAACCTGTCCTAACCTAAATCACTTATAGTCTTGTAGGCAGCCCAGGAATCACTATAAATCACAGAGCCAGGCCTAATGTACTTCTGAATGAGTGGAATGAGTGTTCCATTCCGGTACGAGAGTAATTCAAATTCGAAATGGATGGAGCGCAGTGATTGGGCAGATATGTAACGAACACGACACACAACGAACGTACGAACACACAACGAACGTACGAACACACATAGATACACACCAAAAAAATTTTATATCTCGAAAACGAAGCATTTGCGACGGAAACGCTATAGAAGAAGTGTCTTAGAATTAAAAGATCTACTTAATGAACATATAATAATTTGCTGGACGTTGAGACGTGTAATACTATAATAATACCCTGATTTCGAATAAGGTGTCCATTTTTTCTATTACGTAAGGATTTTCTGTAAATGGAAGGGAAAAAACAACAACATAAATAAAATTATTTATTTCAATTTACATTAGGTACGTATTTCGCTTTGTTATACTAATTATACAAATGCAAACAACTTTAAAAGAAAGAAGACTTAACGTCAATTACATATTTATCTTTATTTGTCCCGATTTTTCTTGTGGAGATCTATGTCTTTTAGTCTCGAATGTACGCGCTGTTCCTTTTCTTTTATTTAGTAATTCTGGAGTATCCCGTTTCAACATCCAGCAGTAATCAGCCATCATGCTGATGTCCCACCTTCCCTGATATCTCTTCTCCATTTCTTTGATGTCTTGGTGAAACCGTTCTCCTTGTTCTTCGCTGAGTGCTCCGAGATTCTCAGGAAGTAATCCAAGTGTGAATGTAAGAATGTAATTTTAAACTCATATTACAACCCAACTCTCTGAACTTATTTAGCATGTTGTTCACAATGTTTTAGTAATTTGGGTCCTTGTTCCCCCAAATTTGCTGATAACATCCTTAAAAGCAATCTACGTTTCTTTTTCAAGATTGTTCATTGTTCTTTCAAAGTGTTCACCAAAGTCAGTTTTCTAATCTGGAGACCAACGAAAATTCCTTCTTTCAATTTTGCTTCCGAAAAAGTTGGGAATTACCACACAGGTACTTAAAACATCTCCATCTTCGTCCAAGGCTTAACAAATTGCTTCATCAAACCCAGTTTTATGTGAAGCGGAGGTAAAAGGACTTTCTTCGTGTCAACCAAACTTTCACGTTGAATGTTTTTAGAACCAGGTGTCAGGTTGACTCTGCGTGGCCATTCTTTTTTTTATCCAGTGCTGAGTTCTTGCTCGGCTATCCCATTCACACAAAAAATATGGAAACTTCGTATAACCTGGTTGTTGACCTAACAACATACAAATCACTTTAAGTCTCCACAAAGCAGCCAACCGTATTCTTTGTATTTAATCTTAGCTAGAAGAAGCTCAAGATTTTCGTACGTTTCCTTCAAGTGAACCGAACGAGCCACAGGAACAGATGCATACAAGTTACCTTTGTGAAGGAGGACGCCTTTTAGACTTCTTTGGAGGAATCAATGAAAAGTCTCCACTCATTTGGGTCATAGACTGCAGCGCCTAGCTTAAGTATTAGTTCCGAAACATTGTTGCAATATACCAGTGAATTTTCTTGAGAAAAAATATTGGATGAATTCTTTTTCTCGATTCTATACCAGTAAAATGACGTCCCGGGAGAAAGCAAGTTCTTTGCATGAAGTCTGGATCCCAAAATCTCTGAAGAATCCTTCGGGAGACACAAATCTCTTACCAAGTCATTAATTTCACTTTGTGTAAACAATTGGGGTTCACCAGATGTTTCGGTTTGAAAGCAAGCAATATCATCGTTTCCATCGTCATCAGACACCGAATCAGATGAAGTTACAGCAAGAATATTTGGTTTAGTAGGTATAGGTATACCAGGTCCATGAGCAACAGGTCTTAAGCAGAATGAAAGTTTGGATAAGAAATTTCCTTTTATTTTTAGTATTGTAGCCTTGCACGTTACATGAACAAAAATAGCAGTAATTGCTGTGATTTCTAGGCACACGCCAGACCATTGGAATCCCAAAAGGTAAAGAATCCTTTTTACCTTTACTCCACAGTCTAAGTTGTTCAACATAAACACTGCAAACTTTATGTGGAGCCCATGATTTGTCTTGACCTCCAAGTTTCATTCCGAAGTACGCATAGTATACTTTCTTGACGAAGTCTGTAATATCTCACCGTTGTTTTTTCACAGTAAATTTTACACAAATATAACAGAAAATCTTGGGCTATTTACACACCCTCTCGTCGCCATAGCGACAAATAAACAAATTTCAAGAGAAATATAGTCATCCCCACACCTTTGAATAATAAAGAACTATAACCGCGCACGCACTAGACAGACTGACTCATCTCGTGGCTTTCAATTACTTATATATTAGCTGTGCGTTTTTCGAATGTTCTAGAAGAATGACGTCACTTCTGATCTGGAAGCACTTTAGGCAGTAGTTTTTAATACAAATTTAATTGAGTCAGTTTTAATGAAAATTACTTACATATGTAATATGAAATATGACATTTTGTGAAAAATCTGTACGTGATGGCGAAAAATGAATATTATTTCGGAATCAGCGTGCAAAAATTACTATATGAGTGATAAAATATTTCGGACAACAAAACCATCGCAGGCCTGTGTAATCTATCTGTTGTGCTGAATACCTGTAAAATAGGCTGCTATATTGGTACAATGACTGTTAATCATCTGATGTATGCAGATGATCTAGTTCTTACTTCTTGAGGTGACGTGTGTGTATATATATGTATATAGTCTAAAAGTCACTAAAGGGGAAATATCACTAAATCTAAGCTGAATGGCAGAGCAAGTCATAAACGAACCAACGCGGCTGTTCGTATTGTTTTGGGCTAGCCTAGAGATGATTTTTCCTATCTGACCTAATCGTTGGTGCTGAGTGAAATAGGTGTGTTTCTAAGGTGACAAATGGGGTAGAAAGTTGTCCGTACTTAAGTATAGTTAGGGGTAATGTCTATAGCTTCTAAATTGGTAATGTAAGAGAGAGTTAGGTAGGCTGTTTGTGGGACACAGGAATCTGATGGTAGGCTCCCAAAGGAATATCTAATTCAACGCACCGGTAAGTGCTTTTGATTGTTTGCTAGAACCTAAGTAACCTAACTGGGGTGTCTACCCCACGCTATCACATTGGCGACGAGGATGGGATTCAATTAAGCTCATGGGATTCAATTAAGCTCATGGGATTCAATTAAGCTCATGGGATTCGATTAAGCTCATGGGATTTATTAGCTAATTGGATTGAATTTGCTCATTTGATTAAATTTTGTTCATTGGGTTGAATTTGGCTCATTGGTTTAATTTGGCTTATTGGGTTCAAGTGGTTGTTTGGAAAATTGGATGTAGCCTAGTGGGTCGTCCGATTTGGTTTGTTTGGGTGGGTAAGCTACCGTACTATAGCGTAGGTCCCGCCGGCCTAACTCTAAACTAATTCCTACTCAGCCCTAACTCTAAAACTAATTCCTACTCAGCCCTAACTCTAAAACTAATTCCTACTCAGCCCTAACTCTAAAACTAATTCCTACTCAGCCCTAACTCTAAAACTAATTCCTACTCAGCCCTAACTCTAATACAATTCACTATTCAGCCCTAACTGGGGAGTAACTAGATCAAATTTAAACCAAATCTAACCTACTTCACGTGATTTGGCCTAATTCGGTTTTGCTCTAGCATGTCGGTGATTGGCCATATAAGCCCCTACGAAGACTCTGGGGAGGACTTCGAAGCTTATGCCACTAGGGTGAGGTTGTTTTTCGAGGCAAATTCCATTCTTGATGCTAAGAAAGTACCTACCTTTTTAACTATAATAGGCCCTAAAACGTTTAGTTTAGTTATGGACCTAGTTTCTCCTAAAGCACCGGAAACCTGCACCTATAATGAATTGGTACAGGCCCTAACCGATCACTACAAACCCCGAGTAGTTCTCATCTATGAACGTTTCAAATTTTATTCAAGGCATCAGACGGGAAATGAAAGCATTGCAGAGGTTGTTGCAGGAATAAAAAGCCATAGCCGTACATGTAAATTTGGGGACAAATTAGATGAAATGCTAAGAGATAGGTTTGTAATGGGTCTCAAAGAGGAGTCTACCCAGAGAGCCCTATTAGCCATACGTATTGTGATCTGATTGGCTGTATTTGGCTGACGTATTGTGATCTGATTGGCTGTGCTGGTTGCCTCAGGACTAGCCTCGGTTTTTCCATCCCCTGCCCTATTTAGGCCTACAAGTTTAAAAAAAATGCGAGTTATTTTGCTTTATTTAGTACAATAAAATTAAAAAAGGCATATATAGGCACTAGGGGTTAAAACCGGTATTGAAATACCGGTATTAATACCGGTATTGAAGAAGTACAAATAATACCGATATTATAGGTTTTCGGTATTGACAAAAATGCTATTGTAAAATTTAGGCAATTTAGTCCTCCGATAAGACTGAAGTGGAAGCAGATTCATTACTGAGTGAATACATGCAAGAAATGGACAAACTAGGAAAAGTGCCATCTAAAAAAAATTCCATTGATTTGATGTTACTAATGAATTTAAAAGCTTGGAAGTTACTTTACAGAGAAGTGAGAATTTAGAGAAGCTGTACAAGGCACTGCTTTCAATTAAACCTACAAGTGCAGAATCAGAAAGAGCCTTTTCTGCTGCAGGCCTATTTCTGACGAAACTGAGATCAAGTCTATCTGAACAATCCCTAGATGCTCTTTGTTTCCTCAAAGCATACTTTCAAAATCAAACTAAGAAATAAATATTTAGATACTAATAATTTCTATCTACCCCAGTAGTTGTATAATAATATGCTAAAAAAAAATTCAAATAATATTTTTATTACAATTTAGTAATTTACTGTATAAACTTTTTCGAATAGAATGCCATCTATTTGGAGTTGGGTCATTAATTTATAGTAAATATGGTGAGTACTGCAAGTCCCTCAGACTTGTGGGAGGGTTGGTAGGGTGGCACCATAATAAATCAAAATAAATTATTTTTTCATAATACCGGTATCAATACCGGGATTAGCATAATTGCCTCCAAATACCGGTATTGAAAATTTTCGGTATTATGCAAGCACTAATAGGCACGTATTTTAAAATTAGGCACTAACCATCAAAATAGGCGTTTATAGGCACTATAACATTTAATTATATACATCCCACAGTCCCGAAATGGATTTCTCTAAAAGAAGCCTATGAATCTATAAACGGGAATAAAAAAGGCAAAAAGGGCAAAATCCGGTCTCTAGTGATAACCAATTTGGTTTAAAAAAGAAACAGAGTACTGATGTGTGTGTGTGTGTATGCCTTGAAGGAAATGGTCTGTAAATACCAAACTCTAGATGCTAATCAGCTAATGTATTTTTGTGTTTCCTGGATGCCTCTAAAGCATTTGATCGTGTTAATCATGACAAATTATTCATGAAACTTGTAAATCGTAATGTACCTGGTTACTTGGTCCGTATATTAATATTCTAGTATAATCACCAGACAATGATTGTAAGATAGGGGTGGAGTTAATTCAGAGCCATTCTCTGTGACCAACGGTGTCAGGCAGGGAGGGATACTATCCTCCTACCTATCCAATGTTTTGTATGGATAACACAGGCCTGCGAATGAGAACTTTGTAAGATTGTTTTCTTAATAATAACTGAATTTATATAATTCAACTACGCTGATTTCGGTTAATTTATAGTATTACACCCGTCTCCCTTTGGAGGTGAAATTTATGTTTTTCCTATGGTTTTTGATGTGCTTTGAACGAATCTGACCTTCAAAAGTCGGAAATGACTCGTTTTTGAGATAACCCCCTCCCCCCCCCGGCAATCGAAAACGAGTCATTTCCGACGGTTTCAAGGTCAGATTCGTTTAAAACACATCAAAAACCATAGGAAAAACATAAATTTGACCTTCAAAATGACCTAACCTAACCTATCCTAACCTAAATCACTTATAGTCTTGTAGGCAGCCCAGGAATCACTATAAATCACAGAGCCAGGCCTAATGTACTTCTGAATGAGTGGAATGAGTGTTCCATTCCGGTACGAGAGTAATTCAAATTCGAAATGGATGGAGCGCAGTGATTGGGCAGATATGTAACGAACACACAAACGAACACACAAACGAACGTACGAACACACAAACGAACGTACGAACACACACTAGATACACACCAAAAAAATGTTTATATCTCGAAAACGAAGCATTTGCGACGGAAACGCTATAGAAGGAAAGTGTCTTAGAATTAAAAGATCTACTTAATGAACATATAATAATTGCTGGACGTTAGACGGGTGTAATACTATAATAATACCCTGATTTCGAATAAGGTGTCCATTTTTTTCTATTACGTAAGGATTTTCTGTAAATTGGAAGGGAAAAAACACAACATACAATAAATATATTTATTTCAATTTACATTAGGTACGTATTTCGCTTTGTTATACTAATTACAAATGCAAACAACTTTAAAAAGAAAGAAGACTTAACGTCAATTACATATTTATCTTATTTGTCCCGATTTTTCTGTGAGATCTATGTCTTTTAGTCTCGAATGTACGCGCTGTTCCTTTTCTTTTATTTAGTAATTCTGGAGTATCCCGTTTCAACATCCAGCAGTAATCAGCCATCATGCTGATGTCCCACCTTCCCTGATATCTCTTCTCCATTTCTTTGATCTTTGATGTCTTGGTGAAAACCGTTCTCCTTGTTCTTCGCTGAGTGCTCCGGATTCTCAGGGAAGTAATCCAAGTGTGAATGTAAGAAATGTAATTTTAAACTCATATTACAACTAGGGGTTAAAACCGGCATTGAAATACCGGTATTAAATACCGGTATGAAGAAGTACAAATAATACCGATACCGATATTATAGGTTTTCGGTATTGACAAAAATTGCTATTGTAAAATTTAGGCAATTTAGTCCTCCGATAAGACTGAAGTGGAAGCAGATTCATTACTGAGTGAATACATGCAAGAAATGGACAAACTAGGAAAAGTGCCATCTAAAAAAATTCCATTGATTTTGATGTTACTAATGAATTTAAAAGCTTGGAAGTTACTTTACAGAGAAGTGAGAATTTAGAGAAGCTGTACAAGGCACTGCTTTCAATTAAACCTACAAGTGCAGAATCAGAAAGAGCCTTTTCTGCTGCAGGCCTATTTCTGACGAAACTGAGATCAAGTCTATCTGAACAATCCCTAGATGCTCTTTGTTTCCTCAAAGCATACTTTCAAAATCAAACTAAGAAATAAATATTTAGATACTAATAATTTCTATCTACCCCAGTAGTTGTATAATAATATGCTAAAAAAAAATTCAAATAATTTTTTATTACAATTTAGTAATTTACTGTATAAACTTTTTCGAATAGAATGCCATCTATTTGGAGTTGGGTCATTAATTTATTGTAAATATGGTGAGTACTGCAAGTCCCTCAGACTTGTGGGAGGGTTGGTAGGGTGGCACCATAATAAATCAAAATAAATTATTTTTTTCATAATACCGGTATCAATACCGGGATTAGCATAATTGCCTCCAAATACCGGTATTGAAAATTTTCGGTATTATGCAAGCACTAATAGGCACGTATTTTAAAATTAGGCACTAACCATCAAAATAGGCGTTTATAGGCACTATAACATTTAATTATATACATCCCACAGTCCCGAAATGGATTTCTCTAAAAGAAGCCTATGAATCTATAAACGGGAATAAAAAAGGCAAAAAGGGCAAAATCCGGTCTCTAGTGATAACCAATTTGGTTTAAAAAAGAAACAGAGTACTGATGTGTGTGTGTGTGTATGCCTTGAAGGAAATGGTCTGTAAATACCAAACTCTAGATGCTAATCAGCTAATGTATTTTTGTGTTTCCTGGATGCCTCTAAAGCATTTGATCGTGTTAATCATGACAAATTATTCATGAAACTTGTAAATCGTAATGTACCTGGTTACTTGGTCCGTATATTAATATTCTAGTATAATCACCAGACAATGATTGTAAGATAGGGGTGGAGTTAATTCAGAGCCATTCTCTGTGACCAACGGTGTCAGGCAGGGAGGGATACTATCCTCCTACCTATCCAATGTTTTGTGGATAACACAGGCCTGCGAATGAGAACTTTGTAAGATTGTTTTCTTAATAATAACTGAATTTATATAATTCAACTACGCTGATTTCGGTTAATTTATAGTATTACACCCGTCTCCCTTTGGAGGTGAAATTTATGTTTTTCCTATGGTTTTTGATGTGCTTTGAACGAATCTGACCTTCAAAACCGTCGGAAATGACTCGTTTTTGAGATAACCCCCCTCCCCCCAGCCGGCAATCGAAAACGAGTCATTTCCGACGGTTTCAAGGTCAGATTCGTTTAAAACACATCAAAAACCATAGGAAAAACATAAATTTGACCTTCAAAATTGACCTGACCTAACCTAACCTATCCTAACCTAAATCACTTATAGTCTTGTAGGCAGCCCAGGAATCACTATAAATCACAGAGCCAGGCCTAATGTACTTCTGAATGAGTGGAATGAGTGTTCCATTCCGGTACGAGAGTAATTCAAATTCGAAATGGATGGAGCGCAGTGATTGGGCAGATATGTAACGAACACACAAACGAACGTACGAACACACACTAGATACACACCAAAAAAATGTTTATATCTCGAAAACGAAGCATTTGCGACGGAAACGCTATAGAAGGAAAGTGTCTTAGAATTAAAAGATCTACTTAATGAACATATAATAATTGCTGGACGTTAGACGGGTGTAATACTATAATAATACCCTGATTTCGAATAAGGTGTCCATTTTTTTCTATTACGTAAGGATTTTCTGTAAACTGGAAGGGAAAAAACAACAACATAAATAAATATTATTTATTTCAATTTACATTAGGTACGTATTTCGCTTTGTTATACTAATTACAAATGCAAACAACTTTAAAAAGAAAGAAGACTTAACGTCAATTACATATTTATCTTTATTTGTCCCGATTTTTCTTGTGAGATCTATGTCTTTTAGTCTCGAATGTACGCGCTGTTCCTTTTCTTTTATTTAGTAATTCTGGAGTATCCCGTTTCAACATCCAGCAGTAATCAGCCATCATGCTGATGTCCCACCTTCCCTGATATCTCTTCTCCATTTCTTTGATGTCTTGGTGAAACCGTTCTCCTTGTTCTTCGCTGAGTGCTCCGAGATTCTCAGGGAAGTAATCCAAGTGTGAATGTAAGAAATGTAATTTTAAACTCATATTACAACCCAACTCTCTGAACTTATTTAGCATGTTGTTCACAATGTTTTAGTAATTTGGGTCCTTGTTCCCCCAAAATTTGCTGATAACATCCTTAAAAGCAATCTACGTTTCTTTTTCAAGATTGTTCATTGTTCTTTCAAAGTGTTCATCCAAAGTCAGTTTTCTAATCTGGAGACCAACGAAAATTCCTTCTTTCAATTTTGCTTCCGAAAAAGTTGGGAATTTACCACACAGGTACTTAAAACAATCTCCATCTTCGTCCAAGGCCTTAACAAATTGCTTCATCAAACCCAGTTTTATGTGAAGCGGAGGTAAAAGGACTTTCTTCGTGTCAACCAAACTTTCACGTTGAATGTTTTTAGAACCAGGTGTCAGGTTGACTCTGCGTGGCCATTCTTTTTTTTATCCAGTGCTGAGTTCTTGCTCGGCTATCCCATTCACACAAAAAACATGGAAACTTCGTATAACCTGGTTGTTGACCTAACAACATACAAATCACTTTTAAGTCTCCACAAAGCAGCCAACCGTATTCTTTGTATTTAATCTTAGCTAGAAGAAGCTCAAGATTTTCGTACGTTTCCTTCAAGTGAACCGAACGAGCCACAGGAACAGATGCATACAAGTTACCTTTGTGAAGGAGGACGCCTTTTAGACTTCTTTTGGAGGAATCAATGAAAAGTCTCCACTCATTTGGGTCATAGACTGCAGCGCCTAGCTTAAGTATTAGTTCCGAAACATTGTTGCAATATACCAGTGAATTTTCTTGAGAAAAATATTGGATGAATTCTTTTTCTCGATTTCTATACCAGTAAAATGACGTCCCGGGAGAAAGCAAGTTCTTTGCATGAAGTCTGGATCCCAAAATCTCTGAAGAATCCTTCGGGAGACACAAATCTCTTACCAAGTCATTAATTTCACTTTGTGTAAACAATTGGGGTTCACCAGATGTTTCGGTTTGAAAGCAAGCAATATCATCGTTTCCATCGTCATCAGACACCGAATCAGATGAAGTTACAGCAAGAATATTTGGTTTAGTAGGTATAGGTATACCAGGTCCATGAGCAACAGGTCTTAAGCAGAATGAAAGTTTGGATAAGAAATTTCCTTTTTATTTTTAGTATTGTAGCCTTGCACGTTACATGAACAAAAATAGCAGTAATTGCTGTGATTTCTAGGCACACGCCAGACCATTGGAATCCCAAAAGGTAAAGAATCCTTTTTACCTTTACTCCACAGTCTAAGTTGTTCAACATAAACACTGCAAACTTTATGTGGAGCCCATGATTTGTCTTGACCTCCAAGTTTCATTCCGAAGTACGCATAGTATACTTTCTTGACGAAGTCTGTAATATCTCACCGTTGTTTTTTCACAGTAAATTTTACACAAATATAACAGAAAATCTTTGGGCTATTTACACACCCTCTCGTCGCCATAGCGACAAATAAACAAATTTCAAGAGAAATATAGTCCCCCACACCTTTGAATAATAAAGAACTATAACCTCGCACGCACTAGACAGACTGACTCATCTCGTGGCTTTCAATTACTTATATATTAGCTGTGCGTTTTTCGAATGTTCTAGAAGAATGACGTCACTTCTGATCTGGAAGCACTTTAGGCAGTAGTTTTTAATACAAATTTAATTGAGTCAGTTTTAATGAAAATTACTTACATATGTAATATGAAATATGACATTTTGTGAAAAATCTGTACGTGATGGCGAAAAATGAATATTATTTTCGGAATCAGCGTGCAAAAATTACTATATGAGTGATAAAATATTTCGGACAACAAAACCATCGCAGGCCTGTGTAATCTATCTGTTGTGCTGAATACCTGTAAAATAGGCTGCTATATTGGTACAATGACTGTTAATCATCTGATGTATGCAGATGATCTAGTTCTTACTTCTTGAGGTGACGTGTGTGTATATATATGTATATAGTCTAAAAGTCACTAAAGGGGAAATATCACTAAATCTAAGCTGAATGGCAAGAGCAAGTCATAAACGAACCAACGCGGCTGTTCGTATTGTTTTGGGCTAGCCTAGAGATGATTTTTCCTATCTGACCTAATCGTTGGTGCTGAGTGAAATTAGGTGGTGTTTCTAAGGTGACAAATGGGGTAGAAAGTTGTCCGTACTTAAGTATAGTTAGGGGTAATGTCTATAGCTTCTAAATTGGTAATGTAAGAGAGAGTTAGGTAGGCTGTTTGTGGGACACAGGAATCTGATGGTAGGCTCCCAAAGGAATATCTAATTCAACGCACCGGTAAGTGCTTTTGATTGTTTGCTAGAACCTAAGTAACCTAACTGGGGTGTCTACCCCACGCTATCACATTTGGCGACGAGGATGGGATTCAATTAAGCTCATGGGATTCAATTAAGCTCATGGGATTCGATTAAGCTCATGGGATTTAATTTAGCTAATTGGATTGAATTTGACTCATTTGATTAAATTTTGTTCATTGGTTGAATTTGGCTCATTGGTTTAATTTGGCTTATTGGGTTCAAGTGGTTGTTTGGAAAATTGGATGTAGCCTAGTGGGTCGTCCGATTTGGTTTGTTTGGGTGGGTAAGCTACCGTACTATAGCGTAGGTCCCGCCGGCCTAACTCTAAACTAATTCCTAACTAACTAACTAATTCCTACTCAGCCCTAACTCTAAAACTAATTCCTACTCAGCCCTAACTCTAAAACTAATTCCTACTCAGCCCTAACTCTAAAACTAATTCCTACTCAGCCCTAACTCTAATACAATTCACTATTCAGCCCTAACTGGGGAGTAACTAGATCAAATTTAAACCAAATCTAACCTACTTCACGTGATTTGGCCTAATTCGGTTTTGCTCTAGCATGTCGGTGATTGGCCATATAAGCCCCTACGAAGACTCTGGGGAGGACTTCGAAGCTTATGCCACTAGGGTGAGGTTGTTTTTCGAGGCAAATTCCATTCTTGATGCTAAGAAAGTACCTACCTTTTTAACTATAATAGGCCCTAAAACGTTTAGTTTAGTTATGGACCTAGTTTCTCCTAAAGCACCGGAAACCTGCACCTATAATGAATTGGTACAGGCCCTAACCGATCACTACAAACCCCGAGTAGTTCTCATCTATGAACGTTTCAAATTTTATTCAAGGCATCAGACGGGAAATGAAAGCATTGCAGAGTTTGTTGCAGGAATAAAAAGCCATAGCCGTACATGTAAATTTGGGGACAAATTAGATGAAATGCTAAGAGATAGGTTTGTAATGGGTCTCAAAGAGGAGTCTACCCAGAGAGCCCTATTAGCCATACGTATTGTGATCTGATTGGCTGTATTTGGCTGACGTATTGTGATCTGATTGGCTGTGCTGGTTGCCTCAGGACTAGCCTCGGTTTTTCCATCCCCTGCCCTATTTAGGCCTACAAGTTTAAAAAAAATGCGAGTTATTTTGCTTTATTTAGTACAATAAAATTAAAAAAGGCATATATAGGCACTAGGGGTTAAAACCGGTATTGAAATACCGGTATTAATACCGGTATTGAAGAAGTACAAATAATACCGATACCGATATTATAGGTTTTCGGTATTGACAAAAATTGCTATTGTAAAATTTAGGCAATTTAGTCCTCCGATAAGACTGAAGTGGAAGCAGATTCATTACTGAGTGAATACATGCAAGAAATGGACAAACTAGGAAAAGTGCCATCTAAAAAAAATTCCATTGATTTTGATGTTACTAATGAATTTAAAAGCTTGGAAGTTACTTTACAGAGAAGTGAGAATTTAGAGAAGCTGTACAAGGCACTGCTTTCAATTAAACCTACAAGTGCAGAATCAGAAAGAGCCTTTTCTGCTGCAGGCCTATTTCTGACGAAACTGAGATCAAGTCTATCTGAACAATCCCTAGATGCTCTTTGTTTCCTCAAAGCATACTTTCAAAATCAAACTAAGAAATAAATATTTAGATACTAATAATTTCTATCTACCCCAGTAGTTGTATAATAATATGCTAAAAAAAAATTCAAATAATATTTTTATTACAATTTAGTAATTTACTGTATAAACTTTTTCGAATAGAATGCCATCTATTTGGAGTTGGGTCATTAATTTATAGTAAATATGG
Organism: Bathynomus jamesi; assembly: GCA_023014485.1. Classification (NCBI taxonomy): domain Eukaryota; kingdom Metazoa; phylum Arthropoda; class Malacostraca; order Isopoda; family Cirolanidae; genus Bathynomus; species Bathynomus jamesi. The sequence continues at coordinate 120,909 of JAJOZX010005053.1, read as the reverse complement.
TGAGTACTGCAAGTCCCTCAGACTTGTGGGAGGGTTGGTAGGGTGGCACCATAATAAATCAAAATAAATTATTTTTTCATAATACCGGTATCAATACCGGGATTAGCATAATTGCCTCCAAATACCGGTATTGAAAATTTTCGGTATTATGCAAGCACTAATAGGCACGTATTTTAAAATTAGGCACTAACCATCAAAATAGGCGTTTATAGGCACTATAACATTTAATTATATACATCCCACAGTCCCGAAATGGATTTCTCTAAAAGAAGCCTATGAATCTATAAACGGGAATAAAAAAGGCAAAAAGGGCAAAATCCGGTCTCTAGTGATAACCAATTTGGTTTAAAAAAGAAACAGAGTACTGATGTGTGTGTGTGTGTATGCCTTGAAGGAAATGGTCTGTAAATACCAAACTCTAGATGCTAATCAGCTAATGTATTTTTGTGTTTCCTGGATGCCTCTAAAGCATTTGATCGTGTTAATCATGACAAATTATTCATGAAACTTGTAAATCGTAATGTACCTGGTTACTTGGTCCGTATATTAATATTCTAGTATAATCACCAGACAATGATTGTAAGATAGGGGTGGAGTTAATTCAGAGCCATTCTCTGTGACCAACGGTGTCAGGCAGGGAGGGATACTATCCTCCTACCTATCCAATGTTTTGTATGGATAACACAGGCCTGCGAATGAGAACTTTGTAAGATTGTTTTCTTAATAATAACTGAATTTATATAATTCAACTACGCTGATTTCGGTTAATTTATAGTATTACACCCGTCTCCCTTTGGAGGTGAAATTTATGTTTTTCCTATGGTTTTTGATGTGCTTTGAACGAATCTGACCTTCAAAACCGTCGGAAATGACTCGTTTTTGAGATAACCCCCCTCCCCCCAGCCGGCAATCGAAAACGAGTCATTTCCGACGGTTTCAAGGTCAGATTCGTTTAAAACACATCAAAAACCATAGGAAAAACATAAATTTGACCTTCAAAATTGACCTAACCTAACCTATCCTAACCTAAATCACTTATAGTCTTGTAGGCAGCCCAGGAATCACTATAAATCACAGAGCCAGGCCTAATGTACTTCTGAATGAGTGGAATGAGTGTTCCATTCCGGTACGAGAGTAATTCAAATTCGAAATGGATGGAGCGCAGTGATTGGGCAGATATGTAACGAACACACAAACGAACACACAAACGAACGTACGAACACACAAACGAACGTACGAACACACACTAGATACACACCAAAAAAATGTTTATATCTCGAAAACGAAGCATTTGCGACGGAAACGCTATAGAAGGAAAGTGTCTTAGAATTAAAAGATCTACTTAATGAACATATAATAATTGCTGGACGTTAGACGGGTGTAATACTATAATAATACCCTGATTTCGAATAAGGTGTCCATTTTTTTCTATTACGTAAGGATTTTCTGTAAATTGGAAGGGAAAAAACAACAACATAAATAAATATTATTTATTTCAATTTACATTAGGTACGTATTTCGCTTTGTTATACTAATTACAAATGCAAACAACTTTAAAAAGAAAGAAGACTTAACGTCAATTACATATTTATCTTTATTTGTCCCGATTTTTCTTGTGAGATCTATGTCTTTTAGTCTCGAATGTACGCGCTGTTCCTTTTCTTTTATTTAGTAATTCTGGAGTATCCCGTTTCAACATCCAGCAGTAATCAGCCATCATGCTGATGTCCCACCTTCCCTGATATCTCTTCTCCATTTCTTTGATGTCTTGGTGAAACCGTTCTCCTTGTTCTTCGCTGAGTGCTCCGAGATTCTCAGGGAAGTAATCCAAGTGTGAATGTAAGAAATGTAATTTTAAACTCATATTACAACTAGGGGTTAAAACCGGCATTGAAATACCGGTATTAATACCGGTATTGAAGAAGTACAAAATAACCGATACCGATATTATAGGTTTTCGGTATTGACAAAAATTGCTATTGTAAAATTTAGGCAATTTAGTCCTCCGATAAGACTGAAGTGGAAGCAGATTCATTACTGAGTGAATACATGCAAGAAATGGACAAACTAGGAAAAGTGCCATCTAAAAAAAATTCCATTGATTTTGATGTTACTAATGAATTTAAAAGCTTGGAAGTTACTTTACAGAGAAGTGAGAATTTAGAGAAGCTGTACAAGGCACTGCTTTCAATTAAACCTACAAGTGCAGAATCAGAAAGAGCCTTTTCTGCTGCAGGCCTATTTCTGACGAAACTGAGATCAAGCCTATCTGAACAATCCCTAGATGCTCTTTGTTTCCTCAAAGCATACTTTCAAAATCAAACTAAGAAATAAATATTTAGATACTAATAATTTCTATCTACCCCAGTAGTTGTATAATAATATGCTAAAAAAAAATTCAAATAATATTTTTATTACAATTTAGTAATTTACTGTATAAACCTTTTCGAATAGAATGCCATCTATTTGGAGTTGGGTCATTAATTTATTGTAAATATGGTGAGTACTGCAAGTCCCTCAGACTTGTGGGAGGGTTGGTAGGGTGGCACCATAATAAATCAAAATAAATTATTTTTTCATAATACCGGTATCAATACCGGGATTAGCATAATTGCCTCCAAATACCGGTATTGAAAATTTTCGGTATTATGCAAGCACTAATAGGCACGTATTTTAAAATTAGGCACTAACCATCAAAATAGGCGTTTATAGGCACTACAACATTTAATTATATACATCCCACAGTCCCGAAATGGATTTCTCTAAAAGAAGCCTATGAATCTATAAACGGGAATAAAAAAGGCAAAAAGGGCAAAATCCGGTCTCTAGTGATAACCAATTTGGTTTAAAAAAGAAACAGAGTACTGATGTGTGTGTGTGTGTATGCCTTGAAGGAAATGGTCTGTAAATACCAAACTCTAGATGCTAATCAGCTAATGTATTTTTGTGTTTCCTGGATGCCTCTAAAGCATTTGATCGTGTTAATCATGACAAATTATTCATGAAACTTGTAAATCGTAATGTACCTGGTTACTTGGTCCGTATATTAATATTCTAGTATAATCACCAGACAATGATTGTAAGATAGGGGTGGAGTTAATTCAGAGCCATTCTCTGTGACCAACGGTGTCAGGCAGGGAGGGATACTATCCTCCTACCTATCCAATGTTTTGTATGGATAACACAGGCCTGCGAATGAGAACTTTGTAAGATTGTTTTCTTAATAATAACTGAATTTATATAATTCAACTACGCTGATTTCGGTTAATTTATAGTATTACACCCGTCTCCCTTTGGAGGTGAAATTTATGTTTTTCCTATGGTTTTTGATGTGCTTTGAACGAATCTGACCTTCAAAACCGTCGGAAATGACTCGTTTTTGAGATAACCCCCCTCCCCCAGCCGGCAATCGAAAACGAGTCATTTCCGACGGTTTCAAGGTCAGATTCGTTTAAAACACATCAAAAACCATAGGAAAAACATAAATTTGACCTTCAAAATTGACCTGACCTAACCTAACCTATCCTAACCTAAATCACTTATAGTCTTGTAGGCAGCCCAGGAATCACTATAAATCACAGAGCCAGGCCTAATGTACTTCTGAATGAGTGGAATGAGTGTTCCATTCCGGTACGAGAGTAATTCAAATTCGAAATGGATGGAGCGCAGTGATTGGGCAGATATGTAACGAACACACAAACGAACGTACGAACACACACTAGATACACACCAAAAAAATGTTTATATCTCGAAAACGAAGCATTTGCGACGGAAACGCTATAGAAGGAAAGTGTCTTAGAATTAAAAGATCTACTTAATGAACATATAATAATTGCTGGACGTTAGACGGGTGTAATACTATAATAATACCCTGATTTCGAATAAGGTGTCCATTTTTTTTCTATTACGTAAGGATTTTCTGTAAACTGGAAGGGAAAAAACAACAACATAAATAAATATTATTTATTTCAATTTACATTAGGTACGTATTTCGCTTTGTTATACTAATTACAAATGCAAACAACTTTAAAAAGAAAGAAGACTTAACGTCAATTACATATTTATCTTTATTGTCCCGATTTTTCTTGTGGATCTATGTCTTTTAGTCTCGAATGTACGCGCTGTTCCTTTTCTTTTATTTAGTAATTCTGGAGTATCCCGTTTCAACATCCAGCAGTAATCAGCCATCATGCTGATGTCCCACCTTCCCTGATATCTCTTCTCCATTTCTTTGATGTCTTGGTGAAACCGTTCTCCTTGTTCTTCGCTGAGTGCTCCGAGATTCTCAGGGAAGTAATCCAAGTGTGAATGTAAGAAATGTAATTTTAAACTCATATTACAACCCAACTCTCTGAACTTATTTAGCATGTTGTTCACAATGTTTTAGTAATTTGGGTCCTTGTTCCCCCAAAATTTGCTGATAACATCCTTAAAAGCAATCTACGTTTCTTTTTCAAGATTGTTCATTGTTCTTTCAAAGTGTTCATCCAAAGTCAGTTTTCTAATCTGGAGACCAACGAAAATTCCTTCTTTCAATTTTGCTTCCGAAAAAGTTGGGAATTTACCACACAGGTACTTAAAACAATCTCCATCTTCGTCCAAGGCCTTAACAAATTGCTTCATCAAACCCAGTTTTATGTGAAGCGGAGGTAAAAGGACTTTCTTCGTGTCAACCAAACTTTCACGTTGAATGTTTTTAGAACCAGGTGTCAGGTTGACTCTGCGTGGCCATTCTTTTTTTTATCCAGTGCTGAGTTCTTGCTCGGCTATCCCATTCACACAAAAAACATGGAAACTTCGTATAACCTGGTTGTTGACCTAACAACATACAAATCACTTTTAAGTCTCCACAAAGCAGCCAACCGTATTCTTTGTATTTAATCTTAGCTAGAAGAAGCTCAAGATTTTCGTACGTTTCCTTCAAGTGAACCGAACGAGCCACAGGAACAGATGCATACAAGTTACCTTTGTGAAGGAGGACGCCTTTTAGACTTCTTTTGGAGGAATCAATGAAAAGTCTCCACTCATTTGGGTCATAGACTGCAGCGCCTAGCTTAAGTATTAGTTCCGAAACATTGTTGCAATATACCAGTGAATTTTCTTGAGAAAAATATTGGATGAATTCTTTTTCTCGATTTCTATACCAGTAAAATGACGTCCCGGGAGAAAGCAAGTTCTTTGCATGAAGTCTGGATCCCAAAATCTCTGAAGAATCCTTCGGGAGACACAAATCTCTTACCAAGTCATTAATTTCACTTTGTGTAAACAATTGGGGTTCACCAGATGTTTCGGTTTGAAAGCAAGCAATATCATCGTTTCCATCGTCATCAGACACCGAATCAGATGAAGTTACAGCAAGAATATTTGGTTTAGTAGGTATAGGTATACCAGGTCCATGAGCAACAGGTCTTAAGCAGAATGAAAGTTTGGATAAGAAATTTCCTTTTTATTTTTAGTATTGTAGCCTTGCACGTTACATGAACAAAAATAGCAGTAATTGCTGTGATTTCTAGGCACACGCCAGACCATTGGAATCCCAAAAGGTAAAGAATCCTTTTTACCTTTACTCCACAGTCTAAGTTGTTCAACATAAACACTGCAAACTTTATGTGGAGCCCATGATTTGTCTTGACCTCCAAGTTTCATTCCGAAGTACGCATAGTATACTTTCTTGACGAAGTCTGTAATATCTCACCGTTGTTTTTTCACAGTAAATTTTACACAAATATAACAGAAAATCTTTGGGCTATTTACACACCCTCTCGTCGCCATAGCGACAAATAAACAAATTTCAAGAGAAATATAGTCACCCCACACCTTTGAATAATAAAGAACTATAACCTCGCACGCACTAGACAGACTGACTCATCTCGTGGCTTTCAATTACTTATATATTAGCTGTGCGTTTTTCGAATGTTCTAGAAGAATGACGTCACTTCTGATCTGGAAGCACTTTAGGCAGTAGTTTTTAATACAAATTTAATTGAGTCAGTTTTAATGAAAATTACTTACATATGTAATATGAAATATGACATTTTGTGAAAAATCTGTACGTGATGGCGAAAAATGAATATTATTTTCGGAATCAGCGTGCAAAAATTACTATATGAGTGATAAAATATTTCGGACAACAAAACCATCGCAGGCCTGTGTAATCTATCTGTTGTGCTGAATACCTGTAAAATAGGCTGCTATATTGGTACAATGACTGTTAATCATCTGATGTATGCAGATGATCTAGTTCTTACTTCTTGAGGTGACGTGTGTGTATATATATGTATATAGTCTAAAAGTCACTAAAGGGGAAATATCACAAATCTAAGCTGAATGGCAAGAGCAAGTCATAAACGAACCAACGCGGCTGTTCGTATTGTTTTGGGCTAGCCTAGAGATGATTTTTCCTATCTGACCTAATCGTTGGTGCTGAGTGAAATTAGGTGGTGTTTCTAAGGTGACAAATGGGGTAGAAAGTTGTCCGTACTTAAGTATAGTTAGGGGTAATGTCTATAGCTTCTAAATTGGTAATGTAAGAGAGAGTTAGGTAGGCTGTTTGTGGGACACAGGAATCTGATGGTAGGCTCCCAAAGGAATATCTAATTCAACGCACCGGTAAGTGCTTTTGATTGTTTGCTAGAACCTAAGTAACCTAACTGGGGTGTCTACCCCACGCTATCACATTTGGCGACGAGGATGGGATTCAATTAAGCTCATGGGATTCAATTAAGCTCATGGGATTCGATTAAGCTCATGGGATTTAATTTAGCTATTGGATTGAATTTGACTCATTTGATTAAATTTTGTTCATTTGGTTGAATTTGGCTCATTGGTTTAATTTGGCTTATTGGGTTCAAGTGGTTGTTTGGAAAATTGGATGTAGCCTAGTGGGTCGTCCGATTTGGTTTGTTTGGGTGGGTAAGCTACCGTACTATAGCGTAGGTCCCGCCGGCCTAACTCTAAAACTAATTCCTACTCAGCCCTAACTCTAAAACTAATTCCTACTCAGCCCTAACTCTAAAACTAATTCCTACTCAGCCCTAACTCTAAAACTAATTCCTACTCAGCCCTAACTCTAAAACTAATTCCTACTCAGCCCTAACTCTAATACAATTCACTATTCAGCCCTAACTGGGGAGTAACTAGATCAAATTTAAACCAAATCTAACCTACTTCACGTGATTTGGCCTAATTCGGTTTTGCTCTAGCATGTCGGTGATTGGCCATATAAGCCCCTACGAAGACTCTGGGGAGGACTTCGAAGCTTATGCCACTAGGGTGAGGTTGTTTTTCGAGGCAAATTCCATTCTTGATGCTAAGAAAGTACCTACCTTTTTAACTATAATAGGCCCTAAAACGTTTAGTTTAGTTATGGACCTAGTTTCTCCTAAAGCACCGGAAACCTGCACCTATAATGAATTGGTACAGGCCCTAACCGATCACTACAAACCCCGAGTAGTTCTCATCTATGAACGTTTCAAATTTTATTCAAGGCATCAGACGGGAAATGAAAGCATTGCAGAGTTTGTTGCAGGAATAAAAAGCCATAGCCGTACATGTAAATTTGGGGACAAATTAGATGAAATGCTAAGAGATAGGTTTGTAATGGGTCTCAAAGAGGAGTCTACCCAGAGAGCCCTATTAGCCATACGTATTGTGATCTGATTGGCTGTATTTGGCTGACGTATTGTGATCTGATTGGCTGTGCTGGTTGCCTCAGGACTAGCCTCGGTTTTTCCATCCCCTGCCCTATTTAGGCCTACAAGTTTAAAAAAAATGCGAGTTATTTTGCTTTATTTAGTACAATAAAATTAAAAAAGGCATATATAGGCACTAGGGGTTAAAACCGGTATTGAAATACCGGTATTAATACCGGTATTGAAGAAGTACAAATAATACCGATACCGATATTATAGGTTTTCGGTATTGACAAAAATTGCTATTGTAAAATTTAGGCAATTTAGTCCTCCGATAAGACTGAAGTGGAAGCAGATTCATTACTGAGTGAATACATGCAAGAAATGGACAAACTAGGAAAAGTGCCATCTAAAAAAAATTCCATTGATTTTGATGTTACTAATGAATTTAAAAGCTTGGAAGTTACTTTACAGAGAAGTGAGAATTTAGAGAAGCTGTACAAGGCACTGCTTTCAATTAAACCTACAAGTGCAGAATCAGAAAGAGCCTTTTCTGCTGCAGGCCTATTTCTGACGAAACTGAGATCAAGTCTATCTGAACAATCCCTAGATGCTCTTTGTTTCCTCAAAGCATACTTTCAAAATCAAACTAAGAAATAAATATTTAGATACTAATAATTTCTATCTACCCCAGTAGTTGTATAATAATATGCTAAAAAAAAATTCAAATAATATTTTTATTACAATTTAGTAATTTACTGTATAAACTTTTTCGAATAGAATGCCATCTATTTGGAGTTGGGTCATTAATTTATAGTAAATATGGTGAGTACTGCAAGTCCCTCAGACTTGTGGGAGGGTTGGTAGGGTGGCACCATAATAAATCAAAATAAATTATTTTTTTCATAATACCGGTATCAATACCGGGATTAGCATAATTGCCTCCAAATACCGGTATTGAAAATTTTCGGTATTATGCAAGCACTAATAGGCACGTATTTTAAAATTAGGCACTAACCATCAAAATAGGCGTTTATAGGCACTATAACATTTAATTATATACATCCCACAGTCCCGAAATGGATTTCTCTAAAAGAAGCCTATGAATCTATAAACGGGAATAAAAAAGGCAAAAAGGGCAAAATCCGGTCTCTAGTGATAACCAATTTGGTTTAAAAAAGAAACAGAGTACTGATGTGTGTGTGTGTGTATGCCTTGAAGGAAATGGTCTGTAAATACCAAACTCTAGATGCTAATCAGCTAATGTATTTTTGTGTTTCCTGGATGCCTCTAAAGCATTTGATCGTGTTAATCATGACAAATTATTCATGAAACTTGTAAATCGTAATGTACCTGGTTACTTGGTCCGTATATTAATATTCTAGTATAATCACCAGACAATGATTGTAAGATAGGGGTGGAGTTAATTCAGAGCCATTCTCTGTGACCAACGGTGTCAGGCAGGGAGGGATACTATCCTCCTACCTATCCAATGTTTTGTATGGATAACACAGGCCTGCGAATGAGAACTTTGTAAGATTGTTTTCTTAATAATAACTGAATTTATATAATTCAACTACGCTGATTTCGGTTAATTTATAGTATTACACCCGTCTCCCTTTGGAGGTGAAATTTATGTTTTTCCTATGGTTTTTGATGTGCTTTGAACGAATCTGACCTTCAAAACCGTCGGAAATGACTCGTTTTTGAGATAACCCCCCTCCCCCCAGCCGGCAATCGAAAACGAGTCATTTCCGACGGTTTCAAGGTCAGATTCGTTTAAAACACATCAAAAACCATAGGAAAAACATAAATTTGACCTTCAAAATTGACCTGACCTAACCTAACCTATCCTAACCTAAATCACTTATAGTCTTGTAGGCAGCCCAGGAATCACTATAAATCACAGAGCCAGGCCTAATGTACTTCTGAATGAGTGGAATGAGTGTTCCATTCCGGTACGAGAGTAATTCAAATTCGAAATGGATGGAGCGCAGTGATTGGGCAGATATGTAACGAACACACAAACGAACGTACGAACACACACACGTAATACACACCAAAAAAATGTTTATATCTCGAAAACGAAGCATTTGCGACGGAAACGCTATAGAAGGAAAGTGTCTTAGAATTAAAAGATCTACTTAATGAACATATAATAATTGCTGGACGTTAGACGGGTGTAATACTATAATAATACCCTGATTTCGAATAAGGTGTCCATTTTTTTCTATTACGTAAGGATTTTCTGTAAACTGGAAGGGAAAAAACAACAACATAAATAAATATTATTTATTTCAATTTACATTAGGTACGTATTTCGCTTTGTTATACTAATTACAAATGCAAACAACTTTAAAAAGAAAGAAGACTTAACGTCAATTACATATTTATCTTTATTTGTCCCGATTTTTCTTGTGAGATCTATGTCTTTTAGTCTCGAATGTACGCGCTGTTCCTTTTCTTTTATTTAGTAATTCTGGAGTATCCCGTTTCAACATCCAGCAGTAATCATCATGCTGATGTCCCACCTTCCCTGATATCTCTTCTCCATTTCTTTGATGTCTTGGTGAAACCGTTCTCCTTGTTCTTCGCTGAGTGCTCCGAGATTCTCAGGGAAGTAATCCAAGTGTGAATGTAAGAAATGTAATTTTAAACTCATATTACAACCCAACTCTCTGAACTTATTTAGCATGTTGTTCACAATGTTTTAGTAATTTGGGTCCTTGTTCCCCCAAAATTTGCTGATAACATCCTTAAAAGCAATCTACGTTTCTTTTTCAAGATTGTTCATTGTTCTTTCAAAGTGTTCATCCAAAGTCAGTTTTCTAATCTGGAGACCAACGAAAATTCCTTCTTTCAATTTTGCTTCCGAAAAAGTTGGGAATTTACCACACAGGTACTTAAAACAATCTCCATCTTCGTCCAAGGCCTTAACAAATTGCTTCATCAAACCCAGTTTTATGTGAAGCGGAGGTAAAAGGACTTTCTTCGTGTCAACCAAACTTTCACGTTGAATGTTTTTAGAACCAGGTGTCAGGTTGACTCTGCGTGGCCATTCTTTTTTTTATCCAGTGCTGAGTTCTTGCTCGGCTATCCCATTCACACAAAAAATATGGAAACTTCGTATAACCTGGTTGTTGACCTAACAACATACAAATCACTTTTAAGTCTCCACAAAGCAGCCAACCGTATTCTTTGTATTTAATCTTAGCTAGAAGAAGCTCAAGATTTTCGTACGTTTCCTTCAAGTGAACCGAACGAGCCACAGGAACAGATGCATACAAGTTACCTTTGTGAAGGAGGACGCCTTTTAGACTTCTTTTGGAGGAATCAATGAAAAGTCTCCACTCATTTGGGTCATAGACTGCAGCGCCTAGCTTAAGTATTAGTTCCGAAACATTGTTGCAATATACCAGTGAATTTTCTTGAGAAAAATATTGGATGAATTCTTTTTCTCGATTTCTATACCAGTAAAATGACGTCCCGGGAGAAAGCAAGTTCTTTGCATGAAGTCTGGATCCCAAAATCTCTGAAGAATCCTTCGGGAGACACAAATCTCTTACCAAGTCATTAATTTCACTTTGTGTAAACAATTGGGGTTCACCAGATGTTTCGGTTTGAAAGCAAGCAATATCATCGTTTCCATCGTCATCAGACACCGAATCAGATGAAGTTACAGCAAGAATATTTGGTTTAGTAGGTATAGGTATACCAGGTCCATGAGCAACAGGTCTTAAGCAGAATGAAAGTTTGGATAAGAAATTTCCTTTTTATTTTTAGTATTGTAGCCTTGCACGTTACATGAACAAAAATAGCAGTAATTGCTGTGATTTCTAGGCACACGCCAGACCATTGGAATCCCAAAAGGTAAAGAATCCTTTTTACCTTTACTCCACAGTCTAAGTTGTTCAACATAAACACTGCAAACTTTATGTGGAGCCCATGATTTGTCTTGACCTCCAAGTTTCATTCCGAAGTACGCATAGTATACTTTCTTGACGAAGTCTGTAATATCTCACCGTTGTTTTTTCACAGTAAATTTTACACAAATATAACAGAAAATCTTTGGGCTATTTACACACCCTCTCGTCGCCATAGCGACAAATAAACAAATTTCAAGAGAAATATAGTCACCCCACACCTTTGAATAATAAAGAACTATAACCTCGCACGCACTAGACAGACTGACTCATCTCGTGGCTTTCAATTACTTATATATTAGCTGTGCGTTTTTCGAATGTTCTAGAAGAATGACGTCACTTCTGATCTGGAAGCACTTTAGGCAGTAGTTTTTAATACAAATTTAATTGAGTCAGTTTTAATGAAAATTACTTACATATGTAATATGAAATATGACATTTTGTGAAAAATCTGTACGTGATGGCGAAAAATGAATATTATTTTCGGAATCAGCGTGCAAAAATTACTATATGAGTGATAAAATATTTCGGACAACAAAACCATCGCAGGCCTGTGTAATCTATCTGTTGTGCTGAATACCTGTAAAATAGGCTGCTATATTGGTACAATGACTGTTAATCATCTGATGTATGCAGATGATCTAGTTCTTACTTCTTGAGGTGACGTGTGTGTATATATATGTATATAGTCTAAAAGTCACTAAAGGGGAAATATCACAAAATCTAAGCTGAATGGCAAGAGCAAGTCATAAACGAACCAACGCGGCTGTTCGTATTGTTTTGGGCTAGCCTAGAGATGATTTTTCCTATCTGACCTAATCGTTGGTGCTGAGTGAAATTAGGTGGTGTTTCTAAGGTGACAAATGGGGTAGAAAGTTGTCCGTACTTAAGTATAGTTAGGGGTAATGTCTATAGCTTCTAAATTGGTAATGTAAGAGAGAGTTAGGTAGGCTGTTTGTGGGACACAGGAATCTGATGGTAGGCTCCCAAAGGAATATCTAATTCAACGCACCGGTAAGTGCTTTTGATTGTTTGCTAGAACCTAAGTAACCTAACTGGGGTGTCTACCCCACGCTATCACATTTGGCGACGAGGATGGGATTCAATTAAGCTCATGGGATTCAATTAAGCTCATGGGATTCGATTAAGCTCATGGGATTTAATTTAGCTAATTGGATTGAATTTGACTCATTTGATTAAATTTTGTTCATTTGGTTGAATTTGGCTCATTGGTTTAATTTGGCTTATTGGGTTCAAGTGGTTGTTTGGAAAATTGGATGTAGCCTAGTGGGTCGTCCGATTTGGTTTGTTTGGGTGGGTAAGCTACCGTACTATAGCGTAGGTCCCGCCGGCCTAACTCTAAAACTAATTCCTACTCAGCCCTAACTCTAAAACTAATTCCTACTCAGCCCTAACTCTAAAACTAATTCCTACTCAGCCCTAACTCTAAAACTAATTCCTACTCAGCCCTAACTCTAAACTAATTCCTACTCAGCCCTAACTCTAATACAATTCACTATTCAGCCCTAACTGGGGAGTAACTAGATCAAATTTAAACCAAATCTAACCTACTTCACGTGATTTGGCCTAATTCGGTTTTGCTCTAGCATGTCGGTGATTGGCCATATAAGCCCCTACGAAGACTCTGGGGAGGACTTCGAAGCTTATGCCACTAGGGTGAGGTTGTTTTTCGAGGCAAATTCCATTCTTGATGCTAAGAAAGTACCTACCTTTTTAACTATAATAGGCCCTAAAACGTTTAGTTTAGTTATGGACCTAGTTTCTCCTAAAGCACCGGAAACCTGCACCTATAATGAATTGGTACAGGCCCTAACCGATCACTACAAACCCCGAGTAGTTCTCATCTATGAACGTTTCAAATTTTATTCAAGGCATCAGACGGGAAATGAAAGCATTGCAGAGTTTGTTGCAGGAATAAAAAGCCATAGCCGTACATGTAAATTTGGGGACAAATTAGATGAAATGCTAAGAGATAGGTTTGTAATGGGTCTCAAAGAGGAGTCTACCCAGAGAGCCCTATTAGCCATACGTATTGTGATCTGATTGGCTGTATTTGGCTGACGTATTGTGATCTGATTGGCTGTGCTGGTTGCCTCAGGACTAGCCTCGGTTTTTCCATCCCCTGCCCTATTTAGGCCTACAAGTTTAAAAAAAATGCGAGTTATTTTGCTTTATTTAGTACAATAAAATTAAAAAAGGCATATATAGGCACTAGGGGTTAAAACCGGTATTGAAATACCGGTATTAATACCGGTATTGAAGAAGTACAAATAATACCGATACCGATATAGGTTTTCGGTATTGACAAAAATTGCTATTGTAAAATTTAGGCAATTTAGTCCTCCGATAAGACTGAAGTGGAAGCAGATTCATTACTGAGTGAATACATGCAAGAAATGGACAAACTAGGAAAAGTGCCATCTAAAAAAAATTCCATTGATTTTGATGTTACTAATGAATTTAAAAGCTTGGAAGTTACTTTACAGAGAAGTGAGAATTTAGAGAAGCTGTACAAGGCACTGCTTTCAATTAAACCTACAAGTGCAGAATCAGAAAGAGCCTTTTCTGCTGCAGGCCTATTTCTGACGAAACTGAGATCAAGTCTATCTGAACAATCCCTAGATGCTCTTTGTTTCCTCAAAGCATACTTTCAAAATCAAACTAAGAAATAAATATTTAGATACTAATAATTTCTATCTACCCCAGTAGTTGTATAATAATATGCTAAAAAAAAATTCAAATAATATTTTTATTACAATTTAGTAATTTACTGTATAAACTTTTTCGAATAGAATGCCATCTATTTGGAGTTGGGTCATTAATTTATAGTAAATATGGTGAGTACTGCAAGTCCCTCAGACTTGTGGGAGGGTTGGTAGGGTGGCACCATAATAAATCAAAATAAATTATTTTTTTCATAATACCGGTATCAATACCGGGATTAGCATAATTGCCTCCAAATACCGGTATTGAAAATTTTCGGTATTATGCAAGCACTAATAGGCACGTATTTTAAAATTAGGCACTAACCATCAAAATAGGCGTTTATAGGCACTATAACATTTAATTATATACATCCCACAGTCCCGAAATGGATTTCTCTAAAAGAAGCCTATGAATCTATAAACGGGAATAAAAAAGGCAAAAAGGGCAAAATCCGGTCTCTAGTGATAACCAATTTGGTTTAAAAAAGAAACAGAGTACTGATGTGTGTGTGTGTATGCCTTGAAGGAAATGGTCTGTAAATACCAAACTCTAGATGCTAATCAGCTAATGTATTTTTGTGTTTCCTGGATGCCTCTAAAGCATTTGATCGTGTTAATCATGACAAATTATTCATGAAACTTGTAAATCGTAATGTACCTGGTTACTTGGTCCGTATATTAATATTCTAGTATAATCACCAGACAATGATTGTAAGATAGGGGTGGAGTTAATTCAGAGCCATTCTCTGTGACCAACGGTGTCAGGCAGGGAGGGATACTATCCTCCTACCTATCCAATGTTTTGTATGGATAACACAGGCCTGCGAATGAGAACTTTGTAAGATTGTTTTCTTAATAATAACTGAATTTATATAATTCAACTACGCTGATTTCGGTTAATTTATAGTATTACACCCGTCTCCCTTTGGAGGTGAAATTTATGTTTTTCCTATGGTTTTTGATGTGCTTTGAACGAATCTGACCTTCAAAACCGTCGGAAATGACTCGTTTTTGAGATAACCCCCCTCCCCCCAGCCGGCAATCGAAAACGAGTCATTTCCGACGGTTTCAAGGTCAGATTCGTTTAAAACACATCAAAAACCATAGGAAAAACATAAATTTGACCTTCAAAATTGACCTGACCTAACTAACTATCCTAACCTAAATCACTTATAGTCTTGTAGGCAGCCCAGGAATCACTATAAATCACAGAGCCAGGCCTAATGTACTTCTGAATGAGTGGAATGAGTGTTCCATTCCGGTACGAGAGTAATTCAAATTCGAAATGGATGGAGCGCAGTGATTGGGCAGATATGTAACGAACACACAAACGAACGTACGAACACACACTAGATACACACCAAAAAATGTTTATATCTCGAAACGAAGCATTTGCGACGGAAACGCTATAGAAGGAAAGTGTCTTAGAATTAAAAGATCTACTTAATGAACATATAATAATTGCTGGACGTTAGACGGGTGTAATACTATAATAATACCCTGATTTCGAATAAGGTGTCCATTTTTTTCTATTACGTAAGGATTTTCTGTAAACTTGGAAGGGAAAAAACAACAACATAAATAAATATTATTTATTTCAATTTACATTAGGTACGTATTTCGCTTTGTTATACTAATTACAAATGCAAACAACTTTAAAAAGAAAGAAGACTTAACGTCAATTACATATTTATCTTTATTTGTCCCGATTTTTCTTGTGAGATCTATGTCTTTTAGTCTCGAATGTACGCGCTGTTCCTTTTCTTTTATTTAGTAATTCTGGAGTATCCCGTTTCAACATCCAGCAGTAATCAGCCATCATGCTGATGTCCCACCTTCCCTGATATCTCTTCTCCATTTCTTTGATGTCTTGGTGAAACCGTTCTCCTTGTTCTTCGCTGAGTGCTCCGAGATTCTCAGGGAAGTAATCCAAGTGTGAATGTAAGAAATGTAATTTTAAACTCATATTACAACCCAACTCTCTGAACTTATTTAGCATGTTGTTCACAATGTTTTAGTAATTTGGGTCCTTGTTCCCCCAAAATTTGCTGATAACATCCTTAAAAGCAATCTACGTTTCTTTTCAAGATTGTTCATTGTTCTTTCAAAGTGTTCATCCAAAGTCAGTTTTCTAATCTGGAGACCAACGAAAATTCCTTCTTTCAATTTTGCTTCCGAAAAAAGTTGGGAATTTACCACACAGGTACTTAAAACAATCTCCATCTTCGTCCAAGGCCTTAACAAATTGCTTCATCAAACCCAGTTTTATGTGAAGCGGAGGTAAAAGGACTTTCTTCGTGTCAACCAAACTTTCACGTTGAATGTTTTTAGAACCAGGTGTCAGGTTGACTCTGCGTGGCCATTCTTTTTTTTATCCAGTGCTGAGTTCTTGCTCGGCTATCCCATTCACACAAAAAATATGGAAACTTCGTATAACCTGGTTGTTGACCTAACAACATACAAATCACTTTTAAGTCTCCACAAAGCAGCCAACCGTATTCTTTGTATTTAATCTTAGCTAGAAGAAGCTCAAGATTTTCGTACGTTTCCTTCAAGTGAACCGAACGAGCCACAGGAACAGATGCATACAAGTTACCTTTGTGAAGGAGGACGCCTTTTAGACTTCTTTTGGAGGAATCAATGAAAAGTCTCCACTCATTTGGGTCATAGACTGCAGCGCCTAGCTTAAGTATTAGTTCCGAAACATTGTTGCAATATACCAGTGAATTTCTTGAGAAAAATATTGGATGAATTCTTTTTCTCGATTTCTATACCAGTAAAATGACGTCCCGGGAGAAAGCAAGTTCTTTGCATGAAGTCTGGATCCCAAAATCTCTGAAGAATCCTTCGGGAGACACAAATCTCTTACCAAGTCATTAATTTCACTTTGTGTAAACAATGGGGTTCACCAGATGTTTCGGTTTGAAAGCAAGCAATATCATCGTTTCCATCGTCATCAGACACCGAATCAGATGAAGTTACAGCAAGAATATTTGGTTTAGTAGGTATAGGTATACCAGGTCCATGAGCAACAGGTCTTAAGCAGAATGAAAGTTTGGATAAGAAATTTCCTTTTATTTTTGTATTGTATTGTACCTTGCACGTTACATGAACAAAAATAGCAGTAATTGCTGTGATTTCTAGGCACACGCCAGACCATTGGAATCCCAAAAGGTAAAGAATCCTTTTTACCTTTACTCCACAGTCTAAGTTGTTCAACATAAACACTGCAAACTTTATGTGGAGCCCATGATTTGTCTTGACCTCCAAGTTTCATTCCGAAGTACGCATAGTATACTTTCTTGACGAAGTCTGTAATATCTCACCGTTGTTTTTCACAGTAAATTTTACACAATATAACAGAAAATCTTTGGGCTATTTACACACCCTCTCGTCGCCATAGCGACAAATAAACAAATTTCAAGAGAAATATAGTCACCCCCACACCTTTGAATAATAAAGAACTATAACCTCGCACGCACTAGACAGACTGACTCATCTCGTGGCTTTCAATTACTTATATATTAGCTGTGCGTTTTTCGAATGTTCTAGAAGAATGACGTCACTTCTGATCTGGAAGCACTTTAGGCAGTAGTTTTTAATACAAATTTAATTGAGTCAGTTTTAATGAAAATTACTTACATATGTAATATGAAATATGACATTTTGTGAAAAATCTGTACGTGATGGCGAAAAATGAATATTATTTTCGGAATCAGCGTGCAAAAATTACTATATGAGTGATAAAATATTTCGGACAACAAAACCATCGCAGGCCTGTGTAATCTATCTGTTGTGCTGAATACCTGTAAAATAGGCTGCTATATTGGTACAATGACTGTTAATCATCTGATGTATGCAGATGATCTAGTTCTTACTTCTTGAGGTGACGTGTGTGTATATATATGTATATAGTCTAAAAGTCACTAAAGGGGAAATATCACTAAATCTAAGCTGAATGGCAAGAGCAAGTCATAAACGAACCAACGCGGCTGTTCGTATTGTTTTGGGCTAGCCTAGAGATGATTTTTTATCTGACCTAATCGTTGGTGCTGAGTGAAATTAGGTGGTGTTTCTAAGGTGACAAATGGGGTAGAAAGTTGTCCGTACTTAAGTATAGTTAGGGGTAATGTCTATAGCTTCTAAATTGGTAATGTAAGAGAGAGTTAGGTAGGCTGTTTGTGGGACACAGGAATCTGATGGTAGGCTCCCAAAGGAATATCTAATTCAACGCACCGGTAAGTGCTTTTGATTGTTTGCTAGAACCTAAGTAACCTAACTGGGGTGTCTACCCCACGCTATCACATTTGGCGACGAGGATGGGATTCAATTAAGCTCATGGGATTCAATTAAGCTCATGGGATTCGATTAAGCTCATGGGATTTAATTTAGCTAATTGGATTGAATTTGACTCATTTGATTAAATTTTGTTCATTTGGTTGAATTTGGCTCATTGGTTTAATTTGGCTTATTGGGTTCAAGTGGTTGTTTGGAAAATTGGATGTAGCCTAGTGGGTCGTCCGATTTGGTTTGTTTGGGTGGGTAAGCTACCGTACCTATAGCGTAGGTCCCGCCGGCCTAACTCTAAAACTAATTCCTACTCAGCCCTAACTCTAAAACTAATTCCTACTCAGCCCTAACTCTAAAACTAATTCCTACTCAGCCCTAACTCTAAAACTTCTACTCAAACTAAATTTCCTACTCAGCCCTAACTCTAATACAATTCACTATTCAGCCCTAACTGGGGAGTAACTAGATCAAATTTAAACCAAATCTAACCTACTTCACGTGATTTGGCCTAATTCGGTTTTGCTCTAGCATGTTCGGTGATTGGCCATATAAGCCCCTACGAAGACTCTGGGGAGGACTTCGAAGCTTATGCCACTAGGGTGAGGTTGTTTTTCGAGGCAAATTCCATTCTTGATGCTAAGAAAGTACCTACCTTTTTAACTATAATAGGCCCTAAAACGTTTAGTTTAGTTATGGACCTAGTTTCTCCTAAAGCACCGGAAACCTGCACCTATAATGAATTGGTACAGGCCTAACCGATCACTACAAACCCCGAGTAGTTCTCATCTATGAACGTTTCAAATTTTATTCAAGGCATCAGACGGAAATGAAAGCATTGCAGAGTTGTTGCAGGAAGGAATAAAAAGCCATAGCCGTACATGTAAATTTGGGGACAAATTAGATGAAATGCTAAGAGATAGGTTTGTAATGGGTCTCAAAGAGGAGTCTACCCAGAGAGCCCTATTAGCCATACGTATTGTGATCTGATTGGCTGTATTTGGCTGACGTATTGTGATCTGATTGGCTGTGCTGGTTGCCTCAGGACTAGCCTCGGTTTTTCCATCCCCTGCCCTATTTAGGCCTACAAGTTTAAAAAAAATGCGAGTTATTTTGCTTTATTTAGTACAATAAAATTAAAAAAAGGCATATATAGCACTAGGGGTTAAAACCGGTATTGAAATACCGGTATTAATACCGGTATTGAAGAAGTACAAATAATACCGATATTATAGGTTTTCGGTATTGACAAAAATTGCTATTGTAAAATTTAGGCAATTTAGTCCTCCGATAAGACTGAAGTGGAAGCAGATTCATTACTGAGTGAATACATGCAAGAAATGGACAAACTAGGAAAAGTGCCATCTAAAAAAAATTCCATTGATTTGATGTTACTAATGAATTTAAAGCTTGGAAGTTACTTTACAGAGAAGTGAGAATTTAGAGAAGCTGTACAAGGCACTGCTTTCAATTAAACCTACAAGTGCAGAATCAGAAAGAGCCTTTTCTGCTGCAGGCCTATTTCTGACGAAACTGAGATCAAGTCTATCTGAACAATCCCTAGATGCTCTTTGTTTCCTCAAAGCATACTTTCAAAATCAAACTAAGAAATAAATATTTAGATACTAATAATTTCTATCTACCCCAGTAGTTGTATAATAATATGCTAAAAAAAAATTCAAATAATATTTTTATTACAATTTAGTAATTTACTGTATAAACTTTTCGAATAGAATGCCATCTATTTGGAGTTGGGTCATTAATTTATAGTAAATATGGTGAGTACTGCAAGTCCCTCAGACTTGTGGGAGGGTTGGTAGGGTGGCACCATAATAAATCAAAATAAATTATTTTTTCATAATACCGGTATCAATACCGGGATTAGCATAATTGCCTCCAAATACCGGTATTGAAAATTTTCGGTATTATGCAAGCACTAATAGGCACGTATTTTAAAATTAGGCACTAACCATCAAAATAGGCGTTTATAGGCACTATAACATTTAATTATATACATCCCACAGTCCCGAAATGGATTTCTCTAAAAGAAGCCTATGAATCTATAAACGGGAATAAAAAAGGCAAAAAGGGCAAAATCCGGTCTCTAGTGATAACCAATTTGGTTTAAAAAAGAAACAGAGTACTGATGTGTGTGTGTGTGTATGCCTTGAAGGAAATGGTCTGTAAATACCAAACTCTAGATGCTAATCAGCTAATGTATTTTTGTGTTTCCTGGATGCCTCTAAAGCATTTGATCGTGTTAATCATGACAAATTATTCATGAAACTTGTAAATCGTAATGTACCTGGTTACTTGGTCCGTATATTAATATTCTAGTATAATCACCAGACAATGATTGTAAGATAGGGGTGGAGTTAATTCAGAGCCATTCTCTGTGACCAACGGTGTCAGGCAGGGAGGGATACTATCCTCCTACCTATCCAATGTTTTGTATGGATAACACAGGCCTGCGAATGAGAACTTTGTAAGATTGTTTTCTTAATAATACTGAATTTATATAATTCAACTACGCTGATTTCGGTTAATTTATAGTATTACACCCGTCTCCCTTTGGAGGTGAAATTTATGTTTTTCCTATGGTTTTGATGTGCTTTGAACGAATCTGACCTTCAAAACCGTCGGAAATGACTCGTTTTTGAGATAACCCCCCTCCCCCCAGCCGGCAATCGAAAACGAGTCATTTCCGACGGTTTCAAGGTCAGATTCGTTTAAAACACATCAAAAACCATAGGAAAAACATAAATTTGACCTTCAAAATTGACCTAACCTAACCTATCCTAACCTAAATCACTTATAGTCTTGTAGGCAGCCCAGGAATCACTATAAATCACAGAGCCAGGCCTAATGTACTTCTGAATGAGTGGAATGAGTGTTCCATTCCGGTACGAGAGTAATTCAAATTCGAAATGGATGGAGCGCAGTGATTGGGCAGATATGTAACGAACACACAAACGAACACACAAACGAACGTACGAACACACAAACGAACGTACGAACACACACTAGATACACACCAAAAAAATGTTTATATCTCGAAAACGAAGCATTTGCGACGGAAACGCTATAGAAGGAAAGTGTCTTAGAATTAAAAGATCTACTTAATGAACATATAATAATTGCTGGACGTTAGACGGGTGTAATACTATAATAATACCCTGATTTCGAATAAGGTGTCCATTTTTTTCTATTACGTAAGGATTTTCTGTAAATTGGAAGGGAAAAAACAACAACATAAATAAATATTATTTATTTCAATTTACATTAGGTACGTATTTCGCTTTGTTATACTAATTACAAATGCAAACAACTTTAAAAAGAAAGAAGACTTAACGTCAATTACATATTTATCTTTATTTGTCCGATTTTTCTTGTGAGATCTATGTCTTTTAGTCTCGAATGTACGCGCTGTTCCTTTTCTTTTATTTAGTAATTCTGGAGTATCCCGTTTCAACATCCAGCAGTAATCAGCCATCATGCTGATGTCCCACCTTCCCTGATATCTCTTCTCCATTTCTTTGATGTCTTGGTGAAACCGTTCTCCTTGTTCTTCGCTGAGTGCTCCGAGATTCTCAGGGAAGTAATCCAAGTGTGAATGTAAGAAATGTAATTTTAAACTCATATTACAACTAGGGGTTAAAACCGGCATTGAAATACCGGTATTAATACCGGTATTGAAGAAGTACAAATAATACCGATACCGATATTATAGGTTTTCGGTATTGACAAAAATTGCTATTGTAAAATTTAGGCAATTTAGTCCTCCGATAAGACTGAAGTGGAAGCAGATTCATTACTGAGTGAATACATGCAAGAAATGGACAAACTAGGAAAAGTGCCATCTAAAAAAAATTCCATTGATTTTGATGTTACTAATGAATTTAAAAGCTTGGAAGTTACTTTACAGAGAAGTGAGAATTTAGAGAAGCTGTACAAGGCACTGCTTTCAATTAAACCTACAAGTGCAGAATCAGAAAGAGCCTTTTCTGCTGCAGGCCTATTTCTGACGAAACTGAGATCAAGTCTATCTGAACAATCCCTAGATGCTCTTTGTTTCCTCAAAGCATACTTTCAAAATCAAACTAAGAAATAAATATTTAGATACTAATAATTTCTATCTACCCCAGTAGTTGTATAATAATATGCTAAAAAAAAATTCAAATAATATTTTTATTACAATTTAGTAATTTACTGTATAAACTTTTTCGAATAGAATGCCATCTATTTGGAGTTGGGTCATTAATTTATTGTAAATATGGTGAGTACTGCAAGTCCCTCAGACTTGTGGGAGGGTTGGTAGGGTGGCACCATAATAAATCAAAATAAATTATTTTTTTCATAATACCGGTATCAATACCGGGATTAGCATAATTGCCTCCAAATACCGGTATTGAAAATTTTCGGTATTATGCAAGCACTAATAGGCACGTATTTTAAAATTAGGCACTAACCATCAAAATAGGCGTTTATAGGCACTATAACATTTAATTATATACATCCCACAGTCCCGAAATGGATTTCTCTAAAAGAAGCCTATGAATCTATAAACGGGAATAAAAAAGGCAAAAAGGGCAAAATCCGGTCTCTAGTGATAACCAATTTGGTTTAAAAAAGAAACAGAGTACTGATGTGTGTGTGTGTGTATGCCTTGAAGGAAATGGTCTGTAAATACCAAACTCTAGATGCTAATCAGCTAATGTATTTTTGTGTTTCCTGGATGCCTCTAAAGCATTTGATCGTGTTAATCATGACAAATTATTCATGAAACTTGTAAATCGTAATGTACCTGGTTACTTGGTCCGTATATTAATATTCTAGTATAATCACCAGACAATGATTGTAAGATAGGGGTGGAGTTAATTCAGAGCCATTCTCTGTGACCAACGGTGTCAGGCAGGGAGGGATACTATCCTCCTACCTATCCAATGTTTTGTATGGATAACACAGGCCTGCGAATGAGAACTTTGTAAGATTGTTTTCTTAATAATAACTGAATTTATATAATTCAACTACGCTGATTTCGGTTAATTTATAGTATTACACCCGTCTCCCTTTGGAGGTGAAATTTTGTTTTTCCTTGGTTTTTTTTGATGTGGCTTTGAACGAATCTGACTCTTCAAAACCGTCGGAATGACTCGTTTTTGAGATAACCCCCCTCCCCCAGCCGGCAATCGAAAACGAGTCATTTCCGACGGTTTCAAGGTCAGATTCGTTTAAAACACATCAAAAACCATAGGAAAAACATAAATTTGACCTTCAAAATTGACCTGACCTAACTAACCTATCCTAACCTAAATCACTTATAGTCTTGTAGGCAGCCCAGGAATCACTATAAATCACAGAGCCAGGCCTAATGTACTTCTGAATGAGTGGAATGAGTGTTCCATTCCGGTACGAGAGTAATTCAAATTCGAAATGGATGGAGCGCAGTGATTGGGCAGATATGTAACGAACACACAAACGAACGTACGAACACACACTAGATACACACCAAAAAAATGTTTATATCTCGAAAACGAAGCATTTGCGACGGAAACGCTATAGAAGGAAAGTGTCTTAGAATTAAAAGATCTACTTAATGAACATATAATAATTGCTGGACGTTAGACGGGTGTAATACTATAATAATACCCTGATTTCGAATAAGGTGTCCATTTTTTTCTATTACGTAAGGATTTTCTGTAAACTGGAAGGGAAAAAACAACAACATAAATAAATATTATTTATTTCAATTTACATTAGGTACGTATTTCGCTTTGTTATACTAATTACAAATGCAAACAACTTTAAAAAGAAAGAAGACTTAACGTCAATTACATATTTATCTTTATTTGTCCCGATTTTTCTTGTGAGATCTATGTCTTTTAGTCTCGAATGTACGCGCTGTTCCTTTTCTTTTATTTAGTAATTCTGGAGTATCCCGTTTCAACATCCAGCAGTAATCAGCCATCATGCTGATGTCCCACCTTCCCTGATATCTCTTCTCCATTTCTTTGATGTCTTGGTGAAACCGTTCTCCTTGTTCTTCGCTGAGTGCTCCGAGATTCTCAGGGAAGTAATCCAAGTGTGAATGTAAGAAATGTAATTTTAAACTCATATTACAACCCAACTCTCTGAACTTATTTAGCATGTTGTTCACAATGTTTTAGTAATTTGGGTCCTTGTTCCCCCAAAATTTGCTGATAACATCCTTAAAAGCAATCTACGTTTCTTTTTCAAGATTGTTCATTGTTCTTTCAAAGTGTTCATCCAAAGTCAGTTTTCTAATCTGGAGACCAACGAAAATTCCTTCTTTCAATTTTGCTTCCGAAAAAGTTGGGAATTTACCACACAGGTACTTAAAACAATCTCCATCTTCGTCCAAGGCCTTAACAAATTGCTTCATCAAACCCAGTTTTATGTGAAGCGGAGGTAAAAGGACTTTCTTCGTGTCAACCAAACTTTCACGTTGAATGTTTTTAGAACCAGGTGTCAGGTTGACTCTGCGTGGCCATTCTTTTTTTTATCCAGTGCTGAGTTCTTGCTCGGCTATCCCATTCACACAAAAAAATGGAAACTTCGTATAACCTGGTTGTTGACCTAACAACATACAAATCACTTTTAAGTCTCCACAAAGCAGCCAACCGTATTCTTTGTATTTAATCTTAGCTAGAAGAAGCTCAAGATTTTCGTACGTTTCCTTCAAGTGAACCGAACGAGCCACAGGAACAGATGCATACAAGTTACCTTTGTGAAGGAGGACGCCTTTTAGACTTCTTTTGGAGGAATCAATGAAAAGTCTCCACTCATTTGGGTCATAGACTGCAGCGCCTAGCTTAAGTATTAGTTCCGAAACATTGTTGCAATATACCAGTGAATTTTCTTGAGAAAAATATTGGATGAATTCTTTTTCTCGATTTCTATACCAGTAAAATGACGTCCCGGGAGAAAGCAAGTTCTTTGCATGAAGTCTGGATCCCAAAATCTCTGAAGAATCCTTCGGGAGACACAAATCTCTTACCAAGTCATTAATTTCACTTTGTGTAAACAATTGGGGTTCACCAGATGTTTCGGTTTGAAAGCAAGCAATATCATCGTTTCCATCGTCATCAGACACCGAATCAGATGAAGTTACAGCAAGAATATTTGGTTTAGTAGGTATAGGTATACCAGGTCCATGAGCAACAGGTCTTAAGCAGAATGAAAGTTTGGATAAGAAATTTCCTTTTTATTTTTAGTATTGTAGCCTTGCACGTTACATGAACAAAAATAGCAGTAATTGCTGTGATTTCTAGGCACACGCCAGACCATTGGAATCCCAAAAGGTAAAGAATCCTTTTTACCTTTACTCCACAGTCTAAGTTGTTCAACATAAACACTGCAAACTTTATGTGGAGCCCATGATTTGTCTTGACCTCCAAGTTTCATTCCGAAGTACGCATAGTATACTTTCTTGACGAAGTCTGTAATATCTCACCGTTGTTTTTTCACAGTAAATTTTACACAAATATAACAGAAAATCTTTGGGCTATTTACACACCCTCTCGTCGCCATAGCGACAAATAAACAAATTTCAAGAGAAATATAGTCACCCCACACCTTTGAATAATAAAGAACTATAACCTCGCACGCACTAGACAGACTGACTCATCTCGTGGCTTTCAATTACTTATATATTAGCTGGCGTTTTCGAATGTCTAGAAGAATGACGGTCACTTCTGATCTGGAGCACTTTAGGCAGTAGTTTTTAATACAAATTTAATTGAGTCAGTTTAATGAAAAATTACTTACATATGTAATATGAAATATGACATTTTGTGAAAAATCTGTACGTGATGGCGAAAATGAATATTTATTTTCGGAATCAGCGTGCAAAAATTACTATATGAGTGAAAAATATTTCGGACAAAAAACCATCGCAGGCCTGTGTAATCTATCTGTTGTGCTGAATACCTGTAAAATAGGCTGCTATATTGGTACAATGACTGTTAATCATCTGATGTATGCAGATGATCTAGTTCTTACTTCTTGAGGTGACGTGTGTGTATATATATGTATATAGTCTAAAAGTCACTAAAGGGGAAATATCACTAAATCTAAGCTGAATGGCAAGAGCAAGTCATAAACGAACCAACGCGGCTGTTCGTATTGTTTTGGGCTAGCCTAGAGATGATTTTTCCTATCTGACCTAATCGTTGGTGCTGAGTGAAATTAGGTGGTGTTTCTAAGGTGACAAATGGGGTAGAAAGTTGTCCGTACTTAAGTATAGTTAGGGGTAATGTCTATAGCTTCTAAATTGGTAATGTAAGAGAGAGTTAGGTAGGCTGTTTGTGGGACACAGGAATCTGATGGTAGGCTCCCAAAGGAATATCTAATTCAACGCACCGGTAAGTGCTTTGATTGTTTGCTAGAACCTAAGTAACCTAACTGGGGTGTCTACCCCACGCTATCACATTTGGCGACGAGGATGGGATTCAATTAAGCTCATGGGATTCAATTAAGCTCATGGGATTCGATTAAGCTCATGGGATTTAATTTAGCTAATTGGATTGAATTTGACTCATTTGATTAAATTTTGTTCATTTGGTTGAATTTGGCTCATTGGTTTAATTTGGCTTATTGGGTTCAAGTGGTTGTTTGGAAAATTGGATGTAGCCTAGTGGGTCGTCCGATTTGGTTTGTTTGGGTGGGTAAGCTACCGTACTATAGCGTAGGTCCCGCCGGCCTAACTCTAAAACTAATTCCTACTCAGCCCTAACTCTAAAACTAATTCCTACTCAGCCCTAACTCTAAAACTAATTCCTACTCAGCCCTAACTCTAAAACTAATTCCTACTCAGCCCTAACTCTAATACAATTCACTATTCAGCCCTAACTGGGGAGTAACTAGATCAAATTTAAACCAAATCTAACCTACTTCACGTGATTTGGCCTAATTCGGTTTTGCTCTAGCATGTCGGTGATTGGCCATATAAGCCCCTACGAAGACTCTGGGGAGGACTTCGAAGCTTATGCCACTAGGGTGAGGTTGTTTTTCGAGGCAAATTCCATTCTTGATGCTAAGAAAGTACCTACCTTTTTAACTATAATAGGCCCTAAAACGTTTAGTTTAGTTATGGACCTAGTTTCTCCTAAAGCACCGGAAACCTGCACCTATAATGAATTGGTACAGGCCCTAACCGATCACTACAAACCCCGAGTAGTTCTCATCTATGAACGTTTCAAATTTTATTCAAGGCATCAGACGGGAAATGAAAGCATTGCAGAGTTGTTGCAGGAATAAAAAGCCATAGCCGTACATGTAAATTTGGGGACAAATTAGATGAAATGCTAAGAGATAGGTTTGTAATGGGTCTCAAAGAGGAGTCTACCCAGAGAGCCCTATTAGCCATACGTATTGTGATCTGATTGGCTGTATTTGGCTGACGTATTGTGATCTGATTGGCTGTGCTGGTTGCCTCAGGACTAGCCTCGGTTTTTCCATCCCCTGCCCTATTTAGGCCTACAAGTTTAAAAAAAATGCGAGTTATTTTGCTTTATTTAGTACAATAAAATTAAAAAAGGCATATATAGGCACTAGGGGTTAAAACCGGTATTGAAATACCGGTATTAATACCGGTATTGAAGAAGTACAAATAATACCGATACCGATATTATAGGTTTTCGGTATTGACAAAAATTGCTATTGTAAAATTTAGGCAATTTAGTCCTCCGATAAGACTGAAGTGGAAGCAGATTCATTACTGAGTGAATACATGCAAGAAATGGACAAACTAGGAAAAGTGCCATCTAAAAAAAATTCCATTGATTTTGATGTTACTAATGAATTTAAAAGCTTGGAAGTTACTTTACAGAGAAGTGAGAATTTAGAGAAGCTGTACAAGGCACTGCTTTCAATTAAACCTACAAGTGCAGAATCAGAAAGAGCCTTTTCTGCTGCAGGCCTATTTCTGACGAAACTGAGATCAAGTCTATCTGAACAATCCCTAGATGCTCTTTGTTTCCTCAAAGCATACTTTCAAAATCAAACTAAGAAATAAATATTTAGATACTAATAATTTCTATCTACCCCAGTAGTTGTATAATAATATGCTAAAAAAAAATTCAAATAATATTTTTATTACAATTTAGTAATTTACTGTATAAACTTTTTCGAATAGAATGCCATCTATTTGGAGTTGGGTCATTAATTTATAGTAAATATGGTGAGTACTGCAAGTCCCTCAGACTTGTGGGAGGGTTGGTAGGGTGGCACCATAATAAATCAAAATAAATTATTTTTTTCATAATACCGGTATCAATACCGGGATTAGCATAATTGCCTCCAAATACCGGTATTGAAAATTTTCGGTATTATGCAAGCACTAATAGGCACGTATTTTAAAATTAGGCACTAACCATCAAAATAGGCGTTTATAGGCACTATAACATTTAATTATATACATCCCACAGTCCCGAAATGGATTTCTCTAAAAGAAGCCTATGAATCTATAAACGGGAATAAAAAAGGCAAAAAGGGCAAAATCCGGTCTCTAGTGATAACCAATTTGGTTTAAAAAAGAAACAGAGTACTGATGTGTGTGTGTGTGTATGCCTTGAAGGAAATGGTCTGTAAATACCAAACTCTAGATGCTAATCAGCTAATGTATTTTTGTGTTTCCTGGATGCCTCTAAAGCATTTGATCGTGTTAATCATGACAAATTATTCATGAAACTTGTAAATCGTAATGTACCTGGTTACTTGGTCCGTATATTAATATTCTAGTATAATCACCAGACAATGATTGTAAGATAGGGGTGGAGTTAATTCAGAGCCATTCTCTGTGACCAACGGTGTCAGGCAGGGAGGGATACTATCCTCCTACCTATCCAATGTTTTGTATGGATAACACAGGCCTGCGAATGAGAACTTTGTAAGATTGTTTTCTTAATAATAACTGAATTTATATAATTCAACTACGCTGATTTCGGTTAATTTATAGTATTACACCCGTCTCCCTTTGGAGGTGAAATTTATGTTTTTCCTATGGTTTTTGATGTGCTTTGAACGAATCTGACCTTCAAAACCGTCGGAAATGACTCGTTTTTGAGATAACCCCCCTCCCCCCAGCCGGCAATCGAAAACGAGTCATTTCCGACGGTTTCAAGGTCAGATTCGTTTAAAACACATCAAAAACCATAGGAAAAACATAAATTTGACCTTCAAAATTGACCTGACCTAACCTAACCTATCCTAACCTAAATCACTTATAGTCTTGTAGGCAGCCCAGGAATCACTATAAATCACAGAGCCAGGCCTAATGTACTTCTGAATGAGTGGAATGAGTGTTCCATTCCGGTACGAGAGTAATTCAAATTCGAAATGGATGGAGCGCAGTGATTGGGCAGATATGTAACGAACACACAAACGAACGTACGAACACACAAGATACACACCAAAAAAATGTTTATATCTCGAAAACGAAGCATTTGCGACGGAAACGCTATAGAAGGAAAGTGTCTTAGAATTAAAAGATCTACTTAATGAACATATAATAATTGCTGGACGTTAGACGGGTGTAATACTATAATAATACCCTGATTTCGAATAAGGTGTCCATTTTTTTCTATTACGTAAGGATTTTCTGTAAACTGGAAGGGAAAAAACAACAACATAAATAAATATTATTTATTTCAATTTACATTAGGTACGTATTTCGCTTTGTTATACTAATTACAAATGCAAACAACTTTAAAAAGAAAGAAGACTTAACGTCAATTACATATTTATCTTTATTTGTCCCGATTTTTCTTGTGAGATCTATGTCTTTTAGTCTCGAATGTACGCGCTGTTCCTTTTCTTTTATTTAGTAATTCTGGAGTATCCCGTTTCAACATCCAGCAGTAATCAGCCATCATGCTGATGTCCCACCTTCCCTGATATCTCTTCTCCATTTCTTTGATGTCTTGGTGAAACCGTTCTCCTTGTTCTTCGCTGAGTGCTCCGAGATTCTCAGGGAAGTAATCCAAGTGTGAATGTAAGAAATGTAATTTTAAACTCATATTACAACCCAACTCTCTGAACTTATTTAGCATGTTGTTCACAATGTTTTAGTAATTTGGGTCCTTGTTCCCCAAAATTTGCTGATAACATCCTTAAAAGCAATCTACGTTTCTTTTTCAAGATTGTTCATTGTTCTTTCAAAGTGTTCATCCAAAGTCAGTTTTCTAATCTGGAGACCAACGAAAATTCCTTCTTTCAATTTTGCTTCCGAAAAAGTTGGGAATTTACCACACAGGTACTTAAAACAATCTCCATCTTCGTCCAAGGCCTTAACAAATTGCTTCATCAAACCCAGTTTTATGTGAAGCGGAGGTAAAAGGACTTTCTTCGTGTCAACCAAACTTTCACGTTGAATGTTTTTAGAACCAGGTGTCAGGTTGACTCTGCGTGGCCATTCTTTTTTTTATCCAGTGCTGAGTTCTTGCTCGGCTATCCCATTCACACAAAAAATATGGAAACTTCGTATAACCTGGTTGTTGACCTAACAACATACAAATCACTTTTAAGTCTCCACAAAGCAGCCAACCGTATTCTTTGTATTTAATCTTAGCTAGAAGAAGCTCAAGATTTTCGTACGTTTCCTTCAAGTGAACCGAACGAGCCACAGGAACAGATGCATACAAGTTACCTTTGTGAAGGAGGACGCCTTTTAGACTTCTTTTGGAGGAATCAATGAAAAGTCTCCACTCATTTGGGTCATAGACTGCAGCGCCTAGCTTAAGTATTAGTTCCGAAACATTGTTGCAATATACCAGTGAATTTTCTTGAGAAAAATATTGGATGAATTCTTTTTCTCGATTTCTATACCAGTAAAATGACGTCCCGGGAGAAAGCAAGTTCTTTGCATGAAGTCTGGATCCCAAAATCTCTGAAGAATCCTTCGGGAGACACAAATCTCTTACCAAGTCATTAATTTCACTTTGTGTAAACAATTGGGGTTCACCAGATGTTTCGGTTTGAAAGCAAGCAATATCATCGTTTCCATCGTCATCAGACACCGAATCAGATGAAGTTACAGCAAGAATATTTGGTTTAGTAGGTATAGGTATACCAGGTCCATGAGCAACAGGTCTTAAGCAGAATGAAAGTTTGGATAAGAAATTTCCTTTTTATTTTTAGTATTGTAGCCTTGCACGTTACATGAACAAAAATAGCAGTAATTGCTGTGATTTCTAGGCACACGCCAGACCATTGGAATCCCAAAAGGTAAAGAATCCTTTTTACCTTTACTCCACAGTCTAAGTTGTTCAACATAAACACTGCAAACTTTATGTGGAGCCCATGATTTGTTGACCTCCAAGTTTCATTCCGAAGTACGCATAGTATACTTTCTTGACGAAGTCTGTAATATCTCACCGTTGTTTTTTCACAGTAAATTTTACACAAATATAACAGAAAATCTTTGGGCTATTTACACACCCTCTAGTCGCCATAGCGACAAATAAACAAATTTCAAGAGAAATATAGTCACCCCACACCTTTGAATAATAAAGAACTATAACCTCGCACGCACTAGACAGACTGACTCATCTCGTGGCTTTCAATTACTTATATATTAGCTGTGCGTTTTTCGAATGTTCTAGAAGAATGACGTCACTTCTGATCTGGAAGCACTTTAGGCAGTAGTTTTTAATACAAATTTAATTGAGTCAGTTTTAATGAAAATTACTTACATATGTAATATGAAATATGACATTTTGTGAAAAATCTGTACGTGATGGCGAAAAATGAATATTATTTTCGGAATCAGCGTGCAAAAATTACTATATGAGTGATAAAATATTTCGGACAACAAAACCATCGCAGGCCTGTGTAATCTATCTGTTGTGCTGAATACCTGTAAAATAGGCTGCTATATTGGTACAATGACTGTTAATCATCTGATGTATGCAGATGATCTAGTTCTTACTTCTTGAGGTGACGTGTGTGTATATATATGTATATAGTCTAAAAGTCACTAAAGGGGAAATATCACTAAATCTAAGCTGAATGGCAAGAGCAAGTCATAAACGAACCAACGCGGCTGTTCGTATTGTTTTGGGCTAGCCTAGAGATGATTTTTCCTATCTGACCTAATCGTTGGTGCTGAGTGAAATTAGGTGGTGTTTCTAAGGTGACAAATGGGGTAGAAAGTTGTCCGTACTTAAGTATAGTTAGGGGTAATGTCTATAGCTTCTAAATTGGTAATGTAAGAGAGAGTTAGGTAGGCTGTTTGTGGGACACAGGAATCTGATGGTAGGCTCCCAAAGGAATATCTAATTCAACGCACCGGTAAGTGCTTTTGATTGTTTGCTAGAACCTAAGTAACCTAACTGGGGTGTCTACCCCACGCTATCACATTTGGCGACGAGGATGGGATTCAATTAAGCTCATGGGATTCAATTAAGCTCATGGGATTCGATTAAGCTCATGGGATTTAATTTAGCTAATTGGATTGAATTTGACTCATTTGATTAAATTTTGTTCATTTGGTTGAATTTGGCTCATTGGTTTAATTTGGCTTATTGGGTTCAAGTGGTTGTTTGGAAAATTGGATGTAGCCTAGTGGGTCGTCCGATTTGGTTTGTTTGGGTGGGTAAGCTACCGTACTATAGCGTAGGTCCCGCCGGCCTAACTCTAAAACTAATTCCTACTCAGCCCTAACTCTAAAACTAATTCCTACTCAGCCCTAACTCTAAAACTAATTCCTACTCAGCCCTAACTCTAAAACTAATTCCTACTCAGCCCTAACTCTAATACAATTCACTATTCAGCCCTAACTGGGGAGTAACTAGATCAAATTTAAACCAAATCTAACCTACTTCACGTGATTTGGCCTAATTCGGTTTTGCTCTAGCATGTCGGTGATTGGCCATATAAGCCCCTACGAAGACTCTGGGGAGGACTTCGAAGCTTATGCCACTAGGGTGAGGTTGTTTTTCGAGGCAAATTCCATTCTTGAT
The DNA here is from genome assembly GCA_023014485.1 of Bathynomus jamesi. NCBI lineage: Eukaryota > Metazoa > Arthropoda > Malacostraca > Isopoda > Cirolanidae > Bathynomus > Bathynomus jamesi. Next base: position 87,361 of record JAJOZX010005053.1, on the reverse strand, counting down.
GCTAAGAAAGTACCTACCTTTTTAACTATAATAGGCCCTAAAACGTTTAGTTTAGTTATGGACCTAGTTTCTCCTAAAGCACCGGAAACCTGCACCTATAATGAATTGGTACAGGCCCTAACCGATCACTACAAACCCCGAGTAGTTCTCATCTATGAACGTTTCAAATTTTATTCAAGGCATCAGACGGGAAATGAAAGCATTGCAGAGTTTGTTGCAGGAATAAAAAGCCATAGCCGTACATGTAAATTTGGGGACAAATTAGATGAAATGCTAAGAGATAGGTTTGTAATGGGTCTCAAAGAGGAGTCTACCCAGAGAGCCCTATTAGCCATACGTATTGTGATCTGATTGGCTGTATTTGGCTGACGTATTGTGATCTGATTGGCTGTGCTGGTTGCCTCAGGACTAGCCTCGGTTTTTCCATCCCCTGCCCTATTTAGGCCTACAAGTTTAAAAAAAATGCGAGTTATTTTGCTTTATTTAGTACAATAAAATTAAAAAAGGCATATATAGGCACTAGGGGTTAAAACCGGTATTGAAATACCGGTATTAATACCGGTATTGAAGAAGTACAAATAATACCGATACCGATATTATAGGTTTTCGGTATTGACAAAAATTGCTATTGTAAAATTTAGGCAATTTAGTCCTCCGATAAGACTGAAGTGGAAGCAGATTCATTACTGAGTGAATACATGCAAGAAATGGACAAACTAGGAAAAGTGCCATCTAAAAAAAATTCCATTGATTTTGATGTTACTAATGAATTTAAAAGCTTGGAAGTTACTTTACAGAGAAGTGAGAATTTAGAGAAGCTGTACAAGGCACTGCTTTCAATTAAACCTACAAGTGCAGAATCAGAAAGAGCCTTTTCTGCTGCAGGCCTATTTCTGACGAAACTGAGATCAAGTCTATCTGAACAATCCCTAGATGCTCTTTGTTTCCTCAAAGCATACTTTCAAAATCAAACTAAGAAATAAATATTTAGATACTAATAATTTCTATCTACCCCAGTAGTTGTATAATAATATGCTAAAAAAAAATTCAAATAATATTTTTATTACAATTTAGTAATTTACTGTATAAACTTTTTCGAATAGAATGCCATCTATTTGGAGTTGGGTCATTAATTTATGTAAATATGGTGAGTACTGCAAGTCCCTCAGACTTGTGGGAGGGTTGGTAGGGTGGCACCATAATAAATCAAAATAAATTATTTTTTTCATAATACCGGTATCAATACCGGGATTAGCATAATTGCCTCCAAATACCGGTATTGAAAATTTTCGGTATTATGCAAGCACTAATAGGCACGTATTTTAAAATTAGGCACTAACCATCAAAATAGGCGTTTATAGGCACTATAACATTTAATTATATACATCCCACAGTCCCGAAATGGATTTCTCTAAAAGAAGCCTATGAATCTATAAACGGGAATAAAAAAGGCAAAAAGGGCAAAATCCGGTCTCTAGTGATAACCAATTTGGTTTAAAAAAGAAACAGAGTACTGATGTGTGTGTGTGTGTATGCCTTGAAGGAAATGGTCTGTAAATACCAAACTCTAGATGCTAATCAGCTAATGTATTTTTGTGTTTCCTGGATGCCTCTAAAGCATTTGATCGTGTTAATCATGACAAATTATTCATGAAACTTGTAAATCGTAATGTACCTGGTTACTTGGTCCGTATATTAATATTCTAGTATAATCACCAGACAATGATTGTAAGATAGGGGTGGAGTTAATTCAGAGCCATTCTCTGTGACCAACGGTGTCAGGCAGGGAGGGATACTATCCTCCTACCTATCCAATGTTTTGTATGGATAACACAGGCCTGCGAATGAGAACTTTGTAAGATTGTTTTCTTAATAATAACTGAATTTATATAATTCAACTACGCTGATTTCGGTTAATTTATAGTATTACACCCGTCTCCCTTTGGAGGTGAAATTTATGTTTTTCCTATGGTTTTTGATGTGCTTTGAACGAATCTGACCTTCAAAACCGTCGGAAATGACTCGTTTTTGAGATAACCCCCCCCCCCAGCCGGCAATCGAAAACGAGTCATTTCCGACGGTTTCAAGGTCAGATTCGTTTAAAACACATCAAAAACCATAGGAAAAACATAAATTTGACCTTCAAAATTGACCTGACCTAACCTAACCTATCCTAACCTAAATCACTTATAGTCTTGTAGGCAGCCCAGGAATCACTATAAATCACAGAGCCAGGCCTAATGTACTTCTGAATGAGTGGAATGAGTGTTCCATTCCGGTACGAGAGTAATTCAAATTCGAAATGGATGGAGCGCAGTGATTGGGCAGATATGTAACGAACACACAAACGAACGTACGAACACACACTAGATACACACCAAAAAAATGTTTATATCTCGAAAACGAAGCATTTGCGACGGAAACGCTATAGAAGGAAAGTGTCTTAGAATTAAAAGATCTACTTAATGAACATATAATAATTGCTGGACGTTAGACGGGTGTAATACTATAATAATACCCTGATTTCGAATAAGGTGTCCATTTTTTTCTATTACGTAAGGATTTTCTGTAAACTGGAAGGGAAAAAACAACAACATAAATAAATATTATTTATTTCAATTTACATTAGGTACGTATTTCGCTTTGTTATACTAATTACAAATGCAAACAACTTTAAAAAGAAAGAAGACTTAACGTCAATTACATATTTATCTTTATTTGTCCCGATTTTTCTTGTGAGATCTATGTCTTTTAGTCTCGAATGTACGCGCTGTTCCTTTTCTTTTATTTAGTAATTCTGGAGTATCCCGTTTCAACATCCAGCAGTAATCAGCCATCATGCTGATGTCCCACCTTCCCTGATATCTCTTCTCCATTTCTTTGATGTCTTGGTGAAACCGTTCTCCTTGTTCTTCGCTGAGTGCTCCGAGATTCTCAGGGAAGTAATCCAAGTGTGAATGTAAGAAATGTAATTTTAAACTCATATTACAACCCAACTCTCTGAACTTATTTAGCATGTTGTTCACAATGTTTTAGTAATTTGGGTCCTTGTTCCCCCAAAATTTGCTGATAACATCCTTAAAAGCAATCTACGTTTCTTTTTCAAGATTGTTCATTGTTCTTTCAAAGTGTTCATCCAAAGTCAGTTTTCTAATCTGGAGACCAACGAAAATTCCTTCTTTCAATTTTGCTTCCGAAAAAGTTGGGAATTTACCACACAGGTACTTAAAACAATCTCCATCTTCGTCCAAGGCCTTAACAAATTGCTTCATCAAACCCAGTTTTATGTGAAGCGGAGGTAAAAGGACTTTCTTCGTGTCAACCAAACTTTCACGTTGAATGTTTTTAGAACCAGGTGTCAGGTTGACTCTGCGTGGCCATTCTTTTTTTTATCCAGTGCTGAGTTCTTGCTCGGCTATCCCATTCACACAAAAAATATGGAAACTTCGTATAACCTGGTTGTTGACCTAACAACATACAAATCACTTTTAAGTCTCCACAAAGCAGCCAACCGTATTCTTTGTATTTAATCTTAGCTAGAAGAAGCTCAAGATTTTCGTACGTTTCCTTCAAGTGAACCGAACGAGCCACAGGAACAGATGCATACAAGTTACCTTTGTGAAGGAGGACGCCTTTTAGACTTCTTTTGGAGGAATCAATGAAAAGTCTCCACTCATTTGGGTCATAGACTGCAGCGCCTAGCTTAAGTATTAGTTCCGAAACATTGTTGCAATATACCAGTGAATTTTCTTGAGAAAAATATTGGATGAATTCTTTTTCTCGATTTCTATACCAGTAAAATGACGTCCCGGGAGAAAGCAAGTTCTTTGCATGAAGTCTGGATCCCAAAATCTCTGAAGAATCCTTCGGGAGACACAAATCTCTTACCAAGTCATTAATTTCACTTTGTGTAAACAATTGGGGTTCACCAGATGTTTCGGTTTGAAAGCAAGCAATATCATCGTTTCCATCGTCATCAGACACCGAATCAGATGAAGTTACAGCAAGAATATTTGGTTTAGTAGGTATAGGTATACCAGGTCCATGAGCAACAGGTCTTAAGCAGAATGAAAGTTTGGATAAGAAATTTCCTTTTTATTTTTAGTATTGTAGCCTTGCACGTTACATGAACAAAAATAGCAGTAATTGCTGTGATTTCTAGGCACACGCCAGACCATTGGAATCCCAAAAGGTAAAGAATCCTTTTTACCTTTACTCCACAGTCTAAGTTGTTCAACATAAACACTGCAAACTTTATGTGGAGCCCATGATTTGTCTTGACCTCCAAGTTTCATTCCGAAGTACGCATAGTATACTTTCTTGACGAAGTCTGTAATATCTCACCGTTGTTTTTTCACAGTAAATTTTACACAAATATAACAGAAAATCTTTGGGCTATTTACACACCCTCTCGTCGCCATAGCGACAAATAAACAAATTTCAAGAGAAATATAGTCACCCCACACCTTTGAATAATAAAGAACTATAACCTCGCACGCACTAGACAGACTGACTCATCTCGTGGCTTTCAATTACTTATATATTAGCTGTGCGTTTTTCGAATGTTCTAGAAGAATGACGTCACTTCTGATCTGGAAGCACTTTAGGCAGTAGTTTTTAATACAAATTTAATTGAGTCAGTTTTAATGAAAATTACTTACATATGTAATATGAAATATGACATTTTGTGAAAAATCTGTACGTGATGGCGAAAAATGAATATTATTTTCGGAATCAGCGTGCAAAAATTACTATATGAGTGATAAAATATTTCGGACAACAAAACCATCGCAGGCCTGTGTAATCTATCTGTTGTGCTGAATACCTGTAAAATAGGCTGCTATATTGGTACAATGACTGTTAATCATCTGATGTATGCAGATGATCTAGTTCTTACTTCTTGAGGTGACGTGTGTGTATATATATGTATATAGTCTAAAAGTCACTAAAGGGGAAATATCACTAAATCTAAGCTGAATGGCAAGAGCAAGTCATAAACGAACCAACGCGGCTGTTCGTATTGTTTTGGGCTAGCCTAGAGATGATTTTTCCTATCTGACCTAATCGTTGGTGCTGAGTGAAATTAGGTGGTGTTTCTAAGGTGACAAATGGGGTAGAAAGTTGTCCGTACTTAAGTATAGTTAGGGGTAATGTCTATAGCTTCTAAATTGGTAATGTAAGAGAGAGTTAGGTAGGCTGTTTGTGGGACACAGGAATCTGATGGTAGGCTCCCAAAGGAATATCTAATTCAACGCACCGGTAAGTGCTTTTGATTGTTTGCTAGAACCTAAGTAACCTAACTGGGGTGTCTACCCCACGCTATCACATTTGGCGACGAGGATGGGATTCAATTAAGCTCATGGGATTCAATTAAGCTCATGGGATTTAATTTAGCTCATTGGATTGAATTTGCTCATTTGATTAAATTTTGTTCATTGGGTTGAATTTGGCTCATTGGTTTAATTTGGCTTATTGGGTTCAAGTGGTTGTTTGGAAAATTGGATGTAGCCTAGTGGGTCGTCCGATTTGGTTTGTTTGGGTGGGTAAGCTACCGTACTATAGCGTAGGTCCCGCCGGCCTAACTCTAAAACTAATTCCTACTCAGCCCTAACTCTAAAACTAATTCCTACTCAGCCCTAACTCTAAAACTAATTCCTACTCAGCCCTAACTCTAAAACTAATTCCTACTCAGCCCTAACTCTAATACAATTCACTATTCAGCCCTAACTGGGGAGTAACTAGATCAAATTTAAACCAAATCTAACCTACTTCACGTGATTTGGCCTAATTCGGTTTTGCTCTAGCATGTCGGTGATTGGCCATATAAGCCCCTACGAAGACTCTGGGGAGGACTTCGAAGCTTATGCCACTAGGGTGAGGTTGTTTTTCGAGGCAAATTCCATTCTTGATGCTAAGAAAGTACCTACCTTTTTAACTATAATAGGCCCTAAAACGTTTAGTTTAGTTATGGACCTAGTTTCTCCTAAAGCACCGGAAACCTGCACCTATAATGAATTGGTACAGGCCCTAACCGATCACTACAAACCCCGAGTAGTTCTCATCTATGAACGTTTCAAATTTTATTGAAGGCATCAGACGGGAAATGAAAGCATTGCAGAGTTTGTTGCAGGAATAAAAAGCCATAGCCGTACATGTAAATTTGGGGACAAATTAGATGAAATGCTAAGAGATAGGTTTGTAATGGGTCTCAAAGAGGAGTCTACCCAGAGAGCCCTATTAGCCATACAGGACCTAACTTTTATTCAGGCTGTAGAAATAGCTACGGCTAGAGAAGCAGCTGCTAAAGATGTTAGAGCTTTTAGAAATCACAGTAGTAAAGCCCAACACGTAAATAGCTTTAAATCTTCTAGGCCTGGCAGACCTAATGAGCCTACTAGACAGGCAAATAAAAGGTATGAGGCGAATATGACTAAGCCTACTAATTCTACTAAGCCTTCCAAGCCATGTACAGGGTGTGGAAAACACCATTGGAAGAAGGATTGCCCTTTTAAAGAAGCAGTTTGCCGAAACTGTAGTAAAATAGGCCACATAGCTAAAGTGTGTTTTTCAAAGAAAACGAAGGGTGAAAATTCTAATTTTAACATTTCTAGTGTACATCCTCAAAGGGGAAATACTTCGAACATTGGAGTGGAGTACCTATTTTATGAGCAGCAAAGTGGGAAAAATACAGGCCCATATATTGTAGAGGTAGGCCTAAATGGAATTACAGTTCCTCTAGAATTAGATACAGGTGCTGCCCGAACGGTCATGTCCAAGGCAGTTTTTGATAAGATTTTCAAAAACACACCTAAACTACATGCATCTAAAACGATTTTGAAGAAATATGGGGACATACAAATACCTATTTGTGGAGAAGCATCCGTCACAGTTACACTCAACCAGAAAACTTTGTCTCATCCCTTAACCCTTTTAGTGGTGGATGAGCAAGGGCCTGAAGTAGGCAACCTAAAAGGCCATCAGGTCTGCATAGAAGTAGATCCTAATGTAACTCCGAAATTTTGTAAGGCTCGTTCAATTGCGCATGCACTGCGGGAGAAGGTAGATTTAGAAATTGACAGGCTGCTAAAAGATAAAATTATCGAACCAGTCACACACGCTCAGTGGGCTGCCCCAGTAGTTCCTGTACTAAAACCGGACAAGTCCGTGCGGTTATGTGGGGATTACCGTTTAACAGCAAATAGAGCCGTCCTTCTAGATTGCTATCCTATACCCAAGCCTGATGAATTATTTAGCTCTCATGCTGGGGGTAAATATTTCACAAAACTCGATATGTCCCAAGCCTATGCTCAACTAAGTTTAGATGAAAACTCTAAAGAATTAACTATCATAAATACGCACCGAGGCCTATATAAGTACAATAGGCTATGCTATGGAATAGCATCGGCTCCGGGTATTTTTCAGAGGACAATGGACCAAGTTCTAGGTCACATTCCAGGGGTACTTTGCTTTCTAGATGATGTCCTCATTTCAGGTTCGTCTAAAAAAGAACACCTAACTAGATTAACCACGGTTCTAAAAAGACTCCGGGATGCCGGACTTAAGCTAAAGAGAGAAAAGTGTTCATGGGTCACTAACGAGGTTTCATATTAAGGCAGGTCGAATTTAGTGAAGGAACTTCACGCTGAACACATGGGCGCAACAAAAATGAAAGAGCTGGCGAGAGCTTATTTCTGGTGGCCTGGTTTAGATGGAGAACTCGAATCATTGGTTCGTTCCTGTCAAAGCTGCCTAGAGAACAGAGATCTCCCAAGGAAAAGTCCACTTCATCCTTGGGAATGGCCTACTATACCGTGGCATAGGATCCATGTTGACTATGCAGGTCCTATAAATAATACTTATTTCCTAGTCATTGTGGACGCCTACTCTAAGTGGGTGGAAATTTTTCCAACCACTTCCACGACTTCGGGTGTTACTATTCGCTTACTCCGTTCGGTTTTCGCTCGATGGGGTTTACCCGTAGTCCTGGTTTCCGACAATGGTACTTGTTTTACCAGTGAGGAATTCCGTTCCTTCGTCCACCTAAATGGCATTAGACATGTCCGGTCTAGTGTTTTCCACCCATCTACTAACGGTCTCGCGGAAAACATGGTCCGTACTTTCAAGTCGGCCTTGCGTCATTCTCGTGGGGAGGAAATGCAAGTGGTGTTGGATAAATTTTTGTTTAAATATCGAATAACACCTCACACCACGACGGGGGTGTCTCCCTCTAAACTTATGATTGGCCGGGGAATTCGTTCAGTTTTCGATTTGTTACTTCCAAACGAAACGTTACAACAACGAGTTTTACGCCATCAGGAAAAACAGAAGTTGTACCACGACACTAAAAGAGGGAGAGTTATAGAGGCGCAACCTAATGATCCAGTTATGATTCGCAACTATGGGGCTGGACCTAAATGGGTTCCTGCAACTGTGCAGGAGAGAATGGGCCCTGTTTCCTTCAAGTGCCAACTAGAAGATGGTCGTTTTATTAAACGCCATCAGGACCAGATATGGGAACCGTGAATTGCAGAAGGACAAGAGTCTTCCGGAAGAGAGAACTGATCCCCCGGAAAATGGTTCAACTCGCCCGCCTATACAGGTTGCACCTAATCCTACTACAGCAACCCCGCTCCGCAGGTCGTCTAGGGTCCCTCATCCCCCTGACAGACTAAACTTGTAGGGGAAGAGTGAGGTGACGTGTGTGTATATATATGTATATAGTCTAAAAGTCACTAAAGGGGAAATATCACTAAATCTAAGCTGAATGGCAAGAGCAAGTCATAAACGAACCAACGCGGCTGTTCGTATTGTTTTGGGCTAGCCTAGAGATGATTTTTCCTATCTGACCTAATCGTTGGTGCTGAGTGAAATTAGGTGGTGTTTCTAAGGTGACAAATGGGGTAGAAAGTTGTCCGTACTTAAGTATAGTTAGGGGTAATGTCTATAGCTTCTAAATTGGTAATGTAAGAGAGAGTTAGGTAGGCTGTTTGTGGGACACAGGAATCTAATGGTAGGCTCCCAAAGGAATATCTAATTCAACGCACCGGTAAGTGCTTTTGATTGTTTGCTAGAACCTAAGTAACCTAACTGGGGTGTCTACCCCACGCTATCACACTTCTCCATCTGTAAAAGTGCTCAGCACACTTTTGAAGGTGTGTGAAAGGTATGGGAAGGATAACGACATAAAATATAATCCTGATAAAAGTCATGTTATGATTATGAGGACCAAGGCCTCCAAGTATATAAAATTTCGTGAATTTCAATTGAATGGTATGGTGCTGTCAGAAGTCACCCAGACTAAGTATCTTGGCCACATACCAACGGATAGTCTTTCAGATGACTGTGATATTCTAAGGCAATGCAGACAATTATGTGCTCAGGGAAATACTTTGGTTAGAAAATTTCATGTGTACATTAGGTGTTAAGTTGATTTTGTTCAAAACTTTTTGTACTCCGATGTATACAGCTTATTTGTGGTGGAACTACAAGATGTATAATTTGAGGAAATTATATGTTGCATATAATAATATTTTTAGGAGTTTATTAAGGACTCCAAGATTTGTAAATGGTGCTCCTTCTAGTGTCGGTATGCTGTTTATAGTCAATAAGGTGCCTAACTGTGCCAGTGTCATTCGCAATTTTGTATTTAGATTTATCACTAGGCTTGGTAAGTCAGTCAGTAAGATAATAGAAGCCATGATTAGTGGACTGGTCTCCGATATATTTAATAAATCTGAAATCTGGAAGCATTTGCGTAGGCAAGTGTATGTTCATTATACACAGTGATTTACTGGCCTACTTAGTCAGTGCTCCAGACAACTATCTCTTAATCTTCTATGGACCTCTTCTATTTACCTTAAATTTACCTTAAAACGCTTCTGCCTCAAGGGTGCGCTGCTCCCTCGAAGTCCGCTCAGCGCCTCCTGAGGCGGGGCCACGACGGGGTCGCCACCCCTCTTTTCTCTCGCTCCTGCCATACGATTTGGTCCCCTATTGAATTTGTGGGGGCTGGTCTGGCAGAGGAATACCCTGACACTGTGGGTTGGTCGGGTATGTTGGCTAAAAACATGTCCAAGTGTTTTTTAAAAGTATCTACTGGGACTGCACTTATATCTCTAAGGTACTGAGGCAAGGAGTTAAACAGGCGAGAACCCTGCCTAGAGATACTATTATATTGAAGGGTTTGAATCCTTCTCAGACTGTTTGGTGGGAGGTGATACTTTTTACACATTCTTCCAGTTCTTGTTAAGGTGGACACAATTGGTTCAGTATTGGTGGCAACTAAAAGCCCTTCTAGAATTTTCCAGGTGTAGATTAGGATGTATCTCTCAAACCTTCTCTCTATGGAATAAAGGTTGAGGCCTCTGAGCCTATCCCAGTAGTTTAATTTGTTTTTACTCACCTGTTGCCCATCAGGTTGTTTAATATACGAGGTAAAGGTTCTTTGTAGGCCCTCAATTTTTTGCAATTCATTCTGTTTGTGGGGAAACCATAATTGAGAGCAGTAGTCAATGCGTGGAAGGACAAGTGATTTCCACAGGGTAAGCATGGTCATACTGTCCCTAGTTCTGAATATCCTCAGTATATATCCTATTAGTTGTTTGCATGATGAGGTTACTTTGTCAATGTGCCTGTTGAATGTTGCATCTTCAGATAATATAATCCCTAGATCCCTGACATGATCAGTTTGTACAATATCTTTTCCTGTGGGTCCAGTGTAATTGAATTGTTCTTTCAGGTATTTATTTGGTCCATACTTAATTAGTTCAAATTTGTCTTCATTGAAGGCCATATTGTTTGCATCTGCCCATGCATATGTAGTTTGTAGATCTTTTTGTAGCTCTACGCAGTCTTCTTTTTCTGTAATTGGTCTTAGTATTCTGGTATCATCTGCGAATGACAGGAGAGAGCTTCCTAGGTTACAGTTTATATTGTTTAGCATTATAATGAATAGAATTGGTCCTAGTACTGTGCCTTGCGGCACTCCACTAATCACTTCTTTTTCTATAGATCTTGCTCCATTTACAATTGTTATTTGTTTTCTGTCAGAGAGAAAGGCATGGATCCATTTTCCTACTTTTCCACAAATACCAAGTTCTTTTAGTTTATGGAATAATATACCATGGTCAACCTTGTCAAAAGCTTTTGCAAAGTCTAGATAGATGACATCAACATTGTGGTTTTCTCCCAAATATTGTAGGATTGTATTGCAATGGTCTATAAGTTCAGTAAGGCAGGATCTCTTGTGTCTGAAGCCATGTTGAAAGTCTTCTAAGAGATGTTCATTTTCTATAAAACTGACAATGTGCCTTTTCAGGACTTTCTCAAATATTTTAATAATATGGGAAGTCAAAGATATGGGTCTATAGTTCTTGGCTTCCTTTCTTTTGCCTCCTTTGTAGATTGGGGTAATATTTGCTTGTTTCATGATTGGTGGTATTCTACTGGTGTCTAGTGAGGATCTCCACAGGATTTTCAAAGGCAGAGATAAAGTATGTTTGCATTCCTTAAGAATCTTGGCTCCAATTCCATCTGGACCAGGGGCTGAACTCCCCGGTAGCTCTGTTATTGCCTGTTGTATATCTCCAGTGGTTATTTGTATATCTTCCAATAATGGTCTGTCTTGGTCATTTTCTTCTCTATCAAAAAATGCTGTAGTTTTTATTTTCTTAGCTACTACAGGGGTACTCGAGCTTAAAGCATATTGAGATTGTAGAATGTTTGCCATTTCCTGTGTATTAGATGTGAGAGTTAGTCCATCTTTAGGCAGCATGGGCCGATGCTCGTTTTGATAACTGCTTTGCGTTTAGCATAGCTAAAGAAGAATTTGCTATTTTCCTTTATAGTGCCAATAGTTTTTGTGTTCATTATCAATATTCTCTCTTATGGTTGACTCCTTTATTTTAAGTTCTAACATCACTATCTGATTCCGGATGTTACTATGTCTTGTATCACTTAATTGCTTTGTCAGTTGTTTAGATAGCTTTGTTCTCTTTCTCATAAGTTCCTTCTGTATCTGTGCTCTTTTGTCCGGTGCTTCTGTGCACTATCGTTTTTTCTTGGTGTGTGTTTGTATAATGCTGATGACAGCAGGTATTGTATTCTACTCCAGCATTCTTCTGGCTTTAGGTTTTCTAATTCATCTTCCCAGTTTATTTCTCCCAGACAGTTATTTATGATGTCCAGTCTGACTTATGCAGGTTTAGGTCAGAGTATGGCAAGTTCGTTTGGCATGGGTCTTGCTTACATTTGTGGAGGGACAAGTTTGTGAATATATGCATGACATTGTGGTCAGAGTGTATAGTTGGTGTTATAACAATGTGGTCAATTGTAGTTGCATTATTTGTCAGCACTAAATCTAGGATATTATTTTTTCTAGTTGAGCAGTGGACATGTTGTACTAGGAGCAGTTTTTCCATAAACTCATTCAGGTGTTTTGATTTGGACCTTTTTGTCCCTGATTTCATACGACCATATTGGTTCCAGGTGCAATTTGGGAGATTAAAGTCTCCTGTAATGATTAAGTCTCTTGTTGAGTCTACAATAGCTGGGCATTGCCTGATTTTTTCCAGGACTTCAGTGAGCTCTAGATGGGAGCTATCTGGGGGGCTATAGATATTCACTAGTATTATGTCTTCTTTATTTATGCTGAGCATGATGATTAGGAGTTCACAGGCTCCATTTGAGTATGCCATGAGCACTTGAGCAGTTCACTTTGAATGTTTTCAGGGATGTACATCAGGACACCACCATTTAGACGGTCTTCTCTGTCACATCTATGGGCTATAACTGTGCTAGTAGTGTTTTCCACTAGGCTCTTTAGGTAAGGTACTTTGGTATGGTTTGAGTTTGGGTAAAGGCCCTGGATGTTTAAGTAGATTATTGATACATTTGTGGAGCCATTTGTTTCATCTCCCACATATAGGGCATTTGTAGGGTTCATGCTGGGGTTCTCGTTTGCTTTTGTATGAGGAGCCCAAGTGAGCTTTGAATGTCTTGTATTTGTTTTATGAGGTGGTAAAACCCCAATGGGGTTTCATGGTTGCTTGCTGTACTATTTTCACCAGTGGGCTTACCTGGACCCGCTACATCAGCATAAGATCTGGGTGCAGGAATGTATTTGGTCTAGGGTTTTCTTGCATCCTGTTATTTTATTTATTTGTTGGGTTCAAAATCCCAGCTGAGCCGTGAACGGCCAAATTCTAAAGGGCCAGTTCTACCTACAGCCCAAGTTAAACTAAAATTAAAACTTACGGATTTGAGATCCTATTAGGTCCTACCTCAGGGTTGCTGACTCGATGCGGGCCTACCTTAGACCTTAGTTACATGAATTTAATATAAAAACAAAAGGGGTACTATTTATGGTCTTCTTTCTCAACCTTGCAACAACAACCGCAACCTGGACTATTGCACGATGCAACAATCTTGTATCTAAACAACCAAACTGAATGCAAGAGAGCTCTCTATCAGACCACACCCTGTACGTACGACATCCCACAAACGAGTAGAAACACTGATGCCACAAGTGCCCAAAAATGCTAGCTCTAAATTAAGTGAATTTTTCACTAACCTTACAATTATGAGATGGATATATATACACCTTAACTTAATATATACAAGCAATGCTGCATCAATCAGCTTAGTCATCATATCGCCTTGGGACAACAATGGTTCTTCCTCTTCTAGATTTTCTAACACTCCCCACCGAAGAGGCCTTGTTGTCGTTACCTTCTGCAAGGTTAGCCAAGCCTTCTCCATGAGGCAGTAACTCAAATGTTTCATCTTGACTATCTGTGTTTTTGCTGATTTCTAAAGCATAGAGTTTTTGTATAGGTCTCTTTAACTTTCCTCCTGAAGTCTTTACCAGTGCAGACCTAACTAAATTGTCTTTGCCAACAAACAACTCTTCAATTATGCCAAGCTTCCAGCATTGCCTTGGTCTTTCATCCCCAATCATTACCACTTCTCCCACCTTGATACAATTTGCATTGGAGCCCTTTACCTTGCCTGATGGGTAATAATTGAGTTCTGGCAAGTATTCCATCTGCCACCTCTTCCATAACTGATCTTGTAGCTCTTCAAGGTACCTGAACCGTTCTGGTTAACTCTCCTTGAGTGCTCTGGATAGGCTGCAAGTCTTCTGGCACACTGGGGCTTGATGTTAATTGTTTACCCCAAAGAAAATGATTTGGTGTCAATGGCTCTGCATCCTGCATACTGTTGTAAACAAAAGTGATAGGCCTACTGTTCACCATTGCTTCTACTTCACATAAAACAGTGCAGAATTCTTCTTTGCTCAAATGAGCATTAGCTAAAAGTTTCTTTAATGGACACTTTACACTTCTCACTAGCCTTTCCCAAAATCCTCCCCACCATGGTGCTCTCTCAACAATAAACTCCCACTGTACCCTTGGTGTGAAAAGTAGGATTGGAATCCTTCCTCTTTTAGCAAGGACCAAATTTCTTGGAGTTCCTTTGCAGCCTTTTTGAAGGTTTTTGCATTATCCGATATGATTTTATTTGGGAAACCCCTTCTGTTCACAAACCTTTTAAAGGCCAAAAGAAATACATCACTACTTAAGTTGCTTACCAACTCCAAATGGATTGCTCTGGTGGTAGCACAGGTGAAAAGACATATATAACCTTTGTTAGACTCCCCTCGCTCATACACATAGACTGGCCCTGCAATGTCTACTCCGACTACATCAAATGGGGCAGTATAGACACACCGTTCTCTTGGAAGTGGAGCCACCTTTTCATAATAAGGCTTTGCACTCCAACGCTTGCAAACCACACATTTATGCAAGACCTTTTTTACTACTTGTCTAATTTGGGAATCCAAAATTGTTGTCTAATCTCTATTATCACTTCTCTAACTCCAGCATGTAACAGCTTATGATGAGTATCCAGGATCAAAAGGCCCACAAAGTGCCCCCCAGAAGGTAGCAAAATTGGATGTCTTTTCTCCTCTGGAAGCCCAGAAAACTGTAGTCTACCTCCTACTCTCAATAAATCCTGATCCAAAAACACATCCAAACCCTTGAGCACAGAATGTGTTGGTAGAACCTGTAATGGATGGCTGGTGAGCAATTCTCTCTCTTCACCAAATTTTTCCTTCTGCATATATACCACCCAGTATTTCCTGGCTTGCTGAATCTCATTACTGTTCAGAATTCCTTCCCTTCTTGTTTCTCCCTTAATGTTGTTGGTAAATCTATATACCCATGCTGTCACTCTTAACAATCTTTTCAGACTGCTAATGTCCTCAAGCCTCAATATGGGGTCCTGCTGCATAACTTGACAACTGTTCACAGCGCATTTTCTCACCTCACTCACCCATGCTTCTTCAGCCTGGCATTCTCCTACAATAGGCTGATTAGAAGGCCAGTTTTCACTTCCAAGTTTTAGCCACTCCGGCCCATTCCACCACAAACTTGACTGTGCAAGATCTTTCACTGAAATTCCTCGTGTTGGTAAATCAGCGGGGTTTTGGGTGCCTGGACAATGCTTCCATTGCTTGGGATCGTGTGCGCTTGAATTTCCTCCACCCTATTGGCAACAAATGGTTTCCATTTCCTTGCCTGGCTTCTTAACCAGTGCCAAACTATAGTGGAGTCTGTCCAATAATAGCTTGGAATTTCAGAGAGGGCCAAAGACTTTTGCACTATAACTGCAAGCCGACTAGCAATAACTGCACCCATCAATTCCAACCTTGGAACAGAAAGCCTTTTCAAAGGTGCTACTCTGCTCTTTACAGCAACCAACCTGCAACTTACTTCCTCTTGCAATGCGCCTCTTATATAAATACAAGTTGCATAGGCTTCCTCACTTGCATCACAAAAGATGTGCAGCTCGAAATTGTCTGGACTATTGTTCAACTCTCCAAAGTACCATCTTGGGATTTTAATGTCTCCAAGATGTGCCAATTCTTTGAACCAATATTTCCACCTTACCACCTTATGATCAGATAACTCTTGGTCCCAACCAAGTCCAATTTCCCAGAGGCTCTGAAACCAATTTTTTACTTTATCACAAATGGAGCCAGGAATCCAAGAGGATCAAAGACCTTGAAGCCAAACAAGAGCTGTACGTTTTGTCCACCTTGTCTCATTCTCAGCCAGCTCTACTAAAGATTTCCCATTGAAGGTAAACAAATCATCATCTTGCTGCCAAACAATGCCTAGCACCTTTGCGTCTATTGCCCACAACTCCTTAATACCAGAATCCTCAATACTTTCTGCTGCATCAGGTACTACACAGGAATGACTCATAAACTCTTGTAATTGCGAATGATTGGTCTGCCATTTTCTAAGCTCCATGCCAGCCTCCCTCATTATAGCTCTAGCCTCCATGAATATCTGTTTAGCCATTTCTGTATTATCCACGGAACACAGCAAATCATCAACATAAAAATTTTTCCTTATGTGTTCAATAGTGTTAGGATAGACTTCAGAATATTTCTTAAAATGGTACTGCATAGTAGCTGCCAACAGAAATGGACTAGAGCTGAGGCCAAACAACACTGACTTCATTCTATATGCTTGAACCTTAGGTTCATTTTCCAACAAGTCTTTCGTATCCACCCACAGATACCTTACTGCATCTCTGTCCTCTGGTTTTAACTTTATCCGCAAAAAGGCTTGCTTCACATCTGCAGTCAATGCTACTCTACCAAACCTGAATCTCAGTAACAAGGAAAATAAATCTGCATTTAAATTTGGCCCAGCATCCAAACAGTCATTCAAGGACACACCACCTTTGTCCTTGGCTGAGCCATCAAAAACTACCCTCAGTTTGGTGGTAGTTTTGTCTCGCCGTACCACTGCATGGTGTGGCAGATAATGTGCCTCCTGGCTCACCAGCTCACCTTGCACCCTTTCAGCATAGCCCTCCCTTACATAACTTAGGATGGCCTCATTGTATTCAATTAACAACTCCTCATTTTTTCTTAGCCTGTACAATGAAGTCTCCAACCTCCGATTAGCTAGCTGAAGGTTTGAACCGGGTTTGCAAGAATCCTTCCATGGTAGGCCAACTTCATAGCAACCATCTCTAAACCCAATCCCTTTTTCAAAAAAACATCATTGTTCACTGTACTTGCCTGTTTGTCCTTTATGCCAATAGATTCAAGTTCCCAAAACGCTTTCAAATGCCTTTCCAACCATGGCTGTTCTCCTCAATCTTAACAAAAAGAGCCTTAACTTCCATTTCATTGCAATAACTACCATGTAGCATCCAGCCTAGCTTACTTTCAATAGCTACCGGGCCTGAGATGTGCGGACAATATTACCAGTGATGAAGTCCCAATAATAGTCAGCTCCAATCAAAAGACTAATATCTTCTGTTCCTTCAAACTTATTATTGCCCAAATTAATTCCTTTAACTTGCAATTCTTGGACACATGCCATATCTAAACAAGTAGTGACTGGAGCACAAAGTTCCTCAATCTCTACAGCTTGGACCTTGATAGTGGGACTTTGCGGTAACAACCCTTAACCAGAACTTCTACCTTCTTAAATTTGGTTCGGTTTTGAACGGAACCCCCAAACCCAGAAATTCTTAAATTTTCCCTCTTAAGTTCTTTAAACTTCAATTTTCTGGAAATTCTGGTCTTAATAAACTACACTGGCTACCACTATCAAACAACACTCTTACAGTAGCTTCTCCTCATTCCCAATTAATAAGGCTGCAGTTGTTTGCAATAATCCCCCTTTACTTTTACTCCCTTGCATAGCAGTGGCATGTGCCACTGATGTCTCTACTTCTGGGGTAGGCCTACTAGGAGTGTTTTCACACAATAATGGCTGATGCCTACCATGACATTTTTTGCACAAAATTTTAAACTTACAAAACCTTGCTCTGTGACCTTTCAAAAAACATTTAAAACATGCTGTGGACTTAGTTACCCTGTCCTTTCTCTCCTCAAAGGGTAAGCCTCAGCCACCTCACATTTATATGACTTGTGGTTGCCTTCGCAAAATATGCATTCCTTGATTCCCTTTAATTTATTCTCAGAGGATGCATGTAGAGCTGACACTGTACCTGGGCTATTCCTTTTTGTGGAAACTTTGGTGCTGTGCCTGCCTTTGTCCCCTTGTTTACCATCCCACTGTGCAAACTCAATTCCCTCTCGTCTTGCTAATTCTGTGCCTAAAAGACTTAACATCTGCTGAAGGGGGATGTACACATGTTCTGTAGAGTGTCCCCTACTTAATTCAAGCAAAATTGAGCTAGGCAATTTAGACTCCAGTGTAGGAACCAACATTATACCATACCTTTCCATTCCTACACCCAAGTTGTCCAGGGACCTAGTTCTAATTTCAAATTCATCATATAACTGCCGTAACTCCTTGACACTATTAGGATTATTAACAGGAGGTATAGCTAAAAGTGCACGGAGGTGGCTTTTAATTAAGATCTCTGGCTTACCAAACCGTTTCTTTAATATATCCCAAGCCACATTATAATTAGCCTCTGTTAATGCTAATCCTGCTATGTCTTTGCTGCCTCCCCTTCCAAGAGGGACTGCAAATAATTAAACTTCTCCACGGCACTTAACACTTGACTAGAATGAACTGCTGATTGAAAACTGTCTGCCCATCCTTGCCATTCCTGAATACTCCCAGAAAATGTTTTGAGTACAAGCCTCGGTAATTGAACTACAGATCTGTTAACCTTAACTTCACAAACATCATTTGTTGAGTGTTGTGTTTCATTATTAGACCTGGTCTCTAACTGTACTGAGCTGCTAAACTCTTTTGCTCGGAGGCCTACTTTAATTATATCATCAATAATCTCTTCAAAGTAAATTATGTTATTTTCTATTTCATCCTCTTCTATAAGAGCCTCAATTTTAACATTTACCTCACTTAGAGCAACCTTTTTAGTTTCTAATATGGAAAGCTGCGCAGTCACTAAGCGTAAATCCTCTTGCTCTATGGCAGAATCTATAGTGGCAATGACCTTTGTAATTAGACCTTTGTAGGCGCTTCTCCTTTTTAAATTTGTTCAATTCAGATGCACTCATCTTCAATGCAAACAACAATTGGGCTCAATGCCAAATGAGCTGAATTGGCAGAAATACTTAACCAAACTGATCAAACGCAAATTTTACTTTCAAATAAACTGAATTGCTGGGTGGGGTACTAACCAACACCAGTATGGAATACCAAATTTTCCACCCAGGACCTAATTCGAATAATAAACCAAAATTAACCAAACCGGTAAAATGTAGGCCAAAAACAACGACAGACGACTGGCCAAGTTTCGCAATTGGGCGACCAAACTTTCTACCCTGGGACCTTAATTCAATAATAACCAAAATTAACCAAACCGGTAAAATGTAGGCCAAAAACAACGACAGACGACTGGCCAAGTTTCGCAATTGGGCGACCAAACTTTCTACCCTGGGACCTTAACTCAATAAACTCAACCCGTCTAGGCCTAACTTGGGCTACAATTTGCACAATCAGAACTTTGCCGAAAAATAGTCACTGACTCAGTCTTGGGTAGAATCCGGTTCTGAAGGACCATGTTATTTATTTATTTGTTGGGTTCAAAATCCCAGCTGAGCCGTGAACGGCCAAATTCTAAAGGGCCAGTTCTACCTACAGCCCAAGTTAAGCTAAAATTAAAACTTACGGATTTGAGATCCTATTAGGTCCTACCTCAGGGTTGCTGACTCGATGGGCCTACCTTACCTTAGTTACATGAATTTAAGATAAAAACAAAAGGGGTACTATTTATGGTCTTCTTTCTCAACCTTGCAACAACAACGCAACCTGGACTATTGCACGATGCAACAATCTTGTATCTAAACAACCAAACTGAATTGCAAGAGAGCTCTCTACAGACCACACCCTGTAGTACGACATCCACAAACGAGTAGAAAGGACGCGCAGCGCCCCAAAATGATGCCACCAGAGTCCCAAACAATGATGCCACAAGAGCCCAAAAATGCTAGCTCTAAATTAAGTGAATTTTTCACTAACCTTACAATTATGAGATGGATATATATACACCTTAACTTAATATATACAAGCAATGCTGCATCAATCAGCTTAGTCATCATATCGCCTTGGGACAACAATGGTTCTTCCTCTTCTAGATTTTCTAACACATCCCTTGGGCCAAATAGTGCTGATGGATAGTAGGCTCACTATCCTGATATTCTCTCCGTTGAGTTTGATGTGGTTGGAATCGGACTGTTCCCTTCAGGTGGGCCAGATTGCAGTTCTCTTTAAAACAACTTCTTTCCCACCATGAGCTCTGGCAAATTTGGGGATGAAAGTAGGGACATCTTGCATTGGATCTACATCCAGAAATGCCATTCCCATCGTGTATAAATTTTTTGCAGAGTGGTGGGTAAGCAAATGGGCATTCTCTTCCCTTAAGTCCATATTTACACAAGCCCCTCCTGTAATACTTGCATACTGGCCTCTTGGTTTCACTTTTGGCTTTTTGGTGACTGTGTACAGTGGGGTTGTTCACTTTGTTGAAGGTTTTAGTGTCCATTTCCTGTTCTTGTTTTCTCTCTTTTGGTGCCCTTTTTGCTTGCAGTTTCCCTCTCTCTAGGGTCTCATCCTGAGGGTTTCTCACTTTTCAGCAAGCTCTGCATTTGCAATGCTAATTTCCTCCTCCTGTAACTCACCTGCCAGTTCTACTTCAAGCTCTTCAAATTGCCTGTCATAGTCATCGCAAATTTGACGAGCACATCTAAAGCATGAGAATTTTCTTTTGAATTTTGAAGGATGAGTAGGAAATAAATAGGTAGTGCACTACAACTGTAGTGTATCCATAGTCTGCATTCATCACATTTTAATGCATGTAGGCTGCAGTCTAATGCACATTTTATGCATGGGTTTCTGTTTTTGTTTCTTCCTCTGCCATGTTGACTTGCATACTGGTTTAGTGTGGAGAATAATCACCAGTGAGTCCATTTCTTTCGCAGATATTTGTAGATATTAAAATATCTTGCAAGTTTAAGTTTATTGTTTGTTATTTGTTATTTACTTTTATTAACTATTTTTTTATTTATATTATTATTTTTATTATTTTTTATCTATTATTGTTTATTTATTATTTATTACGTGCCCACCCAAATTATTTATTTATTTATTTATTTTATTTATTTATTTATTATTATTTATTTTATTTTTTTTTTTTTATTATTTTTTTTTCTGTTTCCTTTCTTTCGATGTTTCGATGTTGGGTGTATTTCGAGAGGTTTCTGACCTTTGCGTTTTATGACCTTTTTCCTGCCTTGTTTCAAACTTT
This sequence comes from Bathynomus jamesi, assembly GCA_023014485.1. Lineage (NCBI taxonomy): Eukaryota > Metazoa > Arthropoda > Malacostraca > Isopoda > Cirolanidae > Bathynomus > Bathynomus jamesi. The sequence continues at coordinate 66,085 of JAJOZX010005053.1, read as the reverse complement.
CACGAATGCCCAACCGTATTTCGCTTTTCGTTTTGAATATATACGTTAAAACTGGTGATAGATGATGTAAACTGTATTGCACTTTCTTTATTTTAATGAATTTCACTTTATAATTTATATGCACGGATTCACTGATACTTTATGCACTTTCGGGTGCAAACAGAATAACCGCCGGGTAGATTTTTCCCTTCTAATTTGGGTGTTTAATAGAGAGAGTAAAGTTTGTACCTGTTGAGTTTGAAATAAAGTATTTGTTTGTTTGTTTGTTTTATAATTCCACCACAGATGGGTGGCATGTTACCCTGTACATACAGCTTTTTACGTTGCCTCAGTATCAAGTTCATCTCGTAGCTCGTGAGTAATTCATGACCTAAGTATTTACATGTATTTTTGAGAGGTTCATTTCATTTGACCATTCATTTCAAAAGACCCACATACAGGGCCGCCGAGAGCTGCCCCGGGCCCCGGGAAGGATTGGTATATGAGTGACCTAGTTTTAGCCGTTTAAGGTGATAATGATTTAATTGTATGCTAGTGATTAATTGATGCAATGACTGATTGCTTATTAATGATAGGCTGGGTTAATAATTTATGATGTAAAGTATCACCAATTGAAAGTGGCTAAGGCGTAGGCCTACTATAATAATACCGAGTGATTCGAATTGCTTCGGGATCACTAGTTCAGATTACTCCTGAACAAATTAATGTTAAGGTTATATAAGACACCTTATAGTTTTGTAGTTTATTATAAAAATAAATACGTTAATTGTCACAGTGATTCACCAGAGAATTGACAGTGATTATGGCTAGCCTTTACGTTATGCTGATGACATGGAACTTAGCTAATAAGATGAATGGTCAGGGCCGGATTTACTTGCTTGTGGGCCCTAGGCCAAACCTTATCAGTGCCCCCCCCAAAAAAATATTATATATATATATATATATATATATATATCGTAATATTGTAATGTAAAAAAAAAAGAATTACAACATAATGTAACACATCAATAATTTTATTCAAATTGGTTTTATATCATGTACAACTTATTCTTACACAAAGGAATAATGGAAAAAAATACAGTCAAATTGAGGCATAATAAATTTTGCAATAAGAATTACAACATAATGTAATACATTACACATTAATAATTTTTAATCAAATTAGTTCCATATCAAGTACATCAAAGTAAATCAAAGTAAATCCCCAGTGGGCCCCCAGTTACTGGTGGGCCCTAGGCCAATGGCCTATGTTGCCTATTGGAAAATCCGGCCCTGTGAATGGTTAATAGCTTAAATTGTCACGTATTCCATTCACTGTACTAAACGCACCTACATTATTTATATCATTTACTAGGCCCATTCAATGTACCATTTTGCATGCCGTTTTCATATCACCGCACCTGTTTATTCAGTATTTTATTATGAATGTTTTTTGTATACAGGGTGGGCGGAAAGTAGCTCCCTATTTTGGATTGGTAAAAAAATACGTATATTATCCATTTATTTCAGAAAAATAATATGAAAAGGTAGGCATACATGGTAGGTTTTCTCTAAAATTCAATGTGGGCTCCAACTCTTTCCACCAGCTTCTGGAGCCGCCCAGGAATGGCGTCCACTGACTTTAGCAGGAACTCCGGCGGGATGGAGGACATGACTTCCCGAATTCGGTCCTCCAGTTCTTCCAATGTCCTCGGTTTGGTGCGGTAGACTTCTTCCTTTACCCACCCAAAAGAAAGAAGTCGCACGGTTACCGCTGAAAAACGGCAGAATCGGTTCAGTGTAACGGTGTGGTGTGGTATGACCTCAGATCAGGTTGTGGGCCCGTTCCTTCTGCGCAACACCATGAATGCTGAGCGGTACCTTGCTATGTTGCGAAACGAGGTCTGGCCGGTTGTCAGCACATGAGGAGAACATCGACGATCTGATATTTATGCAAGATGGCGCCCCTCCGCACTTCGCTCTTGTTGTCCGTGAGTGGCTGGATGCCCACTTCCTTGGGCGTTGGATGGGTCGTCGTGGTCCACATCAATGGCCAGCCAGGAGCCCCAACTTGACACCGTGCGACTTCTTTCTTTGGGGTTAGGTAAAGGAAGAGTCTACCGCACCAAACCGAGGACATTGGAAGAACTGGAGGACCGAATTCGGGAAGTCATGTCCTCCATCCCGCCGGAGTTCCTGCTAAAGTCAGTGGACGCCATTCCTGGGCGGCTCCAGAAGCTGGTGGAAAGAGTTGGAGCCCACATTGAATTTTAGAGAAAACCTACCATGTATGCCTACCTTTTCATATTATTTCTTCTGAAATAAATGGATAATATACGTATTTTTTTACCAATCCAAAATAGGGAGCTACTTTCCGCCCACCCTGTACATAACAAGCAAACTGATTATATGTCCAAGTCATTATTCAAAACATACAGTATGAATAAACAACTCAGAAGAAAATGATCATTTTATTTTTCGAATCAGTTATATTAATTCAATTGAGGGGTCGGCGTCTTAAGGTATCTAAGCGCCACCACAGACGAAAACGTGTTTTTGATGGATATCACTATTTTCACCCTTCCTCTATCGCGTAGTTTGGGTTATAATGACCTTACGACACTAGAAGTATGATTGAAAACCTTATGAAGCGAACTACTTTTTTCACCTCTATCACCAGCTGGGCTCTGCCGCTCAGATGTGATGCGCGCCTTAGGGCCCCAATATCCCGTTCAACTGGTGGGAGGTGATGGGGGTGGGACGCTCGGTCTCTGGGTGGCGGGAAAAGCAGGAGGAGCGCGAGCCAATGAAAACATGGCAGTCACGCCGCTCTGCTTTCTGATTGGCCACCCGCTCCACTCGCCGAGAGGGACACGACACAAACATCCCGCCAGTACCTTAAGACTCGCGTTGCTGTTAGCAGGCGTCCTGTGTTCGTACTCATATTGCTGAATATTGCGTGGATTATTCTATTACCCGGCTTCTAACTATTATCAACGTGTGCAACAATGTCTCACCGTGCTAGTGATAGTGATAAAAAATCAATGGAATCATTCTGAGCCAGAAATCGCACCCAAAGTTCGGCATAATAAGAAAATAAAAAAAAAATATATATATATATAAAATAGGTACAGGGTGTTTCAAAAGTCCCTCATTATTTTTAAAATTTTATTAAAATAGCAGTTACAAGAGGAACCAAATGACAATTTGGTTGCTGAGTCTACGATTCATGAGAATTTTGGTCGCATCAAACTTGGCTTCATAAGTCTACTGGAAAGTCACTGGTACACCTCAACGTGGGCACCGTCTTTTTCGAAACAAGCGAGCCACCGTTTTACGCATTCTTGGCCGACATTGGACAACATTTCGGGAGTAACAGAAGCACACGCATCCTGATCCGTTCTTCTAGTGTGGGGAGGACTCGCGGCTTGGTGGCGTACACTTTGCTCTTAATGTAGCCCCACAAAAAGAAGTCGCATGGGGTAAGATCAGGCGAGCGAGCAGCCCATTCGATGGGACCACGGCGACCAATCCACCGATCCGGGAACTGCTTATTCAGAAATGAGCGAACCTCACGCGAGTAATGAGCAGGGGCACCGTCTTGCTGGAAAATGACTTCTTGCATGTCAGCTACAGCTGACAGTTGGGGGATGCAGAACTCCTGAAGCATACGAAGGTAATTGTCTCCGTTGACGTTCACGGAATTTCCATCTTGATCCCGGAAGAAGAACGGACCAATCAGCCCAGCTGAGGAGATGGCACACCAGACGACCAATTTCGGCGTGTCCCTTTCATGTTCACGGATCTCCGCAGGATTATGAGTTCCCCAGATGCGGGTGTTGGCGATTGACGCGACCAGAAAGGTGGAAGAGAGCTTCGTCGCTGAACCACATGTGCTCCAGGATCGATGGGTCTCTTTCGTAGTGATGCAGCAGTGTCTCACACATCTCCACCCGGCAATCGTAGTCTTGAGGTTCCAGCTTCTGAACCACCTGGATCTTGTACGGATACAGCTTGAGACCACGCCGCAAAATCCGTTGGATAGATGTCGCGCTGATGTTCAGTTCCGCAGCAGCTCGCCGAATGGACTTTCCTTGACTCTGAGTAAACGCCTCACGGACAGTTTCGACATTCTCCTCACTCCGCCCACTTCGAGGTCTTCCTGATCGTGGTTTGTCCTTTACGAATCCGGTCTCCATAAACTTCCGGTGGGTGGCGACGATGGTGTTCCTATCCGGTGCATAATGCTGTCCGTAGACTGCCCTGAATCGTCGCTGCACTTCGACCACAGATTGAAAAACCTCCTGCCATGCAGCGATTTTACACCTCTGCTCTAGAGTCAGCATGGTAGCAGAAGAAAACGGAGCAAAACTTCAAATGTAGACTCAAAAAAATTCTCAACTACTGATTAAGAGTTTACCACAAGATGAACGTCGTTGGTCGATTAGCTGCAAAGAAAATTGAAAATCAAATTAGTGAGGGACTTTTGAAACACCCGGTATAAAATATGAAAATCTATTCCAAAAACCAATATCTTCATTAGCATACTTAGAACTCTAATTTAGTCAAAAATGAACGTTCTAGCTCAATTAATAACAAAGATACTATTGCCAGAATATTGCTGAACTTTGGAGGCGATTTCTGGCGAATTTTAATTTTGGCGCTTAGGTACCTTAAGACGCGGGACCCCTCAATTCTATCACCATACAATTTACAAATGCAGTACCAGTCCATGCAGGCAAGACAGTTGTTTACTGCAAGATTTTCATAATTAGAAGTGTACTTTCTTTGCCTTCTCTCTAGCAGTGGTAAATGATTCTGATGAAATTTAAAGTACGGGCTAACTGGCTTTCAATTACAATGGTTCCCAGATGTGTCAGTCGGTCTTGGGCATTGGTGGACCGCAGATAATATTTTATCTGTTTCAGTTTGAGTATGATAATCTTTATAAAATGTATGTTCATTAATTATATTTCCTCTCTGTTATTTAATCAATTGCTTTATTAATATTTTTAGATTTTATCCCCCCTCTTTCCGGGCCCCTTAGAGGTCCGGGCCGCGGGGATTTATCCCGCCTTCCCCACCCTCTCGGGGGCCCTGCCCACATGATATATGTTTCAAAACAAACAAAAAACAAAACATCTTTATTGCGGATCATTCACAATCCATAGCCACTTAACCTAACATACAAGTACAATCTTACTCTTTGATTAATCACTGGTCGACAAAATCGAACTTTTTATTTGTCACATGAACAAAAATGGGTGGATCTTATAGGTTTTTCACCGCTGAGTTAAAAAATGGCCTCAAATTTTTTCTATCACCCACCAATATTGAGTGAATCGAAAATGAAATTTGGACTAATTTATAGGCGTAATAGCAATATCAAAGTAGAAAATGCATATTGAATTCACCTAAAATGTGGCTACTGATGATTTACGCTTGTATTTCGCCTCTGGGCCATCCCTTGACAATGTCCAGCAGTAGTCATCCAATATGCTGGGGCTCCACTTGCCCTGGTATCGCTTCTCCATCGTGGATATTTGTTGATGAAAGCGTTCCCCATGCTCATCACTAACATCGCCTAAGTTTGTTGGGAAGAAGTCGAGATGTGAGTCAAGAAAATGAATTTTCAACATGTTGCACCCCACGTCTTTGTAGGCCTTGAGAAGTTTTTCAACAAGTGACTCTTAATTTTCGGCCTTGAAGTTTCCGAGGAAATTTGTGTTCACTACTTTAAATGCTCTCCAAGCTGCTCCTTCAACTTCACTTAGAGTTTCATCAAACGCGCTGTCTCTCATGATTTCTCTAATTTGCGGGACCACAAATATCCCTTCTTTGATTTTGACCCCGCTGATCCTTGGAAATTTCTGTTTCAAGTAGAGACCCCCCCCCACCCCTGCCATTTTGATCCATAGCCTTAACAAAATTTTCCATTAAACCAAGTTTAATATGTAGTGGTGGCAAATATTTTTTTTTGGATTAAGAAGAGGTGAACTGGTGAGATTTTTATGCCTTGGAATCAACGCTTGTCGAAGTGGCCATTGATTCTTTGAGTAATGGCTTTCCCGTGCTCTGCTGTCCCATTCACAGAGGAAACAACAGAATTTCTTATAACCCAGTTGTAAACCAAGAAGAAGTGCAATCACTTTCAAGTCTCCACAGATATGCCAAGAGTATTTATCATATTGGATATGTTTCACAAACAGGTGCATATTGTCGTATGATTCCTTCATATGTACAGCATGTGGTAATGGAACTGAAGGGTATTTATTTCCATTATGGAGTAATACAGTTTTTAAACTCAGCTTCGAGGAATCAATAAATAGGCGCCATTCGTTTGGATCATGTTGTTGGCCAAGGGTTTTCATGAAAGGGTAGAAAGTTTCTTTGATGCTTGCGGTAAAAAGATATCTTAGTGCCTTTTTCTTGAAGATTCCAACCTGGAAGCCGAAAGTTCGGATTGATCTTTTGACAATTTCAGATCACAGACAAGCTCGCTCAGGTCTGCTTGAGATATTAAGTGAGGCTCTGTCGATGAACAAGATGGTTCAAACATTGGATCAACATCGTCCGTTAGTAAACCATGTTGAGCCTCGTCATTACCATTGTACATCAATTTCATTTTCATCATCTAAACTCCACATTTCCGGTGGCCTTGGTACTGGCAAATGTTTATTATGTAAAACAGGCCTTATGGCTGATGGTAAATTTGGGTATTGTACCATATGTTTAGATTTCGCAGTAATGCCTAGTATATTTGTTAAGCAGAAATAACAATCCGTTAAATGGTCTTTCGGCTCTTCCATATCATCGGAACAGCAAACGGCATTTGACGAGACCCATTTAGCCAGCCTGTCAGAAGTCTTAAATACGTAATACAGCATATATGAGGTGCCCACGTCTTGTTCTGATCCCCTACCTTGCAACCAAAATAAAGTTCGTATGCTTTTTTGACGAGAGGAGTGAAATTTCGCCTTTGAAATTTAAGTGTTAACTCTCTGCACACATAACAGAAACAGTTTGGATGGTTGACACACTTGCGTGGCATTCTGTCATGAAACAATACGAACGCACTGACACAAAAAATTCTTAAGGAAAATCACGAATAAAATGCACGATGTTCACTGAGTGAAATCAAATGAGTAACTGACAAATGAAAGTCAACAGTGACGTGTAGCAACTTATAAGCAGAGGAAGAGGAAGGGCCGCCCCCTTCCTATTCTCACTCAAATCCTAAGTAGTGTAAATTCGTGTGTCACTCTAAAACTGCGGGTGATAGAAAAATTCTGTTTTCATTTTCGTAATCAACGTAAAAAATTACACAGTTCAAGTAAAAATATCTCTGTGACAAAAAACTTTGTTGACCAGTGAATTATCTGTCAATTTTATAATATTATTATTACACGAGACATCATTAACTGAAAAAGAGCATTTGTATACATAGGAAAAATAATTGTAGCTTAATGAAGAAATCAGAGAAATTATGAAAATAAAAGAGTTTAATAAAAATGCTGATAAATTATGGGAAGCTGAGTTCGGATATGATTTTGTGGAAACTATATTTTAAATTATTAATTATACAACAAATTACAAACATCTTTGTTGCGGATCATTCACAATCCATAGCCACTTAACCTAACATACAAGTACAATTTTACGAATTATACATTGAACGTAATACAAAAATAAGGCCAACATAACCACTAACCTAACATACAAGTACAAAAATAAGGCCAGCATAGCCATTTAACCCAACATACAATATGCATATATAATCTTTGCTACATTACTTACAAAAATAAGGTATTGTAAATCAGCAGTTGTCTGAAGAGACTGCCATATAGGTGAGAGGTACACAGTATCTGATGACAGGATATTGCACAATAATACATTAAAGCTGTTTTGGACCCTAGTGATGAAATTACATGTTCTTCCGGATTAACATTTGGCTGGTAGGTAGGTTACGCGTAGTAAACATAAAACTGGCACTGCAGCATTTTGGTTCCCAACATAGCATACGAAAAATATTATTATAAGGAACAGAGAGTTTATTCATAGCAGTTTTTGTATAGTTCCACCACAGATGGGATGTATACAATGCAGTACAGTAGGTTCTAAAAAGATAAGTTTTAACTGATTCTGAACACATACCAAATTTCCTTACGAGCATGTTACCCTGTACATACAGCTTTTTCTGTTGCCTCTCAATATCAAGTTCATCATGACCTAAGTATTTACATGTGTATTTGACAGGTATTGTCTGACCATTCATTTTAAAAGACCCACATGATACATGTTTCAGTAGATTACACCTAAAAATCAAAACACAACTCTTTGCCCCATTATAGGTGATGCCATTTTCTGTACCATATTGTTCACATATCTCTAATAGTACTCTCAGCCCATGGGGAGAGGGTGACAGAAGAGCAAGGTCATCAGCATACATTAAATGATTAATTTTTCCTTTTCACTGACACAGCCAGTATGCGCAGTTTTGGTTCATTGGTAAAGTCATCCATGTGTATATACAGAAAAGATAGGGTGATAATATACCTCCTTGCCTAACACCATTAGTTACCTTAAAACCTGGTGATACAGTGCTTTTCCATCTTACAAACATGGTCTGCTCTGTATACCAGAATACAAGTATCCTAAGTATATATTTGGTACTCCTCGACACAAGAGTTTCTTGAAAAGTTTGTGATGGTTAACTCTATCAAATGCTTTTGATGCATTCAGAAAACAGGAATATACATTGTTACTTGACGTCTTGTACTTTAGGACGGCTTCCTTTAGTATATAAATACGCATGTCAGTACCACGTTTCACGCTAAAGCCGAACTGATTATCATAAGTCTGCAAGTAAGTACTTATCCTATTATAAATGACATATTCTAACACCTTAGAAAGTATACTGGCAAGTGCTATTGGCCTATAATTATTCTTATCACAGATACTAGCACTCTTATTTTTAACAACTGGCAGCAATACACCTGACAAAGTGGACTGTGGCAAGTACCCATGTATCATACAGCTTGTGAAACACATTGCAAGCATAGGTATTATACGAGGGCTACAACATTTTAAATGTTCGGTTTGTATGCCATCTAAGCCACAACTTTTGTTATCATCTAACTTATGAATAGCCTTCCAGAGTTCTGAGTCATTAATTAGTAGCTCCTCAGAGCATTCTGCATTCAGTCCATCCACCCCCCCCCTACCTCCGAGACAATTAAATAGGGTTTCATAATGATTTCTCCACAGTTCTGCAATACATTTTGCACCATGTACACCCTCTATTACATTTGGCAAGGTAAGATTACTATTGTTAATTTTATTAACCTCCTTCCAGAATTCCCTACTGGAAGTATTGCTATTGCCTAATTTTCTGGCTAGAGATTCTCTTCGAAGATTCTCTTCATTTTTTTTTAAACCTAAGAACACCCTTTAATATCGCACGAGTTCTATTTTTTTTAAGAGTTCCCCTGCCTAGGTTTCCCCATAGCAACCCATTCCACAAATCCACTTTTAACTACATTATACAAATCAGCACAGCATTCTGACCACCCTGGATTGACATTTATTTTTCCCCATTTTTAATTCTTAAATCTACATTTATTCGCAGCCTTAATGGCATGTACAAGCTCACAGTAATATTTTATTTAAGAGATCTATATCTTTTACATCATCGCTGGAATCCTCACAAGCTTTAGCAGTGCATCAGTTTGCATTGTATAGTATTCCACCTCAGAGTGACTAAGATTTGTCCAATTAACCTTATAGTAGTCAGCATAAGAAAATACGCAGAGCTATTTTAACATTTGGAAATACGTATTCAGCGTTTAGGCTTTTTATCAATTTTAAAAGTTTCATAGCTAAAGATGCATCCTCTTTGGATGTATGAATTAGTGATTACACTTACACGCATTCCTCTTCCACTGAAACTTCTAAGTCCATATTATACATAGACACCAAGTTCAAAGCATGTTCGCGAATGTCGTGCGTATTCATTTGCTTAGCTTCACACAAAATCCAAATCGTGCATTGGCCATTTCATAAGCTTCACGTCTCTTTACCAACTCTGTTTGCAACTTATCCATTATAACAAAAAATGTTTCCGTCCTAAATTTTTGTTTGCTTTCCAATTGAAGATCTCCATCATTATTTTCATCAGACTGTAGTTTCCTTCCCTTTTTTCTTCTTATTTCTGAGTCATAGCCTTTATTTCCACAAATTCGATGGCCTCCTTTTCAAAGGTATCAAAATCGTCTCGAATAGAAGTTACGTAATTGTCGAGAGAGTTGTACAGCATTACAACGGTCCCTAGGTTCACATCAGGACTTTGCAATTTTTTACTTATGTTGATTTCATCCAAAACATGAAACCAAAACCAAAGCATGATCACTATTTCAAGGTGTTCCAGTTTTTCTTTTATCCCATGTGCCTCCGATCTAGTAGCGGATTTTTCAGTTCGGTCGTCTGCTATTGACCGGAGTGCATCTATAATTTCTTTATAAGAATTAAACAAAGCTTTACTTGCATCCGGACGAACACTCCAACGAGTGACTGACAAGTTTTTAACAACCAACGAACCATGCTTCAAATTGGACAGCAAAATTTCCCAACGGTGAGTAGAAGCAAACAAGAAATTGTAAAGCTGTTGTTCCACTTCAAAAAAGGTAGATTCATATTGACAGGAACCATCGACAGATAATCAATAAGATTCAAAGAGTGAGTTGAAGAATGGTATGTAAACAACTAGCGGATTGATCTTTTATATCCTAACTTGTAGTCCACTGTATTGACCAGACATATTACAGTAGGGTTTCGATTAACAGGACTCGCGATCCACAGGGTTTTACAAAGAGAGCCAGCCCTTGATCATTCGGGTAACCCCAATCATCCGGGATTCCCCAACAAAAAAAAATTACGAAAAAATTCAAACAAACTATTATTGCCTACAAAATGAATTTTTACAAGATGCTCAGTGACGACGAGCTACTGATGCTGCACAAAGAGGATAAACACCGCAGCAGCGAAGAAGACGACGAAGGGAAGGACGAAACTCCTCTGTCTCGGGAGAAGATGACGGGCATCATGAACTACTTCCGCAAGGTCATGGACATCATCACCCACTACGATCACGACTCCGAACGCTCTTTCAAGAAATTGGGTAATTATGGGTATGCTGCAGCATGTGTACAACGTGTATCATCTTGCCAGGGAGGACAGTGGGAATAAGTAAAGCATTTTTTTCTTCAAGATTGTATGCAGTACAGTATATGTACATGTTTAAAAAATATACTACAGTATATTGTTTGTAAATAATAAAATATAATTTTGTACTTATGTACATCTCCTTTTCATTGCCCCCCCCCTCCGATCAACCGGGCAGGTCGACCGCCCTATTAACTTGGTTAATCGAGATCCTACTGTACAGTACTTGCATTGTCAACACAAACTTGTAACACTTGTAGAGTTTTCATCATGGCCTCTGATAGTTGTTCAGCTTTATAACCTGGCTTAGGTAAAAAGTAATAAATAAATCGCTCAACAGACAGATGAGCCATCCGGACGAGCACAGTGCATTATGAAAGTTAGTTGATCGATATCGGCAATATCGGCTGTTGAGTTCATGCTAATAGAAAAATACTTCGCAACTTTCAGGCCCTCAATTATTTTCTTTTGAACTTGTTCACCCATCTGCAAGATCAATTCATCAACAATCATCTGTAGTAAAGACGACGGGATACCTTTTGCAGCATTGCCAATCTAGCTATACATATGATCAGCCATGAATGGATCGAATTTGCCAATCCTCATCCTCATCCTCATTATCAACCCCTATCTATCTGTCTATCTATTCATATATTTATCTATCTATCTATATACATACCCAGCTAACAATTTTACGTAGATACGACGTTATCACAAGGTTGCATTTTAGCACTGTGACGTAGCTATAATGTAAATTTTTGTGGTTTCACTTACGTCTTCACAACGTTGTTATATTACGTAAACTTTACGTAGATACAACGTTGTCTTAACGTCTCAAGGATAGACTTTGGTTCAACAAAGATGCCCTATTTGAAATAGTAGTATGCCGTATGTAACTCCGTTACAATTTTGTAACAAAGAATAACACTGGGGAACAAATTTCAACTTTTTGTCTATTGAATTAGATTTGACAGTTAGTTCTAGGTAATTTGGGTGCGCTGAGCACGAATGTTTACTCGGTTTTGCTCTATCAGGTCCTGATTTTGCTCAACACCCCTCCTCTTTCGTCGTATTCATAAAAAGGTTTTTTTCTCAATACTCGCTAAGTCTTTTTGCAGTTACACATTATGCAACTAGGTTTTTATCTAGGTATTTGTACCTATTGTTATGGTATTGTTGTATTATGTATATTTTTATATGTAACACCCTAAAAATATTTTTAATTTTGTCATTTTTAACCCATTTTAATATTAGTAAAAGCTAAAAATATCATAGAATTCTAAAATTTTCTCGAGCGTTCCTGTTCTCTGTAGAATATTCTAGAGGGACAACTAAAATATAAAAGCGACTCGTTTCCAGAGTTAATCAGTCAATTCAATCAGTCAGTCAGTCAGTCAGTCAGTCAGTTGAGTTAGTTAATTAAGTTTGGGCATTAACATAATTTTGAATTGGCATATGATTTAGTGAGTAATTTTGTCATCGTGATTTAATATAGTTGATTTAATTAGACGTAATTTATATTGTACCTACTCATCCGTGTTTCTAGTTTAATTTCATAGATTGTAAGTACCTATTTCATAATAAGTACCTATTTAAACTAATTTTTGTGTTTATATTTCAGATTTTCTTAAATTTATATGAATTAAGGGCTTTAAATACCTTTACAAATTGGCAGAACAATCAAGCAATATGTCATCAAGCACTAGAAAGTTCAAATGCAAAAACAACCCTGATTCCTTCTGTTATATATGTGGAAATTTTACACTTCCACATCAACGAGCAAATATAACTGACTTCGTCAAAAGAGCTTACTTAGCTTATTTTGGCATAAAACTGGGGGACCAAGATAAATCGTGGGCTCCACATAAAGCCTGCACTACTGTATATGCATTGAAAGACTGCGACATTGGACGAAGGGTTCGGATTCAAAAATACCTTTTGGAGTTCCGATGGTAAGTTTATGATTTCATAAAACTACGTAATTTAATCACTAGTATACTGTAACTTACCTAAATGTAATTGTAACTAGGTACAAAAAAAATTTACAGAAAATGTTTATAAGAATCTCAAATATTGCATAAGGTTGAAACACATAGAAATGTTAAATGTTTGGGTGATAACTTTTGATAAAATTCATAAAAACAAGTCTCTCGTCGCTTTTGTTAACGCTTTACAATTTTTTTTCCATATCAGGTGTGGCGAGAGCCTACTAACCACGAGACCGATTGCTACCTTTGCTTTGTCAAGACTTCGAGCTTCACTAAGAAAAATAAACATTGCATCGAGTACCCAAATTTCGACACCGCGATACGACCTGTGCTACATTCAAATGAGATCCCCATTCCAAAATTTAAGGGTCTGCCAACTCAAGAATTAGTTGAAGATGTTCCTGAAAATATTGTTATGCACTTTGAGGAGTCAGACACCGATTTTGACCCCAGCGTATTTGAGAGTCAAAACGATCCGCAAAAGTTTAACCAGGCCGAGTTGAATGATCTTGTAAGGGATCTAAATTTGCCAAAAAAGGGCTGCGGAAATTTTAGCTTCAAGACTTAAAGAGAAAAACTTGCTTACTTCAAACACATACATTTTATTTTACAGAAAAAGAGAAGAAGAACTTGTTAAATTTTTAGAACAGAGGATAGTTTAGTATATTGCTGCGACATAGTTGGTTTGTTAAAGAAGATGGGGGTTGAGTCTTACGATGCAAATGATTGGCGCTTGTTTTTAGACAGTTCGAAAAGAAGTCTTAAGTGTGTGTTGTTGCATAATGGCAATCTATACGGCTCGATACCGATTGGGCACTCAACAAAATTAAAAGAAAAGTATGAACATATAGAAAAGGTTTTAAATCTTATCAAATATAGGGAGCACGAGTGGATCATATGTGTTGACTTAAAAATGGTTAATTTTCTGCTAGGACAACAAGGAGGGTATACTAAATATCCCTGCTTCCTTTGCTTATGGGACAGCAGAGCCAAGGAAGAACATTATTTCAAACAAATCTGGCCAGCACGAACATCACTTACTGTCGGAGAAAAAAACGTAATTAATCCACCTTTAGTGAGCAGAGATAAAATCATATTTCCTCCTCTGCATATAAAACTAGGCCTCATTAAACAATATGTAAAAGCTTTAGATACGAACGGCGAGTGTTTCAAATACATAACTTCAAAATTTCCAAGTTTAAGTTATGAGAAAATCAAGGCGGGAATTTTCGACGGTCCACAAATAAGAACAATGATTAAAGACAGCAATTTTCCTAATGTCATGAATGAACGCGAAAAAAATGGCTGGTTCTCATTCGTGGACTTGATAGAAAACTTTTTAGGCAATTATAGGGCAGATAACTACGAAGAAATCGTAAAAAAACTTTTAAGGTACTACAAAGAGTTAGGTTGCAATATGAGCATAAAAATGCATTTTTTGAATAGCCATCTTGACCAATTTCCAAGTAATTTAGGTGATGTAAGTGACGAAGAAGGGGAGAGATTCCACCAAGATATAAAAATTATGGAGGAACGGTACCAAGGCCGCTGGGATTCCCACATGATGGCTGATTACTGCTGGTGCTTGAAAAGAGACCTGCCATCAACAAGCAAATACGCTAGAAAGTCTTACAAAAGAAAATTTTTGCCACAGTGAAAGCTTCATATCTGTTTGTTTTTTTGTTTTAAGTCATTTCTATCGTTATAATGTAATTTTACTGTAGTTTGAACTGCTTGTATTCATGAAACTTGAAAAAAAAATTTAACACATGACTTAATTTTTTAGTCCTAATTTGAAAAATCTGGAAAATGGCACATAGGCTGTCGACAAGAATCAGGACCTGATAGAGCCAAACCGAGTTGAAATTCGTATTCAGCGCACCCAAATTACCTAGAATCAAGTGTCAGATATCATTCAATAAAATACGTGTTGCCCAGTGTAATGTAATACGAAACTATGTGCTATGGATGTAAAACCTTACGTGCAGACAACGTCTATGCTATGTACAAAAAATTACGTCAGAAGTTTACTTGTACTTCACGTGTATACAACGTCATTATGCAACGTTGTATCAACGTTGCAATATTAAGTTTAAGTTTTACGTTGTGACTACGTCAGTACAACATCAATTTCTGACATACCAAGATTCAACAAGGATACAACGTTGTATTTACGTAGTGTGTTTGCTGGGTATGCGCCTCCGTGCATGGTGGTTAACGTCGCTGACTACAAATCCATCGGCCCCGGGATCGAGACCAGGTGACGATAGGCGGCGCGCAACAAAACCCAGCTGTTCATCCTTTCACACAATAAAAAAAATTGGATGGCAGATAAATGGGTACCGTGGGTAGCCTAGTGGTTAAGACGCTGGGCTGCTGGTGGGGTGTGGTTTGGATTCCATGTTAAACGGTAGGTCTAAGTTTGGAGTGACAAGCTTGACCTTCGTCAGAATGAACAATTCGGGCGGAAGCAAAGCCAAGGTTAACCAAAGTTTTATATATATATATATACACCCAAATGCTGCTGCGCCTTGAGCAGCAAAAGCCCCTGAAACAACCTTGGGGAGGACTGGAAGGCGCGAATTTGTTACTAAAACCTTCCATGTTTTCCTTAATGTGTATACTAAGTTTGGCGCAGATTACCCTAGGGCTTAGTCATTAGACGTGTATAAACAAATATAGTAGGCTCCCTCCCAGTCCCCCACCCAGAGGGGGACTTGGAGGGGTGGGCGCGAGTTCATTACTAAATCCTTCCCTGGTTCTCCCTTAATGTGCATATTAAGTTTGGTGCAGAAATTAAACAGACATCATCATCATCATCATCAACTTTTTTTTTTAACTTTTTTTCCTTACTTTTTTTTCTGACTTTTTTTTTTCTTATCCTCTCCTTACTTGCATGTCTGTAACTCTCTTTATTTGCATGTCTGTAGTTTGCATGGTATGACAGTGAGTTAAGACTGTGTTTGCATGGTTTGTAAACGTTCTTATTTTACTTCTTTTCATCTTTCACCCCTTTCCTATTCTCTTCGACTATTTTTCCGACTTGTCAGCAGTGGCCGGCGGATGATGATGGGAGTCTTTCTTTCTTCTTCTGAATGAATGTTAAACCCACGAATGCTAGGTTTTGCTACTTACTTAACCCTTATTCTCCTCTTTTAACCCCCACCTCTTTCCTTTCTCTCGGGCTAACCTTAGAGTGGATCTTAGGGTCTTTGTTAGCCTTAGCTTCTGTAGATCTGTAGAATAGCCGAATACCGTTTTTTATGATAAAAGATAAGTATAAAGTTAAAGATAGAGCAGCAGTATTCCACACGATTCTTGCTTTCAGCAAAAATAATTTCAAAGGCAGCGCAGTAGTATTCTAAATGGGGGTTTGCTTTGAGTAAAAATAATTGCAAAGATTATATTATATAGGTCGAGCTGGAAGCGCGCGAAGCACGCCGCTTCTGGAGGCGCGACCAAAGGGAGTGCTTTTTCTGATAGTTTGACAGTTGTTATCTTATCTCATTATATTTAAAGCAATTAATAGAATTCAATAAACAAATAAATAAATATTAAATTAATTACATGAACTGAAACTTAGGGAATAAGGAGAATTGAAAATTGCGCTTTTAGTTAGATTCTCTGTTTTCCAATGTTTAAAGGAAAATTATTTACATCCACTTTTCCTTATTCCTTATATTGTTAAAGCAGTTTACATAAAGTCGTATTTACTTTTAAATTTTATCCAATAAGAACAATTATTACTGAAACAAAACTCACAGCAGTTCACAAACTATTTCATTTCGTACAAATTTGATTCATGTCCAATATAAGCAACATTGATAAAATTGAAGTCATTCAGACTAAGCACTTGTGAAATCTAGAAATGAAATATTTTGCATTAGTGAAAGTGAAAAATAAACAAGTGTTTGCAGTGGTGCAGAAAATACAGTAAACTATCGTACTAACGGACTAATTAGAAGCCGAAGTTCGTTATATCGGCAGAGTCGGACTAATGTTGGGGTGTATTGGACTTGTACGTTAGTTCCAGAAATAATATTCATTACATCGTAAGATTATGATTTATGAGCTTGCCTTCCTCCACTTTTGTCTGCCATGTTTTCAACTACAGAACGCTTAACAACACAAAAACGAACGTAAAAACGAGAGAACACTGGCGTAATCCTGAGCATCCTTAACAACACGCGCGCTCACCTGTGACTGACTGTATCAGGTAGATCACATGAACAAATGTTGGGGTGTATTGGACCTGTACGTTAGTTTCCAACATAAATCGATCAGGTTCAAAAGGTTCGTTAGAAGCAGAATTCTGATACATTTAAGTCCGTTACAACTGGGGGTTCACTATACACTTAATTAAGAGTTCACAGCTATTTCACGTCGAATTTTTGTCAATGTGTTCAACTTCACAGAACAATTTTGAACATAGACACAATGCTACAACGGCGAGTCTTTTGTGGCTAAGAACATATAAACATAAATAAACAAATAAACACATAATTATTCATTTATTTACGATTCACTTTATTTTCGGAGAAGCAGCCGTGCGATCAGTTTTGTTTTCAGTCGCTATTATCAAACAATTTACCTATTGTATCTTTACATCTGTTATGTTGGTGGTTTGTTCAGTATGATAAAGCGTGTCAATTTGCTGTCGAAAACAACCCTACTTATTGTTTTCGTATGTTTTGCTTTACTAATATTGTGCTTTACTCTCATTTCAAAAGGCTTTGATAGCGTTTAAATTTATGAAAATAATTTTTTTTTCGACAAATTGTTTAACACTGTTGTGTTTCTTGCCAGTAATAAAAATGCTTCATTTGCCAATGCGAAGAACAAAATTAATTCAAAACAACATTATTTCCTTAACGATTACAAACGCCAGTCCTTATTCACGATAAATACTTGTCGTACCAAACGACCGCTCATCGAGAGAACCAAACTGAAAGAATCTAAGTGGTTACGGGATATAATAGATCAGTGGTTCCCAACCTTTTCACCACAAAGGACCCCTTTTATTTTTATTTTTTTCCCACGGACCCATGTTTTTGAAAGATTCCGTCTACCAAACAAACTGTTTTTATTAACTAATAATTAACTCGTTTTCTCATTTTTCACTATCAAATAAAGGACATATAAGAGAGTATGCAATTAAAATACAGCGTATTAAAAAAAGTATTAATAATTCCAGCCAAGAGCAAGGAAACTTGAAATTTTAGCCTAAGCGCCCTTATCGTGGGTAAATGTACGATTTCTATTGGAACCTCTCGAAATATTGAAAGCTCACGGACCCCAGTACTACCTTCGCGGACCCCCAGGGGTCCGGGGACCCCAGGTTGGGAACCACTGTAATAGATTTTGAACGATTCCGACATGAGAACGTTAACGTGAAGAATTTACTATGAATTTAGCTTGATACGTTCCAAAAACATGTGAACTTGATTGATGTTGCTACGAAAAATGATATTTCTACAATTGAAAACGCGACTCATCACTTGGTAAATTCTTCAGACGAATACAATATTGATGTGGAAGTTCGGTCAGTCTCGCATCAGAATGGATTTGTTTCGCGTGGCCTCCACAAGTATTCACCATCACACATTGGGAGGTGCACGAACCTTTTCAAAACGAAGGCTGAAGAACCATTAAAAATTTACTTTGTAAGAAATTCGATGATTTGCTCAGTCATGGAAGAAATAGTGGAGCAAATCTACGAGAAACTTCACTTAAAATTCAAAGCTAATTTTTAACTTTGGTATGATAAAATAAAGATGGATACTCCAGTTACGGGAGATGGGAATTGAATTCCGTTTCTACTGATCTCCAACCGGATTTTAAATTAAATTTGAAGAATAGGTGTTATTCGTAAAGTTATTCAGAATTAAAATAAAAAAAAGGAGGTAGATTAAACGAAAAAATTTATTTTTATGTATAATATTAACAACTGTAACAATTATTATGTAAAATCCATAAATTTGCATAAGCATTAGTTTTGCATCTTATTTCTTAAGGTTTTATTTATTTTTTATCTCTTATTTTCAACGTTATGCAGCTATTTCATAGGAAAATAAAGTGCACACGCACGCACACGCACGCACACACACACACACATATATATATATATTATATATATATATATATATATATAGGTGTTTCAGATCGACCCGAGAAATATGGAAAATGGCGGAATTTGTAGCAAGTAGGTAGGAATTACTATGACAAACTTCAAATACCACATACCAAATTCCGCCAATTTCCATATTTCTGGGGTCGACCTGAAGCACCCTGTATATCCTGTGTATATATATATATATGATACACACAGACCGTGCATGGAACAAGGAACTCTTCTGAGAAAATTAAATCCACTATAGTCCGAATAAGTAATGGTAAATGACAAACATTATTGTTTTTTATTTTTCATGATGTTAGCCCGACGTGGGCAACGGGTCACTCGCAAAGAGGCCCCAAAAACATAGCTTCCCTCACCAGCTATCTGCAAATCAGATAGGATCCAGCTTTGGGACATTATCTATGGTTTAAAGCAGTCCTGTCCCAAAGCTAGCCCACGTCGGGCTAACATCACGAAAAAGAAAAAACTATTATGTTTGTCATTTACCATTACTTATTCGGACTATAGTGGATTTAATTTTCTCAGAGGAGTTCCTTGTTCCATGCACGGTCTGTGTGTATCATAAAAAACTTCAGGGGACCATTCTGAGTTCCATTCCATATATAATATATACAGTATATATATATATATATATATATACACACAATAAATATACGGCAATGTAGTAAATGTTGAACAAATTTTAGAAGTATTAAAGATTAAAATCATTATATTTTCCGAGTCTTCGATGAAAAATAAACAATTCGAAATTGAGAACCTCAAAGAGGCTTTTTTCCCATTTGTATCTTCTTATTTCTAGTAATTTCGATTCTCATCTTTACAGCTTTTCCTTTTCAGACCTACTTTAGGTTAGTTAATTAAGTTAAGTATAGGTTAGGTTAAGGTAGTTTGTTTCTTTTTCACGTTAAATCATTCCAAGCCGGGAAGAATTTTCCCAGTCTGGAATTCTAACTTTCGGACCGTGAGTCAGGGGAACGTATCCAGAGGCGTGCTTTTGGCGGGTTTCCAACCGGGACGATGAATCTGTCTCACTGAAGAAAATTGAGATGAGTGACTGTTGCATAATGTTGATTCTATAGATCTAAATTTAATTTTATTCTACGGTCAGTAAAATTCAACACAAATGAAAAAGTGGCAAAAAAGTTTTATCTAAAAAAAATTACCAGTAATCTGTATCAAATGAATGAACTGATAACGAGTAATTTATAGAACACAGTAAATTTGCTAATAAGCACTCATCAAACATCTGGCAGTCAAAATGCGGTCAAGCTTTTGTATGGCTTACATTTTAAAATAAATACGTCTATAAAAGAATCTTTATCGGGAGAATGTTTACCAATACTGTGCCATTTCTCCGCGCTTTTATTTTTTCATTTGTTTTTGACAGGAAATTTTATTGGAGGGTTTCCGGGAGGGTAGCAACCTACCCCCAAAATACGCCCCTGTGAATAATAGTTGAAAATGCTGAAGTCGGAAGAAACCGTCTGAGTCTTTTTTAAACTTGTTAAAGCTGTATTTACTCTTGAATACTACCTCTTAATTTGTCCCACAATATTAGTTGCGATAAATAAAAAAAATTAATTATTGCAAATAGAATCTCGCCATATCATAATATCCATTTTGAAAGTGTTTAAATTATCCACTTTGTTGTATATAAACACATTACGAGGTCTAAAGTTGTACCTTTAACTGTATCAGAACACGCTCTTAAGAAATTGGTCCATATATATATTTTAAGATGTTTTCCGACGCTTACATCCATTTATTTATGTACTGTTATTGTTTTCAAGGTTAACCTTAAATTGTAAAGCAGAGCGTCTTTTATTATTCAAATGAGTACGACGTAATTCTCGTAATTAATTCTCATTCTTCGGACCAAACTGTTATTAACCTTCAACTGTGTATACCAACAAAGCGGGTGAACCAAATTACAAATTTGGTGTATTTTTAAAGCCTTATTTTTAGTTATGTAATAAATGAGTTGCTTTGGTTTGGTACTTAACACTTTATATAAGTAGCCTCCTAGTAATCTGGCCTTCACTTAACACGATCACACATTGTTACATTTCTACGAAAAGAAGCTGAAGTTAAGGGGATTCCTTTACCTGACACTGACGACGAATTACTTCAAAGCAAAAATATTCATGTAGAATGAACTTATATATATAGAAAGATGTAGTGTTCAGAAGTCAGTGGAAGTGAGAAATGGGGAGTGCTAAGGTGGTTTAAACATGTTGAAAAAATGTAACATGACAAAGTTGTGAAAAATGTGTACAGTAGTGTTTGCGAAGGTAAGAAGGAGGAGAGGAACGACGATAAGATGGATGGACATGGTAAATGATTGTGTGAGAATGCGTGGACTTGATCTGGGTGATGCACGGGAAGTGGCTGTAAGTAGATTGGAATGGACGAGGTTTGTAGTTATTTCTGACAAGGGCTGGAAGCGCCACCATGCATGGCGTATGAAGCGCCGCAGATGTAGAATTTAGCAATGTTTAGGGGCGCTGGTTCGCCAGGACACGCGTGTGAATGGATGTGTACGTTTTAGTTTCTACCTTTTCTCCTCTTCGCTACTTTCTGTATTTTGCATCCGGCTACTTCTGTCTTCTCACCCCAATTCGTCGGGAAATGAGATGTTTGTAATATATACAATATACCTCGCAAACAAAATGAAAAACGATTCCGAACGCTTTCGTTTCTTACAAGTCCTCAAAAAAGGAAAAAACATTGAAGCTAGTAAACAATCTACATCTAGGTTCGCCCCCAAAAGGATTTTATATACCGCGTGTTTACATTCCTTAAAATCATTCTAAAATCTAAAATATTAGGCCTAATCTGTTTTTTAAAATAACTTATGTGATAATGCTGTTTAGTTGTATCTAAAATTACTTCGTTTTTTAAAGCAATTTTAATTTAAGCAGCATAAAATGTCAGTAATATTACAGAACATTTGTTGTCACTAAATAGCGTATTCGTTGTTTTCTGTAAAGCCTTGTCCACACTCGGTAACATGTTATATATCAATGTTGCTAACAAGTTATATAAAATGTTATATAACAAAATGTTATCTAACAATGACGTCTACGCTACGTAAATGTTATTAAGCACACTAGTCGATAATGAAAAGGATAAACAAAGGAAAGGATAAACAAAAGGTTATGAACAACCTGTGTCTGGACGCAATTATAACCTGTTATATAACAAGTTATGTAACATCCTCTGATCTTTCCGACTTCGAACGGATAACATCTAACACGTTATAAACCTTGATTTTTTGTTATATAACATGAAATTTCACTAAATATTCTCGAACATGTTACATAACATCGTTAATAACACGTGTTATATAGCAAGTGTGGACAAGGCTTAAGGATGACAAATTACTGTATGAACAATTACAAAAATATTATGTACAAATCGATCACTCTAAGACAGTTTTACCTTACGAGTTGTTTAGTTTTTGCTCAGCAGCAGAGTTTATGAAACACGATATATTATGCTACAGAAACGCGATAGGTCGCGAACTATATAGATAAATATAGGTTCCTAACAAGGTGAGGACTCGTTTCAAACTTCTATACTTCTATACCGTTTCTGTAAATTTGAACTAAATATTTTCATCATTAAAGCGGTGAGTTATCGTTATAAGGACTCCTGTATGACCTCTGTGTTCATTAGATTTAGAATTTTTTATAATTTATGTCGGAATTCATACGACATTTGTAACTGCATTTACTAATTAAATGTGACATAATTTCGACGCAATTCAGTTTTGATCATCATATTCAAATGCCATTTCATTAAAAAAAAAAAAAACACGAAATAAAATAGTAGGCCTACCCTTAAAAATAAAAATTAAGTTCAAAAAATTTTTTTTTCCTTCTAGTTTATCCTTACTCATTGTCAAGTCCCAACATTAAAAATAAAGGTCTCGGGATTTATAATAATGATTGGGGGTTGTTTAACCTCCTTCGCAACATCTAAGGTCATATGACGGAGGGAACCTACAGTTTTACGTGGGATCCGAACCACGGGTCGCTACATATTCTAGACGTGGAGGACGGTCTCCCAGCCAACTACTACCCAGACCCAATGTCGTTTAACTTCGCTGATCAACGGGAAGTGGTGTTACGACATTGGCTACGACGTAGCCCAGAAGGGTCCCGGGAGGAGGTGGGGGGGGTGAATCTTCAATAGTGGGGGGGGATCTTCAATAGTGGGGGAGGTCATTTGCGCGAAAGTTCTTTTAAAATTCAAATCATTATTATCTTGAAGGATATAGTTTTTCACACAATTTTGCAATTATACATATGTTCTAATATACAGTGTGTCCGTAAAGTCATGGTGGGATTTTAAATAGCTATATTATTGCAACGAAACATGATAATGAGATGAAAAAAAGGCAAATTGAAGAACAACTCTAAAAGAATAACTTTATTTAACGTAGTTCGATATGGGCTCCTCTGGTAGCCCTGCAGACATCTAGGCGGTGATTCAAATTCCAGCCACACACGCCCAAGAACATCAGGAGTGACGGATGCGATAGCTTCCATGATTCGCTCGTGCAAGTGATGAATATCCCTAATGGGTACACTGTACAGTGTACACGCTTTGCTTGACGTAACCCCACAAATAAAAGTCCAAAGGTGTCAGGTCCGGAGAGCGTGGAGGCCATGGCTTCCATCCTCCTCTTCCTATCCATCTCTGTGGAAATTTTTCATTAACGAATTCTCGAACAACGTTGGCATAGTGCAGAGGAGCACCATCTTGCTGAAAGATGACATTATTGTCAATAAATTGGGGTACTGCAAAATGTTCCAACATAGCGAGGTAGTTGTGTGACGTCACAGTGGGTTCCCCGAAGAAAAATGGGCCAATCACTCGATCTCGTGCTAGAGCACACCACACATTAACTTTGGGCTATTACGCTCATGTTCAACATAGGCATGTGGACAGCCTAGACTAACTACGAGATAAAGGTTAAGCTTAGCCTAGACTAACTACAAGATACAACTTTGAGAGTTGTTCTTAAATTTGGCATTGTTTCATCTCATTATCATGTTTCGTTGCAATAATATAGCTATTTAAAATCCCACCATGACTTTACGGACACACTGTATATATATATAAACCTTACCTATAAACAAAACAGTATGTACTGTATATTATTTAAGTCAAATAAAATTACAATTAGGTTTTAATTTGTAAAAAGTTTAAAACGTTATGGCACCTTAATAATAATAATAA
The DNA here is from genome assembly GCA_023014485.1 of Bathynomus jamesi. Classification (NCBI taxonomy): domain Eukaryota; kingdom Metazoa; phylum Arthropoda; class Malacostraca; order Isopoda; family Cirolanidae; genus Bathynomus; species Bathynomus jamesi. The sequence continues at coordinate 41,515 of JAJOZX010005053.1, read as the reverse complement.
TAATAATAATGGAACTTTGTTGTTCACTTAAAACACTGAAAATATTAAAGTAAATTACCATTTTTCTTTTTAGGCACTCAATGCAGATGTGCCACTTAAAATTTTAAGTCAGGAAAAAGTAAAAAGATTCTCGGTGAATGTAGAGTCAAGCGATTTAAAGATTTAACCAATACCCCCCTCCCCCCCATAGACGTCAGAGGGCATAATGATGTTAAGATTTATAATCTGAAGGTCATCTTTATCGCTTGGAAGGGTTCTGTGCTTAACAGAAGAAGAAGCGAGAGACACAGCATTACAGTTTTTTCAGGACCATTCTGTTCCGCTGTGGAGTGTTTGCCTTCTGCAGAAGGAAGAGGACTTTCTGCAAACAAAGAAAACAATTTTATTGCCATGGCCACCGCTTCATTGAAATACGTAATAAAATTTTTATAATTACAACTTAATAAGTTCATATTCGCCTCGGTGGTGTAGTGGTTAGCGTCCCTGACTACGAATCCTACGGCCCCGGGATCGAGACCCGGTGACGGCAGGCGGCGCGCAGCAAAACCCAGCTGTTCATCCTTCCAAACAATAAAGAAATGGGTTAGTAGATAAATTGGTTGGTAGATAAATGGGTAAACTAGTGGTTAAGACGTTGGGCTGCTGGTGGGGCGTGGTTCGGATTTCACGTTAAACTGTAGGTCTAAGATGGAGTGACAAGCTTGACCTTCGTCAGAATGAACAATTCGGGCGGAAGCTAAACCAAGGTTATATATATATATATATATATAAAATGTATATATATATATATATATATATATATGTGTGGGGGGGGGGGTGCGCGCGTGTGTGTGTGTGTGATGGTATTTTTTATGCAGGAAGAAGGGGCCAAGGGTGAAACCCACAAAAAGGCACCCTCCCCATAGAAAGAGAAGAGAGCCGAAATCAAGATCCAGTCTTCGAGATACCTGGACACACTGCATTTGAAAGACTGGAGGTCATAGACATGGCGAAAGATGAATTGAGGAAGATTGTTCCAGTGTTAACCGATTGAGTAAATGAAAGATTGATGAGAATGTGTCGAAAGTCTGGTACTGAATGCTTTCCTTAAAGGAGGAGGCACGCAGTTAGAGGATTCAGAAGAACAGTGTCCGTTATAATAGCGATGGTAAAGAGAGGGTGGGGCAACATTGCGGTGAAGAGAGAGGAATTGAAGACAGTCAGTAAGAGGCGGGGAATTGATAAGACGAAAAGTGACACGTTAATCAGGGTGTCCCAGAATTAACTAGCTATTTCAATGAAATCGGACAAATTTTTTAAAAACACACTTTTATTTATGTTTATCATGTTTAATATGTGTTAAAAATGTATAAATTTCTAAATTTTTTTCAGAATCCAAATCCAAAATTTATGGCCCATTCTTCTTTGCGGAGGCAACTGTAACAGGTACCGTCTACCTTGATATGCTTCAGCAGTTTCTCGAACCACAGCTTCTTGATGATGGCATTCTTGATAATGTTGTGTTTCAACAAGATGGAGCACCATGTCATTATGCTCTAATTGTTCGAGAATACCTCAACAGACGCCTTCCGAATCGGTGGATTGGACGTGGAGGACCTCGACCTTGGCCTCCGCGTTCTCCGGATTTGACACCCCTGGATTTCTTTGCATGGGGTTTCATAAAAACAAAGGTTTATTGCCAAAAGATCAATAGTTTAGCTGAACTTAAAGAACGCATCCAGTTGGCAGTGCGGGAGATAACACCTGAAATGCTTCAAAATGTGTTTCGCAGCGCTGAGGATAGATTTGAAATTTGCAGAGATACAGACGGTGCACATGTTGAAACTTCTCAATAAAGTTTTGACTTATGATTTATAAATCTATTTGTTTTTGTATCATAATTTAGTAATAAACACAAAATTATGTCAGTTTTTATTAAATTTGTCCGATTTCATTGAAATAGATAGTTAATTCTGGGACACCCTGTATAACGTATATCACGTACAGATTTTTCACAAAATGTCATATTTCATATTACATATGTAAGTAATTTCCATTAAATTTTGATTAAAAACTACTGCCTAGAAATGGAGAAGAGATATCAGGGAAGGTGGGACATCAGCATGATGGCTGATTACTGCTGGATATTGAAACGGGAAACTCCAGAATTATTACATAAAAGAAAAGGAACAGCGCGTACATTCAAGACTAAAAGGCAAAGATCTCGCAAGAAAACTCAGGACAAATAAAGATAAATACGTAATTGACGTTAATAGTCTTCTTTCTTTTTAAAGTTGTTTTCATTTGTAATTAGTATAACAAAGCGAAAAATAAGTACCTAATGTAAATTGAAATTAATACTATAAACACCCAAATGTCTGTCAGTCGGTCACGCTCGAAAAGAGAAGATTCTTGATATATATATATATATATATATATATATATATATATATAATATATAATATATATATATATATGAAAATTATTTCACGAAAGTAACACGTGAAAAATATTTATGATGAATAAAACCACGAAGGAAAGGAAACACAAAAAGGTGCTCAAGCGCTTTCGTCTAATGACATCCTCAGGAACACTGAAGTACATAAAAGGTTACGGCCTATATATAGGTTACAGAAAGAAAAAAAATAAATAAATAACATATACACACAACACATATATATATATATATATATATATATATATATATATATATATACAGGGTGGGCCGTAAGTTTCCATACATAGGAAAAATAAACATTTTTTTATGGACAACCATTTTTATTTATATAATATGCTCTACATGGTTGCCATTGTTTTGAAAACACATTTCAATACGTGTTCCCCACTGTTGATGAACACGCATTAGCACAGTTGACGTTATGCTTGTAATGGCGTTGGTGATACGTTCCTTTAGATGATTTATGTCTCGTATCTTTTCCTGATACACCATGGCCTTCAAGTGCCCCCAAAGATAGAAATCAAGGGGGGTGAGATCTGGGGATCTGGGAGGCCACTCCACAGGACCACGCCGACCAATCCAAGCATCCGGAAACTGCTGATCCAAATACCGACGCACGTGAAGACCATAATGAGGTGGAGCTCCATCTTGCTGGAAGTAAACTGGGAAGTTACCTTCCTCGTTTAGCAGGGATGGGAAAATCTCTTCTTGCAACATGTTAAGATACCTTTCGGCATTAAGATTTCCACTGACAAAAATTGGTCCAATAATTCTGTCACCCCATATCCCGGCCCACACCATCACTTTACCGGCACCTTGCATCTTCGTCGGACTCAGCCAGTTAGGGTTAGCATTACTCCAGTAACGTATGTTTTGCCGATTAACCTCTCCATTGACGTAAAAATTTGCTTCATCAGTAAACAAGATCTTAGTTGAAAAGTTTGCATCCTCGTTCACTTTGGTTAATGCCCATTCACAGAATTCCATCCGTCTATCCGGGTCGTCTTCACTCAAATGCTGTGCCATATGCAATTTGTATGGATGCCATTTGTTTGCTTTCAAAATGCGCCTGATACTCGATCTGCTGACACCACTTTCTGCAGACAACCGTCGTGTACTTTTTCTGGGACTCCGTGTAAGCGCTGTAAGTATCGTAGCTGTTGTGTCTTCATCGGTGGCTGTACGTCTTGGACCACTTCGCGGTTGATCTGCAACATTTCCAGTTTTCTGAAACTTGTTAATAAGTTTTGCCACAGTGTCGTGTGTGATGTTCGTTCCATGTTGTCTGTTAAAGTTCATTGCAACCATGCGACTGCTTCCCGACCCAGCCATCAGTATGATTTCAATTCGTTGCTCTTTCGTCAAACGCATATTCTTAGGGTATCTGAAACATAAAAACAAACGTTTAATTTTTCCTATGTATGGAAACTTACGGCCCACCCTGTACTGTATATATATATATATATATATATACATACATATCTACACATATACATATATATATATATATATATATGCAATAAACGGAGAAGTAAAATTAAAAATTAAAAATTAGAGGATTAACAAAGAGGCAAACAGATTTGTAAGGAAAAATATCGATTTTTAGCACAAGATCAAATGAATTATAAAAATACAAATTTATACTGGAAATCTGCCCGGGTTTTAACACTTTGCCTTTTAGAGTCAAGTTTCGATATATATAAAAATAAAATGAAGATTAAAAGTTAATAAAGTAGCGTACAAGTTTACCAAAGATTTAGCGTCCTACCCTTTTTATCTAAATTTGTTTTGAAGGAATTCAAAACAACAGGATCGAGTTGAAAAAGACCTTTGCTTATGTTGAAGTTATTTGAAAGTTGGATAATGGCAGACTCAAGAATATTTCTATTGACAATGTTGCTAGAATGAAATAAAACTGAAGCATTATTCCAATCAATACAGTGGGATAACTCTGACAAATGGACAAAAAGAGCACTGGACAACTGTCCTGTTCTAACGGAATATTGATGCTGTTTTATAGGTGTGTGCAAATCCTTTCCCGTCTGACCTATGTAAAAGGAATCACATTGTTTACACCCAATTTTATAGATAATGCCTGAATTATTGGTAGGGCTATTTTTTACTATGATATTTTTCACAATATTGTTATCTGAAAATACTACATTAATATCCAAAAGTTTAAGTACATTAGCAATGCCTAAAAAGCCCGGGGAAAATGGAAGTACTAAAATATTTTTTGACAAAGTACGAGTGTTATTATTGACACGATAGAAAGTTCGTTTTGCCTTGTTGAGACAAGATTCCATAAACGCAGATGGGTAACACAGATCACTTCCAATACCGTTGATTTTTTTCAATTCGGCATCGATGTATTCCGGACTGGCGATCCTAAGGGCGCGGAGAAACATTGATGAAAAAATGGCCTTCTTAGTGGGGGTGTCATGTCCCGAGTAAAAGTGTACGTAGGACAAATTGTTTGTTGTTTTCCGATAGATACTAAACTTAAAACCTGGGCTTTCCCTATGTACCCAGGATCGCCAGTCCGGAATACACCCGTGACCCGTGACCCGTTGCCCACGTCGGGCTAACATCATGAAAAAGAAAAACTATAGTGTTTGTCATTTACCATTACTTATTCGGACTATAGTGGATTTAATTTTCCCAGAAGAGTTCCTTTTTCCATGCACAGTCTGTGTGTATTATATGTAGTAACCGAGGATAGAACCAATATATATTAATAATATTAATAATAATTTTAACTTTATTTTTTTAACTTAAATAATAATTTTAAATTCATTGAGTATATTATTTACGCATGCAGTGCATGCCTTGCATTCATTAAGAAGCCGCCCCTGATATATATATATATATATATATATATATATATATATATATATATATATATATAACAACTGCAAAGAACACGCAGTATAAATAACGTAAAGAACGATGCTTGTATAGGAGATATTCCGCGCAAGACGAGAGAGAGAGAACGAAACAAATGAAAAAATGAGGTAACCACCCAGGAATCGAACCCGGGATCTTCCGATTGCCGGTCAGATGCGATACCATTACACCATGGGCCTCACTCTTCCAAATGCCGTAATTCTTCTACATACTCGCAGAAACCAATGCCCCAAGGGGGCACCTCCCGCATGCCGTAACATTATATACATTCAACTGCAAAGAACACGCAGTATAAATAACGTAAAGAACGACGCTTGTATAGGAGATATTTCGCGCAAGACGAGAGAGAGAGAACGAAACAAATGAAAAAATTAGGTAACCACCCGGGAATCGAACCCGGGATCTTCCGATTGCCGGTCAGATGCGATACCATTACACCATGGACCTCACTCTTCCAAATGCCGTAATTCTTCTACATACTCGCAGAAACCAATGCCCCAAGGGGGCACCTCCCGCATGCCGTAACATTATATACATTCAACTGCAAAGAACACGCAGTATAAATAACGTAAAGAACGACGCTTGTATAGGAGATATTCCGCGCAAGACGAGAGAGAGAGAACGAAACAAATGAAAAATGAGGTAACCACCCGGGAATCGAACCCGGGATCTTCCGATTGCCGGTCAGATGCGATACCATTACACCATGGGCCTCACTCTTCCAAATGCCGTAATTCTTCTACATACTCGCAGAAACCAATGCCCCAAGGGGGCACTCCCGCATGCCGTAACATTATATACATTCAACTGCAAAGAACACGCAGTATAAATAACGTAAAGAACGACGCTTGTATAGGAGATATTCCGCGCAAGACGAGAGAGAGAGAACGAAACAAATGAAAAAATGAGGTAACCACCCGGGAATCGAACCCGGGATCTTCCGATTGCCGGTCAGATGCGAGTATGTAGAAGAATTACGGCATTTGGAAGAGTGAGGCCCATGGTGTAATGGTATCGCATCTGACCGGCAATCGGAAGATCCCGGGTTCGATTCCCGGGTGGTTACCTCATTTTTTCATTTGTTTCGTTCTCTCTCTCTCGTCTTGCGCGGAATATCTCCTATACAAGCGTCGTTCTTTACATATATATATATATAATATATATATATATATTTTAAGTTCGGGAAGAACCGATTCGCCTCTACAGTATTTAAAGGGCATATCTTGGCGGAAAAACAAAGAAAAAGTGAGAGGAAAGACAGAGGAAAAAGAAAGGGTGGAGGGGACAGTCGAAGTGGAAAAAGACCAAGGATGACAAGGACTGCAAGGTCAAGCATTTACCTTCTTTGTTGGTTGACTCAGTTGTTCGATTCTGATCACTAGCAAGAGGACTTGTATTCTGAAAGACGCCAAAGAAATTGACTCTTTGGAGATTTTCAATAAAGGGCATTTTCCACATTTTGAGAAACCATGGTTTTATAAACTATATCTGTGTACATCAATTGTCAGCTAATACTGCTAGTTTATACCTTATACATTGTAAGTTATTTTACAAGATAGAACTGCGAAAGTGTTTAATAACCCACATACTCATACATATCATTATTCACACTTAAATCAGGGGCAACATTTTTTAAGCATATGCATTTCAAAGTCACGAAATAAAATGAAGCAGATTTTGGACCTTTTCCAGTTTGTGTACCGTTTTTCATATAATTTATTTTTGCTTCTTTTCAGATCAAAAATGAGGGATCAAAAATGAGTTCTTGATAACCTAACCTAACCTAACCTAACCCACATTATAACTTTCAAGAACTCATTTTTGATCACTCATTTTTTATCTGAAAAGAAGCAAAAATAAATTATATGAAAAACGGTACATAAACTGGAAAACGTCCCAGATTTTTTCTGACTTAATATCCATTAAGTGAAACTATTTATGGGACTTTGGTTTTAGTAAATGAAGATCAGAAATACAGGCGAGTAATGAGTGAACAAATCCTGCAATTTGAAAGTTTTACCTTAAGTCATTCACATCATTTCTGTTTAATACACTGTATCATAGGTTTGATATATTAATAATAATATAATCAGTGATGAGTGCCAGAAATTGGCACAGCGCTCAGGCCAATTTATTATGCGGACCATTGTTCTAACTCCTATATTATTATTACCAGCATCATCGGGATTCGAACCCCCTACTTCATTGTCTTCACCTCGCTCATAGGGCGTTGGTTGATAAACACTTTAATTAACTCAAAATCGTAAAAAGTTATCAAAATAAAAATCAACAATTCATATGCAAGTTAAGGCAGCTGCTTCTTGTCCTTGCCTTCGTTCAGTTTGGTTCCTCTCTGTCTTGAGAAAATTTCTTGGTTCTTAAAATTTTATACTCGAGTGTACTTTAGTTTTATGTCAGCTTTTATTGGTTGATGAGAAGCCTATTATAGGGTCGAAAGCTAAAATTAGGGATTATATTTTGTTACGTACCAATCTGTAGTTATGCATATTTTTAGATGTATCTAAAATGCTATGACCTTTTTATAGTGTTAATAAAAATGGTTTAATTTTGGGATCATGTCAACTTGTCAAGAATAGCGAACCCAACACCTGCAGGGTTCGCTATTCTTGACAAGGGAATTTTTGGGTTCGCTATTCTTGACATGGTAAAATTGGGTTCGCTATTCTTGACATGGGAAGTCCTCAAGGACGTTTTCATAACTTCAGACGGTAGGTTTATGTTTCCCAATTTTAAGTAATTAGTTAAGGACGTATTAAATGCTTTTATATTAGTCTTTTTTTATTTAACCAAACTAGCACGACTTAACCTAATCAATCGTCAATGCCGTACAGTATAAAGAATCCTCTTCTCTTAATATATAAAAATAAATAAATAAAAAAAAATTTATTGTTTTTTTTTTATTTTTTTAGGTTAATTGTACGCCCTTGACGATTGGTTAGGTTAAGTCGTGATAGTTTGGTTAATTTTTGCTACCCGCGACCCGCACGAAGGGCGGGTCTTAGGCTAGTTGTAACAGAAGAGAAATTGTAATATTTTAATATTTATTATAAAGGGTGATCCAGAGAAATGGGACCCAAGAAACCCCTGTAACTCTTAAAGTATAAGTCCTTTTATAAAATCATACGCATCATTCGAAAGAGGATAGTTACAAGTTTGTACAGGATTGTATAGGTTTTGACAATACAAGACAAGATAAGATACAAAACAAAATAAAAGTGTTAGTTAAAACTAACCCTTCAAGATGACTGCATGGACTGTGGAACAGCTGCGTTTCGTAACTGAGCAATATTATGAGCATGGAAGAAGTGTAGTTTCAGCTCAAAGATCTTTCAAGACAAATTTTCAGATGTCAAAATCACCTTCTAAGAAAGTAATCCGTCGGTGTGTCAGAAATTTTTCCGTAACTGGCAGCAGTGGAAAAAGAAAACCAACTGGAAGAGTGCGCACAGCAAGGATAGACGAGATCATTAACATAACTCATGAAATTGTACAGGATAATCCTAACATAAGCATCAGACGTGCTTCTCAGCTGTTAGGAGTTGGATATGGAACAACAACACACCGTATATTCAAGCAAAATTTAATGCTCTTTCCATATAAAATTCAAACAGTGCAACAACTAAACGATGGAGATTTTGCACGAAGACGACAATTCTGTCAATGGATCCAACAGAAGGTAAATGACACCACCAATTTTCTAGCAACTTTGATTATGTCAGACGAAGCCCATTTTCACTTGAATGGAACTGTAAACAAACAAAATTGTCGTTTCTGGGCAACAGAAAATCCATTGAATATTACCGAAGTCCCGTTGCATAGTCAGCGTGTAACTGTTTGGTGTGGTCTTACTGCATCTCAGATCATAGGGCCGTACTTTTTCGAGGATTCCACCGGAAACACGGTCACTGTAAATGGTGATCGCTACGAAAAAATGTTGACCGATTTCCTTATTCCTAAATTAAGAGATCTTTGTCTAGAAAACCACTGGTTCCAACAAGATGGAGCTACCTGCCATACCATGAGGAACTGCGTGGCAGTTTTGCGTCAAACGTTTCCAGGCGAGTTAATCTCAAGATTTGGAGACGTTGAATGGCCCGCAAGGTCTCCGGATTTTTCTCCCTTAGATTATTATCTCTGGGGATATTTAAAGAGTAGGGTCTACAGAAATAACCCAACGACCTTGCAAGAATTGAAGGCCGCCATCACAAATGAGATACAGGCCATACCACCGCACACTCTTGCAAAAGTGATGCAGAACTTACAAGCGAGAACACTGGAATGCTTGGCAACTAATGGAGCACATTTGAAAGGAGTCATTTTAAAAAAATAAATATTTCATAATAAACTTGTAACTCTACTCTTTCGAATGATATATAGTTTTAATGAAAGGAATTAAATATTAAGAATATTTGGCTTTTTTTTTTATGGGTCCCATTTATCTGGATCACCCAGTATAAACAAATTTATAAATGCAAATAAATAAAATAAGTATTTTTACAATAATAGGACTACCAATCTCAATAGAGACATGATATTTATATTGGGTTTGCTATCTTGGCATGGGAACTTTTGGGTTCGCTATTCTTGACAAGGGAATTTTTGGGTTCGCTATTCTTGACATGGTAAAATTGGGTTCGCTATTCTTGACATGATCCAATTTCTGTAACCATAGCGAGAAAGGTAACCCAGCTAAGGACTTTAACACCAACCTCAATAAAAATGGGGGATTACAGTTCGTTTCAGTAATCCCTTATACTATAAATAAAGCTTCAGTACAGTAACCGCACTATTCATAGTAAGAAATAAGAACAAGGGGCCAGGATGAATCAGTGGGTTAAAGCATGTGCACAGTGACTTCTGGAACTCCTTCTGAGTTGCAACTGAAAGCACTTATTCATGAATAAGAGAAAAAGTCCGAATCATATTTTATCCTATGTGCAAAACATTTTTTTTATCTTAGAACATTCACGGGCGTCCAGTGGTAATCAGCATTACCATCTTCTTAGATATACAATTAATAATACTTAAGAAAGATTTACACAACTAAATCAATGCTAGTAAAGTGTACCTGCTGCCTCATCAAAGAGAGATTGTCTTGAACCTTCTTCAGAAACTGTTGTGTTTTCTTCCTATCCTCTTTTATCCCTTTGTAGTAACTGCAGGTCTTTGAAGCGAAAGAATTTATTAAAGTTATTTTATGTATATCAAACGCAATACAATATAAATAAAGCTATCGCATAATAGGTTCGAGCCATTTATGTGACAAACACGCATAATAATTAGCTTTGTCATGTCATACACACTATAAATACAGAGGATTAACAAAAGTAAATAGACACTTTCGTTTTTGTTTTTTTCCATAGTTTTTGATTTGATAATAAAAGTCAGCAAATGACAATAGATCTACTGAATCAACATATTTAGAATCGTGTTGCTTTCCCCTTTCCATTATGTAAAGGTGACACACGTTCTGGCATTCCATTGGTGAGCTTTGCCATTTGTGCTTGAAGACAATCATTGTGGCGTCTATTTGCTTTTGTCAACCCTCTGTTATTTTAGAAATATATGTACATTTTTTTTTTTTCATAAAATTGCTCATGTAGACTTCTTGGATCACTTTAACATATTACTTCCCAGGAACCTCTCTTTAACATATTACTTCCCAGGAACCTCTCTTTAACATATTGCTTCCCAGTGTTAATCACGTTAACATATTGCTTCCCAGTGTTAATCACTTTAACATATTGCTTCCCAGGAGGGATCACTTTAACATATTACTTCCCGAATGCTTTGGGAAGCAATATGTTAAAGTGATCCGACTTCTTTACTTTTTTTTATTCATTAACTAAAAATAAACAAAACTGTGCTAAAGTAAATCTATTTTACAATTTTACTAGTAAAGACGCTAAACTCTCTCTCATCTGTTTTTTTTTGTTCTTATGCGTGAAAATGTTACTCTAAATTTATACAGAAACATTTCTCTGTAACAAAAATCTTAATTCGCACGAGATTAAATAAATCATCTTTTGGTATCTCACCTCTCCCCGTTCGATGGAAATAATTTTATTCACATCAACATCATAAAAGGTGAACAAATCGAGACACTTCTGTATTGATTCCTTCGAGGGATTTTCACTCCGGCTGATAATCCAGGCAAACTCCGCTCTGACCATTCCGTAATAGTTCATACAAGAGTACACGCACGCAGTGGAAACATAGTCAGTCCACACCACCTGCGAAACGACAACGTTTTTAGTGCTCTTCGACTTCACGTGCAGTAAAAATTACGAACTCTAAAGTTTTAATTCCGAAAAATGCTGCTGCTGCTGCTGCATGCGGTTCATAATTTGTATTTTCATTGTATACACAGTTTCGGGAAAAAATTTCGCATAGAACCATTAAATTTTAAAAAAACATAAAATTACTAATTGGTACTATTCTGTGGTTTTTTTCCCATATTATTTTCTTTATGGTGACAGTGATAAAATAAAAAATAAAAAAAACCAACCATCGATTAGTTATTTTTGTCTTTTAAATTTTTGTTTGTAGGGTAACTGTTTTGGAAACTGTATAGCACATTACAGTTGAATTTACTTCATTAACTATTTTAATGTTTCCATACATATTTTTTATAAGATCTCAAATTATCAATTTATGAGCATTTTCCTTTAATTTTTCTCTAAAATACCTGACTTGTGGTAGTATGTGTGCATTTAATGTTTGATTATTTTAGCGTTGTAGAGTTAAATCATTTAAATTACAAATATATGTACACTGAAGGGTTCCACTAACTATACAAAGATAAACATCCGCTTTAACGGGAGCCGTTCAAAAAAAAACAAAAAAAAACGGTGTGGAAGCAGAAATTTTTCTAAATATGCCTATTTATATGTAGGCCTACAGCGTTCGCACGATATATATATATATATATATATATATATATATATACACTATCTTATCGGTTTAAATCTATAATTCGCTTTCTACGAGTGTACGCAATAATAACATCACCTCAAATGGCATCCGTTTAATTGAGTTTGCTCTTTGAAATTAAGCTTCTGTTTTTATTTACATCCGTAGCAAACACGGATGAACGAAGCTGGTAAAGGGCTGGAGAATTAATTATCTTTAAAATTATTGAACTAGGTTATGTCTACATACAAATTACAACATACCAAACACTTCTGTCGTCGGTAAATCAAAGAATCGATTTCGTTTTTTTTAAACTAATCATACACATTCAAAATTTGAGAGTTGAAATGTTTTGACGCAACTGCGTACAAATAAACAAATAAAAAAATCCACTTAATAACAATATAAGAAAATAGTTCTGTATTTCGAAGAAATAAAAAAAATGCTAACATTTATATAGTCGTTAAAATTCCTTTCTTTAAAATAATAATTTTTTATTGGGTCTTAATTTACTGTATGTGAACGAACTTAAAGTCTAAATTCAGTAATGGGCTTCCTCACTCTTCCTCGTGGTCTAGTAATTGAAGTCAATGTGTATATTTCAAGTTTTTGTGTATATTTCAAGTTTTTCTCTCAATCCTGCTGAACGCTTCTCTTCTAGCTGGTATAAACATGCTCATGTATGTTATTTCATATATATATATATATATATATATATATCTTTCAAATGTTCTGTGCGATGATTCTTCATTTCATGAAGGTCAAGCGCTTGTCGCCCCCTATATACAGGGTGGGCCGAAAGTCTGGATCCATAGGAAAATATTTATTTTAATACATAAATTACAACAAATGGTAAATACTTAAAATGAATATCAACTTTAACTCGTAATGCGTATCCGTGATACTGTACAGTGGTTCGTACTCCAGTATAAACAACAAATTATAACAAATGCTCAAATTGGCGGCTTCTGACATCGAGACACTTAGGGATGGAATTTATGATTTTTAATAATTCTTCGAATTGACGTTCTCGAGATGCGTGTTTCATTTGATAATCTTCTTGTTGACTTTACTGGACTATTCGTTAAAGTTTCACATACCATTGCAGAGGTATTTTCATCAGTTGCAGTTTTTGGACGACCAGAACGCCGTCGATCATGTACACTTCCTGTTTCTTTGAAACGTTTAAACAACTTGCCAACAGTCGCATGTGTTACTGGATGCTTATCAGGATGATTTCTATTGAATTCGGTAGCAACTTCTCTGTGTGTAGCGCCCTGTCTTGCGTACATGAGCACAAGTTCTACCCGGTCTTCTGTTGTTAGATTCGAAGCCATTTCTGGGCTGAAATAAAAAAAGTATTTGAGTATTTATACTGGAGTACGTACTACTGTACAGTATCACGGATACGCATTTACGAGTTAAAGTTGATATTCATTTTAAGTATTTACCATTTGTTGTAATTTATGTATTAAAATAAATATTTTCCTATGGATCCAGACTTTCGGCCACCCTGTATATATATATATATATATATATATATATATGTGTGTGTGTGTGTGATGATTTGTAATAAGTTTAATAAATGGCACCGAGAGAAATGTTTCTAGTGAACATTGTTAATATAGCGGGTTTTTTATATAGTCGTTTTGGAAAGATAAATTTAAGATGTCTGTTAAATGTAACTTCTCAGAGAATATAACGGTTTTATATTTTTTGTGGGTGTTTCAGTTGGGAATGGGGGACAAGAGCTGCCCTTGGGGGAAGAAGTTGGGGTAAAACCTCTACAAGGGTGCCACATACGGGGAGTTGAATTCTAGATTTTGTTCAGTCAGGATCACAGGTTTTTGGAACTCTCAAATTTTGTAAGTATAGCTTGTCAGTTTAGTGTTAATCGCAAATTACCAGAATATCTCTCTCGGTGCTGTTTATGTATTAACGTTCGCCCTTGCCCTAAAGGCTTGACATCCTTAAATAATTTAGTTATGGTAGAGTGCAAATCAATTGCAATGTTGATCATTTTTTGCAAAGATGAGGGGGTTGGCACCCGTTGGGGGAGGGTATGCAAGCAAGGGGGAGGGTGTTTAGTTCCCAAGTAGCATGAAGGAGGAGTGGGGGAATCCCCCAAGCCTAACCTGATCTAGGAAGGTAACATAAGAGAGAGAGAGAGAGAGAGAGAGAGAGAGAGAGAGAGAGAGAGAGGAGAAGAAAGAGGGGGAGAGAAGGAGAACTTTTCGCTGGCATGTCTCATCGCATACTGACGCTCTTGGCAGCCTCAGTTGGCTTAGAAGTCTTAATCAGCCAGTTGGCTTAATCTGGCTTAGAAGACATAATCAGAAGGAGCATATATATATATATATATATATATATATATAATATATTATATATATATATAATATATATATATACACAGGGCGTCCCAAAAAAATGTATACACACTTTAACAGCTGATAGCTCAATTGATGTTTCTTTCTTTCCAAGTTAAACCCATTAGAATTAATAATGGCAGTCAGACTAAGCTTTGAACAAAGGAAATTCATTCTAAAATGCTACTGGAAGTGTGAAAACGCAGTTGAAGTGCAAAGACAGTTTAGGAGGGAGTTTCAAACAGATCCACCAACGCGACTTACCATCACTCGAATTAGAGATAAGTTTGAAGCCGATGGAACTGTTCAGAATGTCCACAAGAAGCGTTCCGGAAGACCACGGACATCGACAAGCCCACAAAGCAAGAAAGAGTACTGGAAACGTATCACCAAAGTCCAAGAAAATCTGTGCGGCAAGCGAGTCGTGAGGTAGGAATTTCAGAATCGTCTGTCCAACGCATTTTGAAGCGCTGTCAATGGAAAAGTTACATTCCAAGATTAGTCCATGCTATTAATGAAGATGATCCGGACCGAAGAGTGGAGTATTGCGAGTGGTACTTGGCACGATGTGGATGTGGATTGGACGAAGGGGTTTCGTAGAATACCCTCCGCGTTCACCAGACCTCACACCACTAGACTTTTTATGGGGATACTTAAAAGACAAAGTCTACGCTATAAAACCTGCAACAGTCGCTGAATTGAGAGCAGCCATTGAACGAGAATGCACACAAATACCAAACGAAATGTTTCGTGATGTTTGCGATTCCATTGCTTCGCGTTATCAGCAGTGCCTGGACCAGAACGGACGTCAGTTTGAAAACAGGCGTTGACAAAACAATTAAATAATGTCTGTAGATTCTATTACATTTTGAAAATGAAATGTATTTTAATAAACACTGCCTTTATAATTATTTAAAGTGTGTATACATTTTTTTGGGACGCCCTGTATATATATATATATATATATATAATATATATATATATATATATATATAGTAACCAACTGAAGTGACAGAGACGTTTGCAAACATCTTTGCAATATTCCATCAACACAATTAGCGATATAACTCATCAAACCAAACACGACCAAGAAGACGTCACACAGGCACGCATAAGATGACGTCACAGCGCGGGAAGACCTCAAGACAACTGGATGCGGCTTCGCAGTGTTTTCTCTCTCTCAGACCAACCAGTGACATCAGAACTTTCGCAATGTAAACATCATTCGTGCGAGCCCCGTCTGTTAGTTCATTATTTCCTTTTCTTAAGGGCCCGATAGTAGCGCGCGTTTTTGTTTTCCTTTTCGCATAGCTGTAGGAGTATTTTGGATTTTCTTGTATTGCTTCTACCGCCTTCTCCTTTTCCCTCTCTGTAAGGTCCTTTATCAGAGTTTGTATTTCCCAATTGATTCTCTCCAGTTTTTCTTGTATTTCTTTCCTGGCATTGCTGGCTCCGCAATTAGCTAACTTCGTCGCTACTCTCTTTCTTTTGCGGAATATTCTTCTCTTTTGCCTCTCTAGCCAGTTCGTCTTTCCTTTTGGCTGTGCTTTTGGAGCATATTTTTCCAAAATTCTCAGCGTCTTTTCTTCCAAGGTTGTTACTTGTTAGCATTTCCTCAGTTGTTTTATTCTCGAAAACTGTTCTCCACTCTATTTGGGCCATGTGTGATCTGATTTCTTCCCAATTTATGGTCTTGGAGTTTAAGTTAAAAGCCCAAAATTGCTTCTTTCTTCCGTACGTATATTGTCTTTAAAAGTTATCGCCATATTTGTTGATAACTCGATTATAATGTGGTCTGAGATAATAGTTGGAGTTATTTTTATATCCGCAATCAAGTTCGTGTTATTTGCGAATACCAGATCTAGGCAGTTATTTTTCCTGGTATTTTCTGTTATCTCCTGTGAGAGCCAGCAGCATTCTTGCTTGCTCCTGGTCCTCTCTTGTGCCCCCTTATCTTGCTGTATAAATATACGAGGGTAATTCAATAAGTATCCACACTTTTTATTTTCACATCTGATAGATTATAAACACATCACTTCTCAACATAGTCCCCCTGTTTTGTTTCTCAATACACTTAGTCCAGCGATCTACAAGCTTCCTAATGCCATTACAAAAGAATGTTTATGGCTGTGTGCGTAACCAGTTATGCACCGCCTCCTTCAGGTCATCATCGCCTTGGAATCGCTGACCTCTCAAAGCGTCTTTTAGTGGTCCAAACAGGTAAAAATCCGAAGGTGCCAGGTCTGGACTGTAGGCTGGATGGTCGAGAACTTCAAATTTAAGTTCTTGAAGGCATTTTCTGTGCAGCGGTATGAGGGCACGCATTGTCGTGTAACAGAATAACACCTTCCGACAATCTCCCTCTCCGTTTTGTGCGAATTGCTTGCTTTAACTCATTCCGAAGCATTTCAGAATACGATGCACTTGTTACTGTAGTTCCACGCTCTAGATAATGTTCAAGGATAGGGCCTCGTGTATCCCAAAGCAGTATTAGCATAACTTTACCTGCTGACGGCTGCGCTTTAACTTCCTTGCAACGGGAGATGTTGGATGCTTCCATTGCATGCTCTGTCGTTTGCTTTCTGGTTCATAGTGATGGATCCAGGTTTCATCTCCAGTGATAATGCGCTCCAAAAAGTTTTCACCTTCATTCACCTCCGGATTTTTACCTATTTGGACCACTAAAAGACGCTTTGAGAGGTCAGCAATTCCAAGGCGATGATGACCTGAAGGAGGCGGTGCATGGCTGGCTACGCGCACAGCCAAAAACATTCTTTTGTGATGGCATTAGGAAGCTTGTAGATCGCTAGACTAAGTGTATTGCGAAACAGGGAGACTATGTTGAGAAGTGATGTGTTTATAATCTATTAGATGTGAAAATAAAATTGTGAAAATAAAGTGCGGATACTTATTGAATCACCCTCGTATTTCTACCTACCTTTTTGTATTTTATAAAGGAGAAATTAAAATCGCCGCAGAGTATTATATTAGGGGATGGAGAGTTTACAGACTTTATTAGGGTTCTGATATCCTCAATGGCATCCGAAAATCTTTCATTTGAAGAGTTTGGAGGTGTATAGATGACTGTTCTATCCGTTCTTAGTAAGTTGAAACCATCGATATACAATTCTTTCTTATCGATACAGCGTTCGCAGTTATCGCAGTTTCCTTGGCAGTCTTTAAGATGTGTTTCTGTGAGGCATGCGATGTTCGCCCTTGTTTCGTCCATAACACCTTTCAGGTACGAAACTTTGTTTTGTGAATTGTCCGGTTTTATTCCTTGAATATTTGCCAGGATAATGTTTATGTTCTTTGTTTTGCATTGCCCCTTGTGCATTTTAAGTTAAGTTGTTCTTTGATTATATATATATATATATATATATATATATATATATAATGACCGGTCAAATGATAAACAAATTACGGATGGCTGTAAATTACATAAATTAGCTTTTAGAAAGCGAATGAATATTCCTTTTTTAAAGTTAAGAACTGTATTCATATTTTCTCTTTTTTAATAGAAATTATCACGACTTAACCTAACCCCCTCGTCAAACGCGTGCAATTGAACTAACCGTGCAATCAATTAACCTAACCTTGTATTCAATTAACCTAACCATAATTTGTTCGGATACCCTGGCTGTTTAAGTGTCTCTCCTTCCTATTATATTTGCAGCAAATTCACCTAAAATATATATATTCTCAATAAACCTAACCATTATTTGATCGGGTACCCTGGCTGTTTAAGCGTCTCTCTCTCATATTCTGATGTTATATTTATGTCAAATTCACCTAAAATATGTATATTGTCAATAAACCTAACCAATATTTGAACGGGTACCCTGGCTGTTTAAACGTCCCTCTCTCCTATTATGATATTATATTTGCATCAAATTCACCTAAAATATGTATATTGTCAATAAACTTAGGCGTCTGTTATTAATTTTTATAAATTATATTTGCTAGATGTGGTTACTGAGCAAAGCATTTTGAACAAACTCACATATCTGATTCGCGTACGGGTGAACAATACGGTGTTTTTTTTTAATTATTTTCACATATAATTATATATTATTTTAGTTATTAATTACAAAACTCGTGTGCTTTAAAATGCTTATTAGAACTGGTTGCGAAAATTTTTTAACCAAATTATATTTGAATGATAAGTGGACGAAATTTTTATAATTATTTTAAAGAAAGTGGTTAGCTGATAAATGGGTACCCTGGGTATGTATATGATAAGATTGAACATTGATTACATCTGAAGAGGAAAAAATAAATATTCATAATTCAGAGCCCCGGAAACTTTCTTCAGAAAAAATAATTTAAAATTTTTTGTCTACAACCGTACCTTTTTTTTACTTAAAGGACGCAGGCGGAGCTGGAACGCGTTATAAAATCTTTTCGTAATAGCTTTGAAGGAACTCAAATAGCCGACGAGGATTTGAGCATGAGGGTTGAAGTTTTACTGGACACTCGATCCAACGAATGCCAGGTTGTCGGAAAATGATGCGAATTTTTTTCTTTTCTTGTGTGTATTTCGGGATAAGAATAATCCTTGTATTTTCAACATTTTATTAAATGATATAACTATGAGGATTGTTTTATAAATTAATACATAATAGGGTTTACTGTATATTTCTCACACATATAGGAGTGACATTGGTATCAATTATTTTTTATACATTATATTATATCCAACTTAATTTATTTACAGAATTAGCATCCATTACATTTTTAAATAAGCTACAGAACATAAGCCTCGTCCTTAAACGCTACACAAACTAATATCATTGAGTACATTTTATAATTTTACACAATATTGTTACAAATGATGAAGCTATATATATATATATATATATATATGATGCAAACCCACAAGGAAAAAGAAAAATGATTCAAGGCCTTTCGTGTATTTCCTGACGAGGTGTACTTATGAATACACGAAAGGTCTTGGAATCATTTTTCTTTTTCCTTGTGGGTTTGCATCATTCATTCATTTCACATGTCTAATTGTGAAATTCATCACATATATATATATATATATATATATATATATATATATATATATATATATATATACGTATAAAACTTCACACAATACGCCGAGTGAGTACAAACTGGAACCGGCTTTTTATGTGGTTGCATACCATTTCATCATTCCTTTCGGTGTCGCACAAATCGAATAATTTTTACAAAAAAATTGTAAATTTGTTCCCGCGGGGCAGATGCATGAGAAGGGAAAGGCAGTACATGCCGCGAGTATTGCTATAATAGCCCTGGAATCGGTAAGAGTTCCAAACAATTTGGGGAATGTGCAATCGCTCGAAAATTTTACAATAATAGCATTATTTCAAGGATGGCCCCCCACTGATTTAAAATAGTACATTCGCTCCCTATTTTTAAAATAAACGGCTAGACAATGAATCCCTTCTCCGTCACTAACATCCGTATTTTGAATAAGCGCGCTGGAAGCTTCAATATTTCATTCTTCATAAACACACCGATAAATTTGGAGCGTGTGATTCGGTCACTATTCATTACTCTCTCGAGTGTATTCGTATCCATTTTTAAAAGTCTGACTACACCTCTAAACCTATCAATTTCTATTAGGGCTTGCGATTCCAGGTAAACTAGTACACTAGTCTAGCGGCTTGGCGAATTCCAATCTGACTGAGATGTTTTCACTCTGCTGTGGGTTTATGTGCGTATTTATACTCCCAGATAAGTCTGCCGAGATGTCATACGGGTAAAGGTTAACCTGTTCGACGAATTTCTTCTGTGTTACGCCGATTCCTAATTCGTTGCAAGTACCGACAATATGTGCAAGGTTACTATAAGCTATCGAGCAAAGCGGGAACACGGCTTCTGTTGAATAAGTCATTTCTAATGTCCCCCCAAAGGCGACTCCATTGACGTATAGGGTTATATTTTTAAGGCCGAAATTTTCGAAATTAATCGCGTTCTTTTTATATTTTATATTCACAGAAACGTCTTCTTGCACTCCAATTAATAGCCTTTCAGGTAGAGTTCCAAGGGCAACATTTTCTATCTGCTTCGATGTCAACCCTGATGGCACCGTGTATAATTTGAGCTGGACGCTGTTAATCTGGTATTTTACTTGGCGTGTAGTAAATTTTTTTCAATTTCTAGTTGTTTAGCCGAGCTTAATTTCACTCGACGCACGCGGAGATATGTTTCCATAACATGAATCAACACAGGCTTCGCGCTCGATTCGTGGTCATCCCCCAGATTTAAACAAATCTCAGGGCTAGTACGAGTGAGCTTTATTTTCATATCGACCCCATTCACGGGCAGCTTCTCCTGGAATGTGAAATCTGTGTGTAGGTTTCCGAAGCATTCATATATCTTCTTTTTAGAATTTTTAAATTTGTCCTTCATACTGCTTTCATCTTTAGCTTGATAATAACCTTCATTAGTTAAAAAGGTATCCTTCCCTTCTTTTGAAAAGATGAGAACATTTTCCAGATAGGCTCGTAGGTGGTAGTAGCCAGATCCTGCCGAGATGTTGACCTGATTTAAATACACGTCACACTGACTGAATATGGAGTGTATAAAGTTTGTTACTGGGAATACAACGTCTTTGTCTTCGCAATCTGTTCCATCTGAATGTGCTATTCGTAGTTTAGCGTACATGTGCACACAGCTTGGATCAAAAAAGTAACGGTCTGAGCTAGGATCACGAACTCTGTAGGAGCACTCGGGGAGCTAATGGTGTTTAACGGATTAATCGTAATAAAGTCACTATGTTCAATAGAAACTTGAGTTGAGGACATGTCAAAGAGGGCCAGCTCCGATTTATAACATTGTGAAATACACGGATGGATGAAACGCGCCATAGCAAGCCAGAAATAGTGACACCTCTCCCGACAAGTAGTAAACAGCCTATGATTCATGAGAGCAATGTCCTTAGCTTATATTAGTTAAAAAATGATCAACCATAGGTTTCATTCACTTAGAACACTTCTTTTTGGATGTCCTTTTACGTTTAACGCCACTTGCTGGTAACCCCTTCTTCTTCTTCCGGACAGTCCTCTTCTTCTTCCCACCACCACGCATTTTTCTCTTTGCATCTTTGATGATTTCGTCCCGTCCCCGCCATTATATCTTCTACCGTCTTAAGACCTGATTGTAACGCTTTCCTGCCGAGATATCTGGCACCATTCTTCAGCAAGGGGACAGCCGTACGCAGTATGGTTGAAAAAAATGGATCCAATCCCACTCCCGCGCTGGTATCTCACCCCTCGATAGACTGTGAAAGGCGACGAAAGTGCAGCTTCACTGTTAAGCTCCCGTCACCGAATGGAAAACTTTTCCCCTCAATCGTTCTTATATATATTGAGATATTGGTTAGTAGGTTAGTTGCGACATTGACATAATAAGGCTCGTCGTATGTAATGCTTAAGCTCCTTCCTCTATAATTGGGAATGTGAGCGATACGCAACAAGCGCGCCTGGGTATCCCCAATAAATTTATGATCCACGATATTGCTGTAAATATAGTACATGTCTGGGGGAAGGTAGCCATCATTCAATTTCTCCAATTTCAGCCGATACATTAAGCTGCACAAGTCATGTTGTGTTTCGCGAAAGGTATCTCTTTGGAGAGCTGCTCCATATCTGCCCTCGGTTATAATTTTGAACAGCCCTTTGTCTTTAATATTTCTGTTAGCCTCTGATTTTAGAGTCAGAGTATGTGCCTGGGTATCTTTGTTCACGATTTCGTATACTAAATTATCCGTAAGAGTTGATCTTTTCAAACTACCATTTAAGTCTCTCATAACATCCTCGGCTGCGCCATAATGACCCGGGCCTAGTGTTACTACTGTAGTGCAGTACTGTGCCTCTCTACTCCGGGCGTCACGCATGGTTTCGTCCCGAATTAAGACGGCCTTTTCACACTCATCACGGTTTCTAAGAACAGTAAAAACAGATTCTTTATTATCAATACTTCAAAAATTGGTCGCCAATTGAATTTCGCATATTCCTACCTCATGATTCACGACCAAATTCGAATGGCCCGTGGAGTTCTGTTACATAGTTGGCCGGGTGTTGCCAGGCTGTACAGACAGAGAAGAAGAGGACGGGAGTGTGACGTAGAAGTGGTTAGGTGCCATGTTGCATACTATTTAAGCTTCATTATTGCATCAGCTTTGATATAGGTGTTGAAGCTTTCTGAATACCCTAGCCATTTCACCAGTACATTTTTCTCTTTCCTGAACGTTTGCTGCCTAAAATTTTTTCAATTTTAAACATTTTTTTCTTAAATTAAATGCCACTTTCTGCAGTTCCTCGCCGGAAAAGCCCCTGCAATTTCTTCCCCATTTAAATCTACAACGTAATACAACATTATCTTGTCTTTAGGACTCATAGCCCTAACTTTAAAAATCTCACGTGTCCAACGTTGCTCAAATCCCTTCACGAATTTATTACCCCAACGCGACAGCCTTACATAATCATTGATTTTGAAACGTGCAGAGTGTGGTGGCACTCTACGAATATCTTTTCTCACATCACGGTCTGTATGCGTACCTCTTTCTAAAAGTTCGCTAGGTGTTGTACCAATCGCACAGTGGTGTGAACAGTTGTAGGATGAGGCCAGCAAATCCAGAATGTCTATATATCTGTATGTGTTTTTATGTGTGAAATAGCAATATATGCGTTCCTTTATGGTACGTTGAACTCTTTCAGTTAAAGATGCCTTATGTATAGAATTGCTAGTGTAGTAACTGATATTAAACTCTGTCAGCATGTTCTGTAAAGCTCGGTCTATAAATTCTTTCCCCATATCCTGCAAAAATAACCAGGAATCCTGTTTTCTTTCAACATCAGTGTTTTGGTGGCTTTAGCAACTTTCAGGCGATTTATTTTTCAGGGAATTACCACAATATCTGGAGAATACATCTATTACACTGGGGAACAAATTTCAACTTTTTGTCTATTGAATTAGATTTGACAGTTAGTTCTAGGTAATTTGGGTGCGCTGAGCACGAATTTTTACTCGGTTTTGCTCTATCAGGTCCTGATTTTGCTCAACACCCCTCCTCTTTCGTCGTATTCATAAAAAGGTTTTTTTCTCAATACTCGCTGTCTTTTTGCAGTTACACATTATGCAACTAGGTTTTTATCTAGGTATTTGTACCTATTGTTATGGTATTGTTGTATTATGTATATTTTTATATGTAACACCCTAAAAATATTTTTAATTTTGTCATTTTTAACCCATTTTAATATTAGTAAATTAAGCTAAAAATATCATAGAATTCTAAAATTTTCTCGAGCGTTCCTGTTCTCTGTAGAGTATTCTAGAGGGACAACTAAAATATATAAAAGCGACTCGTTTCCAGAGTTAATCAGTCAATTCAATCAGTCAGTCAGTCAGTCAGTCAGTTGAGTTAGTTAATTAAGTTTGGGCATTAACATAATTTTGAATTGGCATATGATTTAGTGAGTAATTTTGTCATCGTGATTTAATATAGTTGATTTAATTAGACGTAATTTATATTGTACCTACTCATCCGTGTTTCTAGTTTAATTTCATAGATTGTAAGTACCTATTTCATAATAAGTACCTATTTAAACTAATTTTTGTGTTTATATTTCAGATTTTCTTAAATTTATATGAATTAAGGGCTTTAAATACCTTTACAAATTGGCAGAACAATCAAGCAATATGTCATCAAGCACTAGAAAGTTCAAATGCAAAAACAACCCTGATTCCTTCTGTTATATATGTGGAAATTTTACACTTCCACATCAACGAGCAAATATAACTGACTTCGTAAAAAGAGCTTACTTAGCTTATTTTGGCAAAAACTGGGGGACCAAGATAAATCGTGGGCTCCACATAAAGCCTGCACTATATGCATTGAAAGACTGCGACATTGGACGAAGGGTTCGGATTCAAAAATACCTTTTGGAGTTCCGATGGTAAGTTTATGATTTCATAAAACTACGTAATTTAATCACTAGTATACTGTAACTTACCTAAATGTAATTGTAACTTAGGTACATAAACAAAAATTTACAGAAAATGTTTATAAGAATCTCAAATATTGCATAAGGTTGAAACACATAGAAATGTTAAATGTTTGGGTGATAACTTTTGATAAAATTCATAAAAACAAGTCTCTCGTCGCTTTTGTTAACGCTTTACAATTTTTTTTCCATATCAGGTGTGGCGAGAGCCTACTAACCACGAGACCGATTGCTACCTTTGCTTTGTCAAGACTTCGGGCTTCACTAAGAAAAATAAACATTGTATCGAGTACCCAAATTTCGACACCGCGATACGACCTGTGCTACATTCAAATGAGATCCCCATTCCAAAATTTAAGGGTCTGCCAACTCAAGAATTAGTTGAAGATGTTCCTGAAAATATTGTTATGCACTTTGAGGAGTCAGACACCGATTTTGACCCCAGCGTATTTGAAAGTCAAAACGATCCGCAAAAGTTTAACCAGGCCGAGTTGAATGATCTTGTAAGGGATCTAAATTTGCCAAAAAAGGCTGCGGAAATTTTAGCTTCAAGACTTAAAGAGAAAAACTTGCTTACTTCAAACACATACATTTCATTTTACAGAAAAAGAGAAGAAGAACTTGTTAAATATTTTAGAACAGAGGATAGTTTAGTATATTGCTGCGACATAGTTGGTTTGTTAAAGAAGATGGGGGTTGAGTCTTACGATGCAAATGATTGGCGCTTGTTTTTAGACAGTTCGAAAAGAAGTCTTAAGTGTGTGTTGTTGCATAATGGCAATCTATACGGCTCGATACCGATTGGGCACTCAACAAAATTAAAAGAAAAGTATGAACATATAGAAAAGGTTTTAAATCTTATCAAATATAGGGAGCACGAGTGGATCATATGTGTTGACTTAAAAATGGTTAATTTTCTGCTAGGACAACAAGGAGGGTATACTAAATATCCCTGCTTCCTTTGCTTATGGGACAGCAGAGCCAAGGAAGAACATTATTTCAAACAAATCTGGCCAGCACGAACATCACTTACTGTCGGAGAAAAAAACGTAATTAATCCACCTTTAGTGAGCAGAGATAAAATCATATTTCCTCCTCTGCATATAAAACTAGGCCTCATTAAACAATATGTAAAAGCTTTAGATACGAACGGCGAGTGTTTCAAATACATAACTTCAAAATTTCCAAGTTTAAGTTATGAAAAAATCAAGGCGGGAATTTTCGACGGTCCACAAATAAGAACAATGATTAAAGACAGCAATTTTCCTAATGTCATGAATGAACGCGAAAAAAATGGCTGGTTCTCATTCGTGGACTTGATAGAAAACTTTTTAGGCAATTATAGGGCAGATAACTACGAAGAAATCGTAAAAAAACTTTTAAGGGACTACAAAGAGTTAGGTTGCAATATGAGCATAAAAATGCATTTTTTGAATAGCCATCTTGACCAATTTCCAAGTAATTTAGGTGATGTAAGTGACGAACAAGGGGAGAGATTCCACCAAGATATCAAAATTATGGAGGAACGGTACCAAGGCCGCTGGGATTCCCACATGATGGCTGATTACTGCTGGTGCTTGAAAAGAGACCTGCCATCAACAAGCAAATACGCTAGAAAGTCTTACAAAAGAAAATTTTTGCCACAGTGAAAGCTTCATATCTGTTTGTTTTTTTATTTTAAGTCATTTCTATCGTTATAATGTAATTTTACTGTAGTTTGAACTGCTTGTATTCATGAAACTTGAAAAAAAAATTTAACACATGACTTAATTTTTTAGTCCTAATTTGAAAAATCTGGAAAATGGCACATA
The DNA here is from genome assembly GCA_023014485.1 of Bathynomus jamesi. Lineage (NCBI taxonomy): Eukaryota > Metazoa > Arthropoda > Malacostraca > Isopoda > Cirolanidae > Bathynomus > Bathynomus jamesi. The sequence goes on along the minus strand of JAJOZX010005053.1, from coordinate 15,063 downwards.
GGCTGTCGACAAGAATCAGGACCTGATAGAGCCAAACCGAGTTGAAATTCGTATTCAGCGCACCCAAATTACCTAGAATCAAGTGTCAGATATCATTCAATAAAATATGTGTTGCCCAGTGTTATGAATAGGATGTAGCGGCAGCTACCATTATACACCGAATATCTCTGCATGTCTGTTAAATCCGCCTGTCAAATAGAATCAATTCAGGCTGCTGTTGTCTTGGATGTTTTAAACCTTTTTCTCACCGGCTTATGAAATGTATAAGCATCCTGCTCTCACAAAAACCTCTCAACATCTTTTTTCCCTACTCCCTCATTATAAACGCCTCTGTACAGTCTATTAACGCCGCCGTCGGAGGTTGGGCTAGAAATGTCATAATAACGTTTCCTTAATATGTTAGCCATTTTCGTATTTTAGAGGGACGCGGTGAGGGTTGGCCGTTGTTGTTTGGTCTCTTCTTTCTCCTTTTCAGGGATGCTACCGCTGGGGGCGAAGGCGTGCTCAGTTGTGGTACATGCGAGGCTTGTTCCAAGTCTTTTAACCTGTTCAGATTACCTATCAATGTTTTGGGGACATTTATTTGCTGTTGTGTTACTTTAATATGTTTCCATCCCGATAGTGAGAGCCTATCCCACTTTCTCAACAAGTCATGGACGCTGTTAACGATGTTCGAACCCTGTACCTTTGTTCCTTCTACAACAATCTCACCTGCATCGGTCCATTGTATAATGGGTCCTCACTCAATAGATTATAAAGATTTAAACCTTTATTCTTCAATGTATGCGGGAGACTGCTTTTTAATACATGCTCGATATGTAGTGGCGCCGCATCGTTGTTCTTTGACAGTTCGTCTCTAGCCTCGGCGCCAGGTCCTATGCCTCCATGCTCAACGTCGTCTGCGCTGTGTCTAATAACTACGGGGACCTCTGTCGGATTCTTATAATTTTCATATTCATGAAGAAATTTCTGCAGAGGTTCTGGGTATAAGATTCTTTTCTCATCAGGTGACTTTACACTGTTTAATAGGTCTAACAATTCGCTTTCCATTCTTTTAAGCCTGCTTTTACGAGGTTCTAGAACCGTATCTGGACTCTTTAAGTTTTGTAGTGAAGCATACACCTCGTGTGGAATCACGACTACTTTCTTCATTATATTAAACTAGTTAGTAAAGGCCCCAAAACTGAAAATAAGATGGGGAGGAATGAACCCCCCTCTTTGTACAATAATTCGTTTTTTCTTCATCACAGTTTGACTTTTACGAACCAGTGTGCGTATTATGTTCTTGTAACAGCGTAGGCGAGTCTTTTGATGGGGTTTCATTGGTACATTACATTTTATAACGTTAAGACAAATTTCACAGATGCATTTTAAAAAGTCGGAGTCAATATTTTAAAAAAACAGCTGTTTCAGTGCCCGTGGCAGTCGATGATAGATTTTTATTAATTTACGGTATTTCTTTAGCCTTTTTGTCATTCTGGGATATACACCGTTTCAGGCTCGTTTGGGAATATATTCGTTCTTAGAAGTACCCTAAACGTGTTTCGCGGATGAAGGTCAAAACAAATATCCGTAACGTTGACTTGTAGCTTCTTTATAAACTTCTAAAAACTCCTTACGCTGATTCGGGAACATTTGATTGGCTAATACCCCAATTTGTGACACATCTCTACGTTGTGCGAATAAGACTAGATATTGTGTATTTAGCGACACATCGCGCATGTATCTATTTTTGAAAAATAGATTCTGATTGATGAAGAATACGCTTATGTTAAGATGCTGGAAGAACATTGTAAATGTCTCGGCAAACGTTTTATCCATTTCTCACATGAGATCGTAAATCACACTGACCGTATGCTCATTTCCCTTTAACGAATTACGTTATATACACCTTTGTGGAACAAAATATCATCTTGGTACTCGTTGAATACTATCTGGTATGTCGAATAGCACCATATGACTTTATGCACAAATTTTGAAAACATCTTCCCCTTATCTTTACTGATTTTAAGCATAAACACAGTTTACCACATCCTGTAGGGACAGATATAATACATGTGGATGGGCTCGCGAACCTGAATTTTTCTACAGATTCCATCTCTAACACGTCGCACTCCTAAATGGAACATTTACAAAATATAATAAAATTTTAAGTGATGCTCCTTATATTCTACAGTCTTGTTTTTCCTTTTCTTCCTCAGAACCGTGAATGACGATGGGTATGAGGTGCTGTGCCAACAACATGCCCCCATCATCGATATTGCAGACGATACCGATGACAGTGTAGTTGGGGCTACAGACTCCAACCCCGCTAGCGAACCCCCAGCAACACCATCCGTAGCACCCTCACGCGAAAATACGAGGAGAAAGCGGAGGCATGATGAAGTTGATGATTCGCTTTCCACATCAGGTATAAAGCCTGCCAGGAGTGCGCCGGTTGTTAGACCCACAGTAATAGAACCCCAGCCCTCTACGTCTGACGACCCCCTCCCCCACATTAGTTCCTTCTAAAAATAAAACTGTGCCCCCTTTTTCCTGTTCAATTCTGGTCGTACCCTCCACAGCAGCAGAATCTCGTTCTGTAGAGAGTAGTATAACAGTCCAGCTGGTGCGCACCGCCACCCCCACCCCTGCCCTGATTAGAAACCGGTAAGTAGTCAGGGTAGACCCGCGAACCATGTATAGCAACGGTGTTGAACACGGACTACGGCGTGTAGTTGAGCGTATTGTGGAGTTTGCTCTTCAGAATAGCGACGGACGTGAAAGACGAGGCTGTTCTTCGGGTTCGGGTCAGATGACATGGATATAGACGATTTTGGGGAAGTAATACCCTACAGGCACTTCGCTGCTGTAGATATAGAATATATTATAGGCCGTAAAATGCAAGCCTCTCAAAGTAGTACCGCCTTCAACATGGGCAACTTCACGATAGATGTTGACCACGTGTTCAGTGTTGCTGGACATACGGCCACACCTTCTACTCTTAACTTTAATTCTCAGCCTATTTACAGACGGCATATAAACACCGATTGTGGTTGCGGCTTTAGAGCAGTAGTCTTAGCTCATATGTTTACTGTACTAAATGCACGGGCCCAATTGGTTGCCTACGGTTGTGCAGCGTGCCCGTAAACTAGCAGCAGATTGCAAGATCGAGTTTGACTGTAATATGGGTCCTGAAGAGCTGAGAAGGGTAGAGCAGGAAATGAATATTTGTATAGTTGTATTTGGAATGGATGACCGCGTAGGACTGTGTATGTTTTTAAAAGCAGTGTGAGACCGTACAAGACCCCTATTTATTTTAGGGCTGTCAGGGACAACGTATCTCCCCATCCGCAATATAAGAATATAAGAGACTTTTACGTGAGTTATGATAAAAGTCGAAAATATTGAAGGCATCATGACTTGTGTAAGGGATGTCTCGAGTTTGCGGATGATATAGTGAAACATTGTAAAGATTGTCACATGGTATGTGAGCAGTGTAAAAACTCCAAATGTGAAAGTCGTATAGTTGAGGCTGAGAAGAGGTACTGTAGTGTGTAGACGCACAATTTTTAATAATAACTGCTTTGAGCTCCATAAGTCAAGTGGTATGTTTCATATGGTGGATAATTCGGGGAAATTCATGCATAAATGTGATAAAATTCACTGTTCTACATGCCACGAGAAAAATAAGGCAGATGGTATAAAGCATATATGTTATATGAAAAGTGCTAAGCCTAAAAATAAACCTTGTATAACTGTATACTACGATATAGAAACATATACGGATGTTGAAACCAAAGAGGTTATCCCACATCTACTTGTAAACCAGACTATCTGCGACGAGTGCATGGAGGTCGAATGTGATAAGTGTTGCAAATGTAGTAAACGAACAAACGTTTTTAAAACGATCGTGCACGACAACCCCATGAAACTGTGTCCTATATTGTCAAGTTAGCGGACAAGTTCAAAAAAATTACTGTGTATATTCTTGCCCATAACGGCACAAAATTTGACACACAATTCCTTTATAATGAACTGCTTGACACAAGTCATCAGAGATATTTACAGGCGATCCCTTGAAAAGAGGAAACAAACTTATACAGATGCAAATAAGAGGTAATGTTCAGTTTAAAGACACTTTATTATTCACACCTTGTAAATTAGCCAAGCTACTCAAGGTGATGGGCGTAGCCGCCGAAGTTTCAAAAGGGTATTTCCTTTACACTTCCTCACTAGCGACACTTTAAATTACGTAGGCCTACCTCCCCCCAAACATTACTTTAACTATGCCAACATGAGTGACAGTGAACGTGAAGATTTTGACTGCTACTACAACAGTTTTAATGAAGATATTCCTTACAATATAGCGGATGAAATTGCGTGAATGATGTGTGCATGCTTAGAGTATGTTTCCAGCCCTTTAGAAGGATGTACATAGACCGGTTCAACTGCGATGACACACCAGTCGCCATTCACAGAAACACCCCACGCAATTATGGGCATAAGGCTATTTACGTGTTTTTTGGGTGGATGGTCTAAGCGAAGATCATGCCACTGGTGAGAAGACTGCGTACTCCTTTAATGGGTGCTGGTGGCATGGATGTCCACGTCCTGAGTGTGAAATCGTAGGAGATATCCATGGTAGATCTCCTGCCGACAGTCTTGCATGGACCCGCACCCGCGATCAGCTTATAGACTCCCAGTTCATCCACAAGGTCTTGTGGGAGCACGAATATGATGCACGGATGGAAACAGATGGGCAGTACCGCGAAGAAATAAACACCATCAAACGTTCAGTGGTGTTAGATCTTCTCAAATGCGGCGATAGCTTGTTTGGTGGACGTTCAAACCCCTTCAAACTATACTTTCCACCTGCGGAGGGCATGAAACTCCATTACTACGACTTCTGTTCTTTATACCCCTACGTGATGAAGACCAATCTGTACCCTGTAGGAGCACCTGAAAAACTGGTGAGACCCGCCCTGCCCACTATCTAAGAGTTCTCATCTAATTTGAACGAGAACTATTTCGGTCTTTCGATGTGCTCCCCCCTCGCGACTTATGGATGCCGATTTTACCCGTCGTTATAGACCAAAACTCATGTTTCCCCTGTGCGTGAAGTGCGCAGAGGAGAACAGTGGGGCTTGTAATCACACAACCAACCAGCGGAAGATCAGAGGCGTATATACAAGCCATGAGCTGCCCCGAACTGTTCGCCACGGTTACAGAATATTGAAGATATATGAGGTGTGGAGGCTTCAGGAACTCCCCAACCTTTTCACAACATATATATAAACACTTTTTTGAAGGATAAGGTTGAAGCATCAGGGTACCCGCGAGAAGTTGAGGCCGAAAATGAAAAATCGGCATATATTCAGCACTACTGTGATCGTGAAGGGATACAACTTGGCCTGTCCCAAATTGTAAAGAACCCTGGCAAGCGCTTTAGTGCAAAGTTGTGCCTAAATAGTCTTTGGGGGAAATTTGCTCAGAATACAGGCAAGGGGAACGCCCATCTAGCCCAAAGTTATAACGAAGTGTGGGATTATGTTAACGCTCCTGATAAAGAGGTCATGGAGATCGTGAATGTGGGTAATACGTACATAATAAAGTATAACAGGACTGAATTGGCTACAGATACATCACGTTTTACAAATATACCTGTAGCCAGCTTCATCACAGCGTATGCTCGCATCAAACTTTGGGGTCTACTGCATTCTCTCGGGCGGAGGGTTCTGTACGCAGACACAGATAGTGTGATATTCACAGAGAGGGAAGGTGATTACATGCCACCTATTGGGGAATTCCTTGGAGAGTTGACTGATGAGATGAAAGATGAGTATGGAGATAGTGCCTACGCTGATTCTTTTGCCTCAACAGGTCCAAAAACACATGGGGTACGGGTGAGGGTCTGGGAGGATGTGAGATATATCGTGAAAGCTAAAGGCATCACGCTTAACCAGACGAACCGGCGGATTGTTAACTTTGATTCGCTGACGGAGCTAGTGAGCTTAGAAGATGAGGGTGACCAGACACCCCAACTGACTGTAGGGACTCACAATTTTTGAGCACAGAAACTGGGGGGCGTGAAGGAGCTTAGGGGGACGAAAGTCTGTCGTAATACATATACAAAACGCTACCAGGTGCCTGGCACTGACGATACCGTACCCTTTGGGTACTATGGCCCTTGAATGTTTTGTTATATATATATATATATGTGTGTGTGTGTGTGTGTGTGTGTGTGTGTGTGTGCAGTAAAAAGTTATGCATCGCCCACTGTATGCCCAATCAAAGGGGTCACGTGACTCCTGTCACTATTTGGTCATACCTTAGTCATGCGTCCTCAGTTGACCTGAACAAGCCGTGGAGCTCAGACGTGTATTTTGAAGAATTCTCAGTAGACGGAAAATAGCAATGGCTACCTTTGATATTGCGTGCTCGACATTCATGAAGTGGTATTCGATAAAGTCTACAGATGTGGTGAACACTCAAAGAATCCCTAGTCCTCCTTCCTTTGAGGCTTTTAAGGCCCTATTGAACCGAGCGAAGTGTGAGGAGCAGGAGGTCTAAATACTCTATGGATATTCTGGGGAGAGCAATGTGGGCTTTCGTGGCTCAAACGCAGTGGTGGGCACCGTTAACCAAAAAGTTAACTTCGATAACGATAATCCGTTAACCCCAATTTTTAACTCCGATAACGATAATCCGATAATTTTACTACAAAGTTAACGGAAGTTAACGATAATCCGTTAACGATAATCCGTTAACGAGAACTATTTCTTTTAACATTTAAAAAAATCAAGGAAAAAAGCTTTAAAACCCATATAAAATGTTTATTTATGCAAAATCCAACAATAAATAGGTATTTAACTGTATTTTTATCAAGTTTTGCAACTTTTTTGCTTAATAACTTCTTTTTTTTATTTTTCAAAAAATGTACTGATTACATGTTTTGAAACCCTTGTAACCACTAACCATTAACTAAATTTTAATTTACCAGAGAATTATTATGGCGGGAACTGAAAGGTAAAATTAAATTTTAGGCACATTTATTAAAGACTATGACACAATGTGCTGGTTGCCCTTCAGAAAGACCAACTTCTCAAAGTTAGGCTCAACTGCCAGACTTGACCTCTTGGGCCTCAGGATGTCCTTGCCGAGAGAGAAGAGCCGTTCCACTGCGGCAGAGGACGAAATTGGCAGACTGAAGTTATGGCGGTTTGAATTCATTCGCGGAGCGGTGATCTTCCGTGAATGACTCCTCACAGTTAACGTGTTAACGGACTTTAACAGACTAAATATCGAGTTATCGGAAGTTAACTGGTCCGATAACGATAAATGGAAATTAACTTCCGTTAATAGTCCGTTAAAAAAAGTTAACTTCGTTAATTAACTGTTATCGGATTAACGCTTTAGTGCCCAACACTGCTCAAACGTCATAGGACTAAACTGCGTAAAGGCGCACATACACCATGAAGTGAAAGAAGCATCACGTGCAGAAGAGAAACAACGGGTGTGGGTTGTGAACCTTGTTGACGAATGGTGTGACAAGCGGTAGCATACATTGCGGATGAGAACATAAATCTTGTTATCATGGACAGCCTAAAATATTTTTATCATTACGTTCATATATATCATGATGAGGTTCGCAGTGAGGTTGTGGCTGAAGGCTTGTGCGAATTTTTAATAGAGTTTGTTAATAGAGTTTGCTTGTTAAGCAAAAAGGACAGATATGGACGCATGTTTCTCTCAAACAGAGCGCCGGAGCGTTAATAAAATGTGCATAGTTCGAGAAAATACAATGTTGAAGATCCCTGAACGAAGATGTCTGGTACGCATTCAGGAGAGTGGGAGTGATAAAAATTAAAGCCGATATTACTTCATGCATCGGAAAAATTCTCTAAACGATTGCCCAGTATAATGGGATACAAGCATTCATATGATTTTTTCATGTTGGAACAACCCTGTACACGAATCACTAACGCTTGGTATGACGCGCCCGTGTGACTCGTTCCCCCACACCTCCCACCGAGCCAAACCGCGCACCGGCTGCTCATAGTCACCTCAGAGCTTGACCCGACTGGACGTACACTCTCACAATAGAAAAACAATATACGATGGAGCTTCCGTTGAGCAGTATCATCAATGCCGTATACGACGTGTCCGTTACGAAGTCAGTGCGTGTGTTCAAACGTAAAACCAGCGCTGTTAATTATGTACTTGAAACGGATTGTAAACAATCAAACTCTGGTAAACGGAACGTAATTTATTTAAGTGTTGAGGAGATGAACAGAATCTTTGTGGTGGTTGAGAAGTGGGGTGAAGATCGTTATAAAATACCTGAAGGTGTAGGCACAAGAAGAAAGCAGATTAGTGATGCACCCTCATACGCTGTTATTTGTACGTTGTATATAAATCGAGACCAGCTATGCATTGATATACGGTTGTTGTTGTTGTTATTGGTTAGCCGATCAGCCCATCCTGATCGAGCAAGCCGGCGGCACGCAGGTAACCGATCGCCCTCTCTGGAATGGACCAGAGGTTCAGCGCACTAGTGATGTTGTGTTGTGTTCGTTGTTGTGCTAGAGCGGCACAGTCTGTCATAATGTGTTCAATTGTTTGTGGTGTGTCCTGGCACAGGTGGCAGGTATCGTCTGTGGAGTTGTTTAGTCTGTGTTTATATGTCTGTAAGTTGGGGTGATGTCCACATCGCAATCGTACTAAGTTAACTCGATCCGATCTGCTCAGGCTGGTCTCTGACCTGTCAATGGGTGGTGACTTCGCACCTAGGACCGCATTCGGACTGAGTCGTGTCAGTGCTTTGTGGGTTAGGTGTGTGTGTATGTGTTTTCTGTACTGTGTGATGTCTGTGGGGCGTGGTATGGAATGGAGTATTTGGTTATAATGTCTCTCTGGTGTTACCTTAATGATGCGAGGTGTTGGTGCATGATTGTACATGTAGTGGCAAGGGTGTTGTGGGTTAGTTGTCGCTGCTGCCATGAATTGTGTTCCCCTCATATCTAAATGTTCCCTAACTTTCAGCATTTTTGTTTCTGTGTGCAGGTGTTCTATTGGTGTTGTTCGAGTACATCCTGTAATGATACGAAGTGCGTTTTTTGTATTGTCTTAAGGTGTTTCTGTGTGTGTGGACATAATGGATGCCCAGCATGGGCTAGCATAGTTCATAACTGAGCGAATATATTATTTGTATATGAGTGATGTTGTTTCCTGCTGGTGTTCAAAGTTTGTGCCTGTTAGTACCCTAAGCCTGTTAAGTCTTGACGTACATTTGTTTTTAATGTCCTGAATGTGGTTTGCAAAAGATAATGATGTGTTGTATGTGATCCTAAGTATTTTGGTCCTGTGAGTGTGTGGAATGTTGGTGTTGCTTAGTGTAAGCTGTGGAGTTATCTGGTGTTCTTTTGATGGTTGATTTTGTGGGCGCTACTTTGAGTCTATTGTGTGTGAGCCAGTCTTGTACAGTATACTGTTTATGTATGTTTGTAGGTTATTTGTAGCGGTGTCGATGTTGTTGTGGGTGGATGTTAGAGTGATGTCATCTGCATATGATGATAAGGTAAGCTTGTTATCTATGGGTGTTGGAATGTCATGCATGTATAAGTTGAAGAGTGTTGGTGAGAGAACAGAGCCTTGAGGGACCCCGTTCGGAAAAAGCTTGTTTTTGGATGACTTGCCATTAAATGTGACATGCAAGTATCTTCCTGAAAGATAGTTGCTCAGCCACCTTTTGGTGTTATTGTGCATGTTTGTGTTGTGTATTTTGTTTATGAGAGGGAAGCGTGGGATAGCATCAAATGCTTTACTAATGTCTATTGTTGCTAATAGTGTACGTTGAGCTGGTCGTCTGGAGTTGATGCCATCCATGATGTGCTGCGTGAGGTTAGTGAGTAATGTCGTGGTTGAGTGGTGAGGTCTGACTCCGTGATGAGTAGGCGATAGTGGTATGTGTGGGTTGGTGATTTGTAAGATTAATCTTTCTGTTACTTTGGAAGGTGTGCATAGTAAAGTAATGGGTCTATAGGAAGCTGGTTCTGTTGGATTTTTGTTTGGTTCGAGTAGTGTAATAATTTTACCTTGTTTCCATATGTCAGGAATAATACAGTGTTGGTATGAATATGTACTGATATTTGTAAGAGCTAGTATTCCCTGTGGGCCCAAGTGTTTAAGGTGTATGTTAGATATGTTTTCTGGTCCAGTAGCCTTGGTGGTCTGGTCTGTATTGAAGGGTGTAATGGTTGTGTCGAGTCTGTAGGTTTTCTTGTGTCTGGCTGTTTGTCTGTCTGCGTGTTTCTGGTAGTTGTCTCTGTTTAAGTGACTTATCTTTGTGTAGTGATTAATTACAATGTTAGCTTGTTGTGTATATGTTGGGATATTATTTTCGCTGCGACAGATAGCACGTGTGAGGTGTGAATGCCGCTGTTAGAGTGGGTAATGCTGTTTATAGTCTTGTATAGCCTGGATGTATCTGTGGAGTGGTTTAGTGTTGTTATGAATTCCCTAAATGTTTCTGTTTGTTTTTCTTTAAGTTTGTTGTTTATTTCTGTGTTGAGCTATTGTATCTGCTGTTTTATACAATTAAAATACACGGTTGATATGGAAGAATGCAGCTGATAATAACGTCCTTGTCCCCACGCGAAACCGTTTCATTCTCGACAGAATGTTTGAAGTCGTCGGTTCCCACAAGCTAAAGCTTATATTAAACGCGCGTGTTGCCGATATGCTTTATTTTGACACGGCTCTTGAATACGCCTACACCGCTCTGCTCGACGGGTTTACCGAGTGTATGACTGAACAAGGCAAGAATGGATTGGAACTGGATGCGTATTTAAAAGGTATAGACTTTTCGAGATATCTTGAACTTTGGTACAAAGGACTTGAGCGGTACAGGGCTAAGCTCACCTACACTGTTCACCCTGAAGAACTATTTCTTTATATAATGGGCAGCTGTCGGCACGATTTAGAAGATTACTTCAATTGTCGATATGCGTTGTGAAGAAGAGTTCACGGTTGAAAAGCTCGGATTGGAAAGAATAAACTCTCGTTTGGAAAGGAGTGTTTATAAACTTGAATTTAATAACGATGTTGTGGCAAACTATGCCCTCTTTGTGCGTACTTTTGAATGTATTCTAACCGTGTTTAAAGAGAGTGTTAACTTGCCAACCAATTGTAAAGTGGGTACAAAAATAGTGTTAAACGATCTGAAAGCCCTTTACATTGAGTATAGATTTCCACATACTTTGAGTGGTGAAATAATGTGAAATCGTATTTATTGCATGGTACAAAGCAACGAGGATGTAACTGTAGACTCGATCACATGCAAGTTTAGTATTTTAATTAAGCGCAGTAGAACATAAAGCGCGTATATTTTGAGAGATATGAGTATATATATATATATATATATATATGATATACACAGACCGTGCATGGAACAAGGAACTCTTCTAGGAAATTTAAATCCACTATAGTCCGAATAAGTAATGGTAAATGACAAATACTATAGTTTTTTTCTTTTTCATGATGCTAGCCCGACGTGGGCAACGGGTCACTCGCAAAGAGGTCCCAAAAATATAGCTTCCCTCACCAGCCATCTGCAAAGCAGATATGATCCAGCTTTGGGACAGGATCTAGGGTTTAAAGCAGCCTAGCCCAGCCACATTTAGAACCTCGATATAAGCAAAAGACTCGCTGCCTTCACGTCAGATTGAATACATCAAAGAAAAAGGGGTAACTATTATATTTTTAGCCAAACACCAAAACTTAAACCTCAACTGGCAGAACTGAGCGTCCACTTTTCAAGGCACATAACATGTCCGTTTCATGATACTCAATTATTGGTACGACTAGACTCTTCCATAATTTGAGCATGATGTTTGCTTTTCTGCTGCGGAATCCTCTAGATGATTCCCATTATTTTTCTGGCCGTTGTAATTTTGATGTTATAGTGCTCTCTGAATTCTGCATCCGACGACATTATTACTCCAAGATCTCTGACTTGTGGATTTGGTGTTATCTGTTTGGCTTGCAGAGTTTCGTACCCTTTTTTCTGTAGCTCCTTGTTATTACAATATCTTAGAAGTTGGAATTTTTCTTCGTTGAACTTCATATTGTTTCTTCTGCCCACTGGAATAATGTTTCAATGTCGTTTTGGAATCTTTCTATGTCACCTTCGTTCAATATTTCCTTGCATATCTTTGTGTCATCTGCGAAACATGATACAATACTGTCATTGATATCTGCATCAATATCTGCAATCATTATTATGAAGAGCAAGGGAGCTAGTACTGTTCCTTGTGGATCAGACCTCTCTACTTCCGAGACTTCCGATCTGACTCCATTTACCACCACTCTTTGTGTTCTTTGCGTCAAGAAATTAAATATCCATCTTCCCAACTTTCCAGTAATTCCTGTATTCTTAAGTTTGGTCACATTTATCAAATGCTTTAGCAAAGTCTGTGTATATATATATATATATATATATATATATATATACATTTTAACTGCAAACAACACACAGTATAATTAATGTAAAGAACGACGCTTGTGTAGAAGAGCGTCCGCACAAGATGAGGAGAAAGAACGAGCAAATGAAAAATGAGGCACCTCCCAGGAATCGAACCCGGGCTCATCCAATTGCCGGTCGGACATGCTAACCACTACACCAAGGTCCCCGATTAGTCAGAAGTCGTAATTCTCCTACATACGAGCGGAATCGAATGCCCTGAGGGGGCACCTTCTCATGCTGTACATATACACATTTTAACTGCAAACCTCACAGAGTATAATTAATGTACGCCATGAGAAGGTGCCCCTCAGGGCATTCGATTCCGCTCGTACGTAGGAGAATTACGACTTCTGACTAATCGGGGACCTTGGTGTAGTGGTTAGCATGTCCGACCGGCAATTGGATGATCCCGGGTTCGATTCCTGGGAGGAGCCTCATTTTTCATTTGTTCGTTCTTTCTTCTCATCTTGTGCGGACACTCTTCTACACAAGCGTCGTTCTTTACACACACACACACATACAGGGTGTCCCAAAAAAACTATATACTCTTTATAGCATCATATATTTTATAATTTAAAAAACAAACAAACAATATATTGTTATAGCAATTGCCAATGAAAGGTAAATTAGTAATCTAAGTGATCAAAATGTTATAGCGAGTTGGTTGCATATAAAATTTAATTAACTACGCCAAGTGCTCAAAATGTTCTCCGGCGGCATGAATGCACTTTTGAATGCGTCGACTAACTGATTCGCAGACATGGACTAATGTGGATGCTGTGATGGTCCCGCACTTTTCCCTAATTGCATCCTTAAGGTGTTCGAGTGTTGCGGGTCTTGTACCATAAACTGCATCCTTCAGGTAGCCCCACAAGTAAAAATCAAGTGGAGTCAAGTCCGGTGAACGTGGAGGATACTCAACGTTTCCTCTTCGTCCTATCCAACGGTTAGGCAACGTTTCGTCGAGGTACCTTCTGACATCACAATGATAATGAGGACGGCTCCATCTTGTTGAAAGTAAAAGTCGTCGTTTCCAAACAACTTCCGAACTGCAGGTATAATTTCTGTCCGCAGCATGTCGAGATATGCGGCACCGGTAACTGTCCCATTAAAGAAAAATGGTCCAACCAAACCCCTGGATGATAAACCACACCATGCTGTTAATCCTGATAAATTAACATGTTTATCCACATAAACGTGTGGATTATCAAGTGACCAGTACCTGCAGTTGTGTCGATTTACTGTGCCATTCAGCTTGAAGGTAGCTTCATCAGACCATACGATTTTGTTGTATTGAAAGTGCATTCATGCCGCCGGATAACATTTTGAGCACTTCTGCGAAGTTAATTAAATTTTATATGCAAACAACTCGCTATAACATTTTGATCACTTAGATTACTAATTTACCTTTCATTGGCAATTGCTATAACAATATATTGTTTTTTTTTAAATTATAAAATATATGATGCTATAAAGAGTATATAGTTTTTTTGGGACACCCTATATATATATATAATATATATATATATATATATATATATATATATATATATATATATATATATATATGGGATGAATTTCACAATTAAACACGTGAAATGAATGAATGCTGCAAACCCACAAGGAAAAAGAGTAGCTCTGAATACACGAAAGGCCTTGGAATCGTTTTTCTTTTTCCTTGTGGATTTGCAGCATATATATATATATATATACTGTGTGTATATATATATATATATATATATATATATACACTGCCTTCTAAACAAACCAACTGGCTGATTAAGCCAGCTCGGATATATATGAAAATTATTTCACGAAAGTAACACGTGAAAAATATTTATGATGAATTAAACCACGAAGGAAAGGAAACAGAATGGTGCTCAAGCGCTTTCGTCTAATGACATCCTCAGGAACACTGAAGTACATAAAGAGTTACAGCCTATATATAGGTTACAGAAAAAAAAAATAATAAAAAAAAAATATATATATATATACAATAAACGGAGAAATTAAAATAAAAATAAAAATTAGAGGAGGTTTGTGGGAGGGGCATACAAATTTGTAAGGAGAAACTATCGATTTTTAGCACAAGATCAAATGAATTATTTCCAACCAATGTTATAAAAAAAAAAAAAATTTATACTGGAAATCTGCCCGGGTTTTAGCACTCTGCCCGCATACAAGTTTACCAAAGATTTAGCGTTCTACCCTTCTTATCTAAATCTGTTCTAAAGGAATTCAAAACAACAGGATCGAGTTGAAAAAGACCTTTGCTTATGTTGAAGTTATTTGTAAGTTGGATAATGGTAATGGCAGACTCAAGAATATTTCTATTAACAATGTTGCTAGAGTGAAATAAAACTGAAGCATTATTCCAATCAATACAGTGGGATAACTCTGACAAATGGACAAAAAGGGCACTGGACGACTGTCCTGTTCTAACGGAATATTGATGCTGTTTTATACGTGTGTGCACTGTGCAAATCCTTTCCCGTCTGACCTATGTAAAAGGAATCACATTGTTTACAACCAATTTTATAGATAATGCTGAATTATTG
>JAJOZX010005052.1:370000-371585 GCA_023014485.1 Bathynomus jamesi | reverse complement strand
ACGAAAAATTAAGACAATATATATATATATATATATATATATATATATATATATAGTGGACATAGTTTTAGCCGTTTAAGGTGATAATGATTTGATTGTATGCTAATGATTAATTGATGCAATGACTGAGTACTAATGATAGGCTGGGTTAATAATTTATGATGTCATACAGTATCTTCGATTGGAAAGTAGCTAATGGAATAGGCCCACCATACTATTGGAAGTGACATGAATTGCAACGAGGGTCACCAGCTTGGATTACACCCAAGCAAATTAATATTGAGATTATAAAATTAACTTATTGTTTTGTATTTTATTATGAAAATATAGATGTTTATTTATTCACAGTAATTAACAAGGATTGACAGTGATTATGGCTAGCCTTTACGTTATGCTGATGACATGGAACTTAGCTAATAAGATGAATGGTTAATAGCTTAAATTGACACTTATTACATTCATTAATGATATAAAAATGGCATGCAAAATGGTACATTGAATGGGCCTAGTAAATTATATAAATAATGCAGAACTGTGTGTGCGTGACACACTGATTAAGTAGGCTAGATGATTGAATGGGCCTAGTAATGACAGAATGAATGATGCGGCCCAATAATAATGGATTGAATGCTTCACAATGGTTACACAAATATAATTTATAAATCAGGCCATTATGTGATGCTAAGTGATTACGCCAAGAGAATATTTAGTCATCACATAAATATATGAATTGAACCCAATAACGGATGATACGCGGAATTACGGTTTCGGAATGACACTTGAATTGGATAATAGGCCTACTGCGTTCTTTAACGAGAATCAGTTGGAACGCTTAATTACACTTGGGGTATAGTCTACCGTTCGGCGGTAAGCTGATGTAGGCTTCACCAAAGTACTTAGAAAAGGATGCACTTATCTTACCGGGACGACGGAAACTCTGTTGAAGGAGGGTTGATAAGGAACCTATTACCGAGGCTCGAGTTGTCGTTGTCTGTTAAGCCTCTTGAGATGATGGAGCTGCTTGATGTAGGCTTCGTAGAACGTAGGCCTCAGGTGATGTTACTTCTCGAGGTGTAGGATGGCCTATAAATGATCTTGCAGATGTAGGCCTGAGGTGCTGAATATCTCTCGTAGACGGTAGAGAAACTTGAAGGCTGACCTTGTAGACCGTAGTCCCGAAGTGATTCTGGTTGGGCTTCGAAGGATTGCTTCTGCAGGCGGTCTGTAGGTCGTTTTACTTGATGATAGATCGTAGGCCTTGAGGGAAGCAGCAGGCCGCTCCTCCGGCTGGAAACCGGAGGGCCGTTGACGTGATGAGATCTGCTCGTGCAGGTGGAAAGTGAGTGTGTGAGGGTGCGAGTGAGTGGATCTCGCTTATATAATCTCTGTGACGCGGAAAAACTTCGCGGGCTTTCTTGGAAAAAACAGACGCTTTCATTGTTTCAGATTCCTTGACCACGTGTGTGTTCCAAGAGTGTTTGATGATGGCGTGAAGAGAAGGATTTGTCTGTCTACTTGTTGGTCTATTTCTTGTCGGTCCGCTACATATATATATATAATATATATATATATTATATATATTATA
>JAJOZX010005052.1:300000-365000 GCA_023014485.1 Bathynomus jamesi | reverse complement strand
TATATATATATATATATATATATATATATATATAAAATTACTCTTACGACCATATATATATATATTATATATATATATAGGAATCTATCTATATATTCGAGAAGGATCGAAATCGTTAAAGATACAAAGTCAAAAACATTTACATTTTTTCAAAACGCAGTGTACTCTCAACGATATTAAGCAACGTTAATTCTGGTCAGTAGTTGGATGGGAGATCATCTTCCGTGTACAGATAATGTGACGACCTATGGTTGAGTTTTCGTTTCTTTACAACATTTAGCCTTATAATGTTATAATGTTTCAGACCAACAAAGACCCTAGGATCCACTCATGGCTGGTCTACCTAACTGTTCGTAATTGTGTATTGTGTATGTCCTCCGTGGTGGCGGAGGGGACCTACAATTTTACGTGGGTTCCGAACACACTTATTTTTTACATGTATTTTGTTTATTTTGCAACTACCTCAAAGCAATTTTTTAATCTTTAATTTTAGATGCAAGATGGATATAACACATTTTACTCTCTTTTTAACAAGAAATTAGTTGTAAGTATTCAATAAAACCTGATTTTAGGAGTCTAAATTACTTAAGGTGTAAGATTTATTGTTATGAACCTCATATTTAACATGTAATTCAAATGAACTGGTTTACAAAGTTCGATTTAATTGGCAAAAAATGTGACGTACTATTGGCGCTAAATATATATATATATATATATATATATATATATATATATATATTATATATAATCTATGGATCTTTTCGGTTTGACGGACTTGATTAACCATGTTTCTGTTTCGTGCGTTAGTCTGTCTTCACACGGAGATCAAGCCGGTGACCCCGCCTCTAGGTCTGACTTGGTGGAGGAGCGAGTTGCTTGTGCTCTCCACCGTACATAACCAGGTACACCCGGCTCATCTGGTACCGTCCTGAGCCAGGCATCTAGTCTTTTCTTGAAGACTTTAGAGATCTTTTCGGTTTGGCGGACTGCTACAGATTTTTATGAAACTTAGCGAAGCAATTATTTACACATTTTATCTCAAGGAAATGTCTAATTCCTAACGTAACTTAGCTAAACCCAACTAACTTAACCCAACCAAACTTACTTAACCTAACTTACATTTCCATAGGATAAAATTTGTAAATAATTGATTAGCCAAGTTTCGTAAAAATCTGTAGCAGTCCGCCAAACCGAAAAGACCCAATTCTAGTATAAAAACTAAATTTCAGGAAATTCATTTAGGCTTCATGTAGTATGTTGGAACGAAACTAATTCCAAAATAAGCTTAATTTATGTTTAATTTCCACTTCAAATGGACGAAGGCAGTTGTCAAAAAAAGATTAGCTCTTCAGATTGCTGAAATTCTGCTAATCTGTCGAAAGATCGGTTGGAAAGTTGTTCTTGAAAAAAGCGGCTGTGGGTAACGAAAGGCTTTTCTACGAAGTGATGGAAATACGGCTCTCTGTGTTATTTCTCTCAGTGAGACAAGAATAGGGTGCTATATAGTTAACATGTGGATAAAATAATGTACTCTATGCCGATGATATGGTGTTAATAAGTCCCTCTGTCAAAGGTCTAAAAAACTGCAAATTATAACTGAAGAACCATGCTATTAATTTTAATGTTACAAATACTACGGTTACGTAATTCCATCCCAAAAGCTCAGGTCACTCAACTAATATTATTTTAAAAATGAAAGGTGACCCGATAGAAGTACGAGAATTTAAGAATCTGGTTCAAATTATCACCTGTTCTTTGAGACGATTCAGACATAAAGAAAACAATATCGAAGTTTCTGTGCTAAAGCAACCATGACCAGAAGGAACTTCAGAGTCTGTATTAGCGAAGCTAAAGACACTCTTTTTCGTTCTTTCTGAACTAATATCTCTAGGCAGCAATTAAAAAAAACGGTCCTGGCACAAAACTAAATTTGCTTTATAATAGATTTCTTAGACTTGTATTTTCAAATGACTAGGTCACTAGGTGTAGAAAATTCTTTCTACGAAAGATTTATTTGAAAATAATACAAAACAGTTATTTGAAAATGGTGTGTAAAACAAACAAGAGAAATGAACCGACTTTGCAGCGTACCTGATATGCGTGTAGCGCTTTCATCCTGTGATTCAGATTGGAACAAGGTCATGAACAACAGACAGGCCCACCCATTACATTAATTAAAACTGAACCTAAGCTTTTGTTTTGGGTCGCGGGAATAAATGTTTTTCTTCCAGTGGGTCGTGAGAAAAAAGTTTGAAAAACACTGTCTTACACTACTACATAAATTACATCCAAGATGATTCGCAAATGTTCGCTAACCACAATGTCGCGGGCCTCCCGGAAATAACAAGGCTTACTCAGTAGAATCTAATTCAAAGAATTAAAAACTCAGACAATCCAATTGTCCAAGCTGTTCAACCTTTATGGCTTTCAAATTATGAGAGTTTCATGGTATGAAAATGTTTGTCTGTAGCTACACTTAACATCGTTATTGGCTTTTTCATTACCTGTATTTTTAATTTTAACCCATTTTTCTTTTTAAAATTTTTACTCTTAATTATTAATAATTATTTAATTTTTTTAACTTTTATTTACTGTTTTTCATATTATTTTTTTTAAATATTAATATTATTAACTGTACTATCTAAGTTATTTTTTCTTTTGCCAATAAAATTGTCCATTTCTATTTCCATTTACTTTATTATTTAACATTCCATTCACGTTCGCTTCTCTTTTATTAATCTATTTCTATCTCATTAAATACTTTTAAATCTCTCGCGTAGTTTCTCATCTTGTACTAACACTGTCATTCTTATCTTTCACCTGCCTGTTATTACTCCAGACTGTCTTTGGCACATTCTCACTTCGTTACAGACTAACAATGCATCCGGAAAAGAAAAAATAATAGTCATAGATTGAACGATAGGATACTTGTACATGCTTGACGGGTTTACTGTAATTCCCCCAAGGCAACAAGTTCATGACCGCTGATATAAATGGATGAATAAATGAATATATATATATATATATATATATATATATATTATATAATATATATATATATATGGTGGGCCAGAAATCCCAATCGGAACTGTTTGATTTTTGTATTTTCGCTTTAATTATAATCGATTGGGACTTATGCACCACCCTGTGTGTGCATATATATATATATATATATATATTATATATATATATATATATATGATGAATAAAACCACGAAGGAAAGGAAACACAAAATGGTGCTCAAGCGCTTTCGTCTAATGACATCCTCAGGAACACTGAAGTTCATAAAAAGGTTACAGCCTATATATAGGTTACAGAAAGAAAAAAAAAGAAAAAATAAATAACACACACACACACACATATATATATATATATAATTATATATATACATACATATATATATATACAAATACATACATACATACATACATACATATATACAATAAACAGAGAAGTAAAAATAAAAAAATTAAAAATTAAAACCTTAAAGGATTACCAGTGAGGCCTCTCACAATTAAAAAAAGATGGGAGCTCCATATTACTAAAGCAGACAAGGCTAACACCATAGTTATTATGGACAAAGTGGACTACATCGGAAAGATGAACGAGCTTCTCCAGGACCCCGCCACATACACCAAACTTAGGAAGAACCCGCAGGATGACGTCATCAAATCATTTAATAGTGGCTTGAAACGCCTTCTCAAAGATCATAAGGACTTAATTCCGCTTTTCATGTCCACTTCACCTGCTCTGCCCTACCTTTACGGTCTTATTAAAACCCACAAACCTGGTAACCCTATGCGCCCTATTATTAGCTCGGTGGGCTCTATTACTTATAAACTCTCCAAATGGCTTGTCAAAGTCTTGTCCCCCATTCTCGGAACTATCTCTGATTCACATGTAAAAAATTCCATGGATCTTACGGAAAAATTGAATAATGCACGTACTGAAACTAACGATAAATTGATCAGTTTTGATGTTTGTTCATTGTTTACAAAAGTGCCGATTGACGATATGCTTGACTTTCTCTCCCAAGAATTACATAAGTATGACTTGCCACTACCTTCACACATTGTTTTGGAACTCATTAAGCTTTGCATCAAAGACTGTAAATTCACTTTCAATAACGAGTATTATCAACAAGTTTTTGGGATGGCTATGCGCAACCCCTTATCGCCCCTCCTCTCCAATATTTATATGGAGTTTTTCGAAATTACCTATATTCCGAGAATCCTGGGGGTTGGCATCCCTTGGTTGCGGTACGTCGACGATATTTTGTGTATCTGGCCCATGAATCGTGACCTGGATAGCTTCCTCCTTCAGTTAAATGATCAAGTCCCCTCCATTAAGTTTACTTTAGAAGTTGAGCAAGACAATTCAATCCCATTTTTGGATGTGCGTGTACATAGGGAAAGCCCAGGTTTTAAGTTTAGTATCTATCGGAAAACGACAAACAATTTGTCCTACGTACACTTTTACTCGGGACATGATACCCCCACTAAGAAGGCCATATTTTCATCAATGTTTCTCCGCGCCCTTAGGATCGCCAGTCCGGAATACATCGATGCCGAATTGGAAAAAATCAACGGTATTGGAAGTGATTTGTGTTATCCATCTGCGTTTATGGAATCTTGTCTCAACAAGGCAAAACGAACTTTCTATCGTGTCAATATTAACACTCGTACTTTGTCAAAAAATATTTTAGTACTTCCATTTTTCCCGGGCTTTTTAGGCATTGCTAATGTACTTAAACTTTTGGATATTAATGTAGTATTTTCATATAACAATATTGTGAAAAATATCATAGTAAAAAATAGCCCTACCAATAATTCAGGCATTATCTATAAAATTGGTTGTAAACAATGTGATTCCTTTTACATAGGTCAGACGGGAAAGGATTTGCACACACGTATAAAACAGCATCAATATTCCGTTAGAACAGGACAGTTGTCCAGTGCCCTTTTTGTCCATTTGTCAGAGTTAGCCCACTGTATTGATTGGAATAGTGCTTCAGTTTTATTCCATTCAAGCAACATTGTTAATAGAAATATTCTTGAGTCTGCCATTATCCAACTTTCAAATAACTTCAACATAAGCAAAGGTCTTTTTCAACTCGATCCTGTTATTTTGAATTCCTTTAAAACAGATTTAGATAAGAAGGGTAAAACATTAAATCTTTGGTAAACTTGTCTTCTACTTTATTAACTTTTAATTTGCATTTTATTTTTTTATATATATCGAAACCTGACCATAGGCAGCAGTGTGTTAAAACCCGGGCAGAGTTCCAGTATAAATTTGTATTTTTATAATCCATTTGATCTTGTGCTAAAAATCGATATTTTTCCTTACAAATCTGTACGCCTCACTGGTAATCCTTTAAGGTTTTAATTTTTAATTTTTAATTTTTTATTTTTACTTCTCTGTTTATTGTATATATATGTATGTATGTATGTATGTATGTATGTATTTGTATATATAGATATGTATGTATATATATATATATATATATATATATATATATATGTGTGTGTGTGTATGTATGTTATTTATTTTTTCTTTTTTTTCTTTCTGTAACCTATATATAGGCTGTAACCTTTTTATGAACTTCAGTGTTCCTGAGGATGTCATTAGACGAAAGCGCTTGAGCACCATTTTGTGTTTCCTTTCCTTCGTGGTTTTTTCATCATAAATATTTTTCACGTGTTACTTTCGTGAAATAATTTTCATATATATATATTATATATATATACATATATATATATATATATATATATATATGGGATGAATCTCACACTTAAAGAAGAATGGATGATGCAAACCCACAAGGAAAAAGAAAACTTTATTCCAAGGCTGCATTAAAGAACAGTCATTTCCTGATAAGGTGTACTGTTGAATACACAAAAGGCTTCATATATATATATATATATATATATAATATATTATATATATATATATATATATATATATATATATGCTGCAAACCCACAAGGAAAAAGAAAACGATTCCAAGGCCTTTCGTGTATTCAAAGCTACACCTCGTCAGCTTTGAATACACGAAAGGTCTTGGAATCGTTTTTCTTTTTTCTTGTGGGTTTGCAGCATTCATTCATTTCACGTGTTTTATTGTGAAATTCATCCCATATATTATTATATATATATATATATATATATATATGCAAATAACTGCAATGACCGCGCAGTATATAAATGAATAGAAACGACATAAGTATTAAGGAAACGTTTCTGCACACGAGGAGGAGAGATAACGAAATAATGAAAAATGAGGCGAACCGCCTCATTTTTCATTATTTCGTTATCTCTCCTCCTCGTGTGCAGAAACGTTCCTTAATACTTATGTCGTTTCTATTCATATATATATATATATAATATATATATATATATATATATATATATAAAACATAAGTATTTCCATGATTTTTTTCTGCATTATAAAAAGCACTTTTCAAATTGAGCCATCAGGTATCATCCACTCAATGTTACTCTCATTTCATCGCTCGCTCAAGGGTGAGAATTCCGAGGGTGAGAATGTATTCCCAATGTCTGACATTTTCATCCATGCACGGCTTTCCCATTTTGGTACAGGTTAGGTTAGGTTAGGTTAGATTAGGTTAGATTAAATTCAGTTAAGTTAGTAAGTATTACTTAGCAATTTTTATTTGGCGGCTTTACCGTAAATGCGAATGAGAATGACATTCTAAAATCAAGAAAATTCTTTTCTCAGAATCTGAATTTATTTTACTTTGTACGTTCCCATTTGTGAACACCGAAGTGAGAATAGGAAGGACATGGTAGGACGTAATCGATCAAATATAATTAAACACACACACACACACACACACACACACACACACACACACACAAGAATTTTGAGATTATCTGATTCATTTATTGTCACAGTAATTTAGGATTGTAACTATAGGATCAGTGATGTAGTCGAGACCACCAAGTCCGAGACTGAGACCGAGACCGAGACCTGATCCTGTGAGACCAAGATCGAGACCGAGATCAAAGGTTCGAGATCGAGATCTACCTTCCGAGATCGAGACCCTTAAAATTCGAGACCGAGATCGAGATCGAGACCAAGCTCATGCCCTTTCAATTTGTTTTACACTACTATGGAAATTAGACTATGTTAAGTATATTAATAAACTAATAACTACTTTCTCAGATGTAGTGTGTTGAATGCAAAAAGTGTAACCTATAAATTAAAAAATGAATATATATATACATACTTTTTATTTATTTACTTCTTTTATATCTGTTACAGAAGGTTTAATGAACGTACCCACTACCCAGTTTGACTTGTGCATTTATTTAAAGCATGATAGGTGCTCATTACCAATGTTCCCTCTAAGGTGTGCGCGTGTGCGCGCGCACACGTGTTGTGAAACCCGCGCACAGGCTCAAACGTATCATGAGTCACGATAGTAAATGAAGTAATTTCAAAAAATTCAGTTTAATGAATCCTATAAAGAACAAATTAAGAAACCGCTTGAAAGAAAATCATTTGGACATGCTCATGCGAATTAAAAGTTACCTGAATAATGACGGATGTAATCTTCATAGAGTTTATTTGGAATGGGCAAATGCTAAAGATCGGGGGAGAAATCATAATCATACTTAAATGAAAGGCACTTTCATTTAATGTTATTCTGATTATATTTTATTTTATTGAATTTTATTATTTTATTCCTGTTTTGTGAATAATATGATACATGATTTTATCCAATCTTGATAATCTATTTTAAATTGCTAAATGTTAAAAATTGTTTTGAGAAATGATAACTAAAATAGTCATTTTCAATTAATGTTATTTTTTTTTTTATTTCTTTATTTTGTTGAATTTTATTTTACTATTTTTTATTTTATTCATATTTTTAGAATGGATAAAATGTTTTCTTTTTTAAGAATATATAATATTGTAAACAGTTTTTTAATATCCATTTAATAGTACCGTAATGATCAAGCTGTCACCTTATGGAAATTAACCCTTTAATGCCCAGTGTGTGAAATTTTCATCGTTAACTTTGGAAGCAATTTTAGACCTTCCAGTTTCCAATGTGTGAAATATAACACATTTCGTATTTTATTAATTATGAACAATAAAACTTTGTAAAATATATTTTTCAGTTATTTTGGGTCCAATTAAACGATTTTTATATCCCAATTTTTTTTTTACTTTTCGACTTAATTTGGGTATGAAAGGGTTAAATGTATGCACAACGAAAATTTCTTGCGCACACGGACTAAAAAAAATAGAGGGAACATTGCTCATTACACTTAAGGAACATCAGCATGCTCAGAAGATCTGCTGAAGTTCGACTTCTGTGGGGCCTCATTATTATGCCTCCATGGCTAAATACACGCTCAATTGGAGCATTAGAGGCAGGCACTGTTAAAACAGTCATGGCAATATTGGCCAGTGATGAGAATTTAGCCCTTTTCTGGTGCCAAAACTTTATTGGAGAGCAGTTGTCTAAAATATGAGATTCATCGATCTCTAAGAGGTACCGCCGCAACTGTTCCCTGCGGTTCAAAATCTTCCCAGTTTCAACGTTCTTCTGCTTGGACCGATAGCTTTGATATTTTGCCATTAGTCTCGGAACTTTGGTTTGACTGTTTTATTTCGTCATCGCTGCTGTGAGAATGAGCGCTGTCTCTCTGTATCTGCTCATTCTCCGTGCTTGAGCTTCCTGTATAGCATTTTTCCAACACCATTTCTATGAAAAATAAATTGACATATCGGTACTATAAACAGAGGCATGGCAATTAGCATAAGGTCTAAATAAATATATATATATATGTACAGGGTGGGCGGAAAGTAGCTCCCTAATTTAAATTACATATAAATTATGTATAAATTGTGATTGTATTGTTATATTGTTATGGTGTGTTCTCTAAAGTGGTACAATTGTAACGGTAATCTTTTTTTCTCTAAAGTTTTCTCTTTGTGTTCTCTAAAGTGGTACAATTGTAACGTTCATTTTTTTTTCATTTCAGATTGAAGGGTAACATGGCTGAGCGTTTAACACTGCAGGAGCGTGCCCAGTTGGCGGCACGGTACGAAGTTTGGCAATCTGTCGTTCGAGTTCAAAGATGGTGGCGGGCCATTCACGGACCACGTGCCCAAGTGGACCCGAAAACAATCAAGAACTGCCACTCGAAGCTCATGACCACGAGGTCTGTGGCAGATGTTCGAAGATGTGGTCGCCCTTCGACATCCAGGGCCCAGGAGACGGTGCAGGCAGTTCAGGAAATGTTCGCACGGAGTCCACGAAAGTCAACTCGCCAGGCAGCTCGGGAAAGTGGACTCTCCCGCTACTCAGTGCGAACTGTGCTGAAGAAGGAGCTGAACTGGCGTGCGTGGAAGCCGCATTACTGCCAATCTCTCTCGGACGAGGACTGCGACATTCGCATGGAGTTCGGGGAAATCATGCTGGCTTGGCATGAAGACTGGCCCCATCTCTTCCGCAACATCCTCTGGAGCGACGAGGCGGTGTTCCACGTCGGAGGCTTTGTCAACCGCCACAATTGCCACTACTGGGCAGGAGAGGATCCCATGGTTACCGCTGAAAAACGGCAGAATCGGTTCAGTGTAACGGTGTGGTGTGGTATGACCTCAGATCAGGTTGTGGGCCCGTTCCTTCTGCGCAACACCATGAATGCTGAGCGGTACCTTGCTATGTTGCGAAACGAGGTCTGGCCGGTTGTCAGCACATGGGAGAACATCGACGATCTGATATTTATGCAAGATGGCGCCCCTCCGCACTTCGCTCTTGTTGTCCGTGAGTGGCTGGATGCCCACTTCCCTGGGCGTTGGATGGGTCGTCGTGGTCCACATCAATGGCCAGCCAGGAGCCCCGACTTGACACCGTGCGACTTCTTTCTTTGGGGGTGGGTAAAGGAAGAAGTCTACCGCACCAAACCGAGGACATTGGAAGAACTGGAGGACCGAATTCGGGAAGTCATGTCCTCCATCCCGCCGGAGTTCCTGCTAAAGTCAGTGGACGCCATTCCTGGGCGGCTCCAGAAGCTGGTGGAAAGAGTTGGAGCCCACATTGAATTTTAGAGAAAACCTACCATGTATGCCTACCTTTTCATATTATTTCTTCTGAAATAAATGGATAATATACGTATTTTTTTACCAATCCAAAATAGGGAGCTACTTTCCGCCCACCCTGTATATATATATATATATATAGGGTGAACCAAATGTAGGTGGACAGTAAATGATAACGTTTATTTTGAGAATACATATTTAATTTTTTTGTATACTATAATACAAAATAAAATTTAAATAAATTTAGTTATAATATTTAATATAATAAAACACAAACACCATAGTTATAATGAACACCATAGTTATAATATAATATAACACAAACCGTATTCAACCAACTGTCCACCTACTTTTGGTTCACCGTGTATATACAGGGTGGGCGGAAAGTAGCTCCCTATTTTGGATTGGTAAAAAATACGTATATTATCCATTTATATATATATATATATATATATATATATATATATATATATGTATATATATATATATATAATTAGGGTGATTCAAAAAATCAGTTTTTTATTTTAATTGTTCAACCTGTATTTTTGTTCCATATGACAAAAAAGTAGTGTATGCCAAATTTGGTGAATTTTAAATAAAATTTACCATGTGCTACCAGGCGTCAAAGTTTCCCTCTTTTTCAATTTGTTTGTTTTTAGAACTTATGATTTTATGTTTAATTGTTTATATTTCAGAATTTTTAATTAATGGTTTATATACTAGCTTGCTTTTAATTGTTGCTTGGAACTCGTAATTTTGATACCAATTAATCGATTATGGAAGCTAGGCCTAACTCACCATCACCCAGTTGCTCATTTGGGAGAAGTTCTACAAGGAAAGAAACTGAAGTATGGCTAATTGGGCAGCCCTCTGCAGTACTAAAAACATCCGTATTACCATCAGAGAAGGAAATGATGGCCCTCTTCATGCACTACAGAAATATTAAAAAGCAAGACATTAGAGAATCATGCTGCTCTACTGCATATGATGTGCTAGCAGTTTGGAAAAAAGCAGGAATACCAGCAAAACAAAGAATACATGTAGTAGATAAAATTCAAGGAATACTGAAGGAATGACAGCTGCTTAAGAAAAACAAAGCAAACAAATTGAAAACATCACAAAATTTAAATAATAAAGAAGAAAAATGGAAAGATAAACTGGAAAACTTATTTGACATTGCTCATGAGAATGCTATGCAGCTTATAAAAATAGAAGATGATAAGAAATTCTTGAAAATGCAACGTGAGAAAGGACGTCATGGAAAAATGGGTACCATTGATACGGCTGTTGCTAAAAAGAGCAAAGAGCAGCAGAAAAGCAACAACGTTATGAAAAGAGGAAAGCAGAAGAAGAGATCAAAAGAAAGAAGAGTGAAGAGGCTGTCATACTCACCAGTACATCATCAGAATCAGAATCAGAGGAGAGTAAAAGTGATGAATCTGGTTTCTGTGCTGCACAACCTTCAACATGGAAAAGTAAGGTTGGCAAACGTAGAAAATTGTTTGATGATAAATTATTAGGAAGTCTTGATGTTGCAAAATTGAGTGACAGAAATGCGTCTCTTTTTAATGCAAAACAATCAGACATCGCTTGAATGGGACATCTGCGAACAATAAAATGCATGTGTTTCAATACAACGGCAGCCAATACTGGTCCTAGAAATGGTGCAGCTATTCTTCTAGAACAAAAATTCGACAACGATTTATTGTGGCTGGCATGTCGACACCATATATTGAAATTATGCTGGAAGCTGTTGTTTCAAAGTCTTTATCACCATCTTCTGACCCAGATATAGTCCTTTTAAGAAGTTCAGAGAAAAATGGTCAAGCATTAATAAGGAGGACTACGAGACAGCATTATCAGATCCAGATATCTATGAAAATATTCATGACATCAAAGAGACATAATTATATTTGCAACAAATCAACTAGATACATTCCAACCAAGAGACGATTACCTAGAACTATTGCAGTTAACAATTATTTTTTTGGGAGGTGAACCAAAAGGTGGAATCAAATTAAACATCCAGCGGGACTCATCGGGCTAGGTGGATGGCCAAAATTACATATTCATTAAAAAATTTGATGTTCAAATCTCAGTTCAAAATTTCAGTAAAAGACAAAAAAGGACTAAAAGACATCTGTCTATTTGCTACTCGGTTATATGTAAAGGCATGGTTTACAGCTCCTGTGCCATCTTGCGCTCCTCGTCTTGCTCTGGAATTATTACAGAATCTTGTAGTCTACAAACAAATAAATGACACAATTGTATTGTTGCTATTAAAAAACTGTTAGGTCACCTCTGGTACCTATCAGAAGAACTGGTAGCCTTGGCCTTTTATGATGATGAAGTGCCTACTGAAACGAAAAACAAAATTGTAAAGGCCTTGCAAAATACAACAGAAACTCTTCCTGCAAAAACGGGCTTTTCTAGATCCTGCACTTATTCCAACGAAGAAATTAGAAGATTTTTGTCATCAAATACTCAAAGATTCTTTACAATAACAGAATTTAGTTCAAAATTTTTACTCAAAGATGCTAAAGAATGGCATAATGATGAAGAGTATAACTCCGCTAAGAAATCTATCAAACAGTGGAAAGTCGTGAATGATATAGCGGAAAGAGGAGTAAAATTAATGGATGAATATAATAAAATACTAACACATGACGAAGATCAAAAACAATTCTTGCTACAAGTAGTGAAAAACTACAGGGCTGTTTACCCTGATAGAAAGAAAGAAACATTGATGAAGTAAGGACAGCTAATGTTTCAAATATCATGCTAGTTTAATTATGCATGCTTGTGGTTATGGTAGGACCTACGGGGAGCTTCCACATTAAAAAAAAGCAATGCGCCTTGTACTGTACCCCCTGGGTGGTGTGGAAAAATTTGACAATTTGAGTCGTTCTGTCAATTATTAATTGCTGGTAGCAACCCTAAAAATTAAAAATTTGCTAAAATATTTTAGGATAGTTGTTTTTATGCTGAAATGAACCATTTAAAGGGTTGAACACATTAAAATATAAAAAAAAAAATTTTACCCCCATATTTGAATCACCCTAATATATATATATATATATATATATATATTATATATATATATATTATATATATATATATATATAAAACATTAATTCAACATCCACTGAGCCCAAAGAGATCTATAATGAATTTTAATGATAAAAAATATACCGGTATAATGAATAAATATAAATAATAAATAAATAAATAAATAAATAATATATAAATAATTCTCTATTTAGTGTTTCCTTTTCAATAAAATTAATCTGACGGTCGCGGGGGGACAAATTTTTTTGTAGCGCTAACCTAAAAAAAAATCCAGACCCACACACACCCGCAAGACAAACGTGGCAACTCAAAACATGGTGACTGATTAGTGAATACCTAGAGTCCCTTACTTTTACAAACTTTCATAAAATTCTGAATTGTGTCTGTTCAACCAAGCCACCATCATGAGTATGCCAATAACATGTATTTCTCATTACGGTCTCGAGAGGTCTCGAAAGGTCTCGGGGAGAAAAAACCGAGACCGCGTCTGTCGAGACCGAGATCGAGACCGAGATCTAAATAGCGGAGACCGAGATCGAGATCGAGATCTGCAAATTGGGTCTCGAGATCGGTCTCGAGACCGAGACGATCTCGAGACCTACATCACTGTATAGGATATTTTTATGCAAGTAGTTTAAGTGCGGCATTATATTACGCATATACCACGACATACCAGGGTTTCATAGATACACTTCAATCATATTTTTCTTGATATTCAAAATCAAAACAAGAGTTCGAACAGAACTAATGTTTTTTAATTTAGACAGAAAAAATTTCCGTCAAATAGAAATTCGAAGAAAATTTAACTATATATATATATATATATATATATATATGTTACGCGTGATCGGTGAAATTACCCATTTCATGAAAACGCAAAATATTGCGTTTTTCATGAAATGCGCAGGGCGTTTGCCAATTTAATGGAATAAGCAAAAGTAATGCATTTCTCATGAAATACACAATTTTGGTGTGCGTTTTTCATAAAAGCGGCAAAGGATGAAATGACAATTACGTGACCAATTTCAGTTTGCGTTTTTCATGAAATCGGCAAAGAATGAGCTAATAAGATGCATTTTTCCAGCAAACCAGAACAAAGTTTATTTTATACGTCATGCACTTTTCATGAAAAAACGCAAAATATTGCGTTTTTCATAAAATGCGCAATTTCACCGATCACGCATAACATATATATATCGAAACATACGGTAAAATTATTGAATGCCCGGTTAGGCTAATTGAATGCTCGGTTAGGTCAACTGTATGTCCTTGAAGATTGGTTAGGTTAAGTCGTGATATTTTCGTTAGTTTTAACGAAAATGCTGTAAAAATGCATCTTATTAGCTCATTCTTTGCCGATTTCATGAAAAACGCAAACTGAAATTGATCACATAACTGACATTTCATCCTTTGCCGATTTCATGGAAAACGCACACCACAATTGCATATTCATGAAAAATGCATTACTTTTGCTTATTTTATGAAATTGGCAAACGCCCTGCTCATTTCATGAAAAACGCAAAATATTGCGTTTTTCATGAAATGCACAATTTCATCGATCACACGTAACATATATATATATATATATATATATATATATATATATATCAGGTTATCCCATATGTAATGTCGTTTTTTACGGTAGATTAAGTTTAAACTAGTCCTACTCTGTTTAAGCATAAATTTTCCGAAGGTTATATCTATGAGGAGATCTATCGTGTTTCGCTACATACTTTACAGACCTTGACCAGTGAAGACGTGTGTTTTGCTTTATGTGAACCCCTCATAAACATGGCGGTATCAGAAGAGCATATCAGGCATATAATGCTTTACGAGTTCAAAAAGGGAATAGTGCTACTGAAGCAACGCGAAACATTCAGGAAGTTTATGGCAACGATATTCTGCATGTGAGGAAATGTCAAAGATGGTTTCAAAAGTTTAGGAATGGTGACTGCTGTTTGACAGATGCAGCACGCTCTGGACGCCCTGCTGAGTTTGATGATGACCTGCTGTTAGCCGCACTTGAAGAAGACTGTTTAACAACTGTCGAAGAATTGGCCCAGAAACTCAATTCATCCCCGTCCACCATCCATCGACATTTGCGACAACTCGGGAAAGTGCCTAAGTTAGGAAAATGGGTGCCACATGAATTGTCGGTCGACAATCTGAGGGTGCGGGTAAACATTAGCACAGCTCTTCATTCCCGTGAACTCCAAGATCCGTTTTTGCACCGTTTAGTGACTGGTGATGAAAAGTGGATACTGTACCAGAATGTTAAGCGCCGTCGACAGTGGGTTTGTGCCGGAGAACCAGCGTCACCACAGCCAAAACCAAATCTTCACCCTCGGAAGGTGTTGCTTAATGTTTGGTGGGATAAAGGTGATGTAATACCCTTTGAAACCTTACCACACAACCAAACAATCACCGCTCAAGTCTACTGTCAACAACTGGATCAATTGAACACTGCACTAAAAGAAAAGAGACCTTCTTCGGTTAATCGGAAAGGAATCGTGTTCCACCACGACAACGCACGTCCTCATACCGCTCGGATCACTTCTGCAAAAATTGAGGAGCTTGGGTCGGAAAAACTTCCACATCCTCCAGACCTTGCGCCTTCAGATTATCATCTCTTCAGGAGTCTGCAAAAACTATCTTGACGAGAAACAGTATACTTCTTTAGATGACCTGCACACCAGTCTTTGTACGTTTTTTGCCTCAAAACCGCCTGAATTTTATAAACATGGCATTGAAAAGCTTGTAGGACGTTGGCAGAGTGTCAGTGACTCGATGGAAAATATATTCTAGATTAAAAAGTTTCAGTAGTTTTTTTTTATCCTTCAAATTCCGATCTAAAAAAAGACATTACTTATGGGATGACTTGATATACAGTATAATATAAATTTCTTTAATATATTATAAAAATTAAAAATATTACTAATCGACTCATTATTATGGTAATGTGTATAATGCAAAAACGTTTCACAACACGTTTCATCGTAATAAAATTTGAACTGGGATTTAAAAAAAAAAAAAAAAAACTAATTTATTAAAATCGTATTCTATACAGTCTTTTAAACACAAATTTTTTTTTAATCACAAATCTCTAACATGAGATCGGCCTAATTATAGCAGCAGAGCAGAGATCATCCATCATATTAAAGTCAATTTATTTCGTCAGATACTGTAATTATGACGACTCTAATTGGTCACTGATCCTATGAAATTGGCCTAATATGAAAGCGTTTCAAAATGATTGGGGAATAGAGGAAGGGCGTCTCAATAGCTACTGTAATTAGTGAATTAATTTTTTATATTGCATAGTTAAAATTCACTGGCAGTGATTATATATATATATATATATATATATATATATATATATATATATATATATATGAATAAAACCACGAAGGGAAGGAAACACAAAAAGGTGCTCAAGCGCTTTCGTCTAATGACATCCTCAGGAACACTAAAGTACATAAAAGGTTACGGCCTATATATAGGTTACAGAAAGAAAAAAATAAATAAATAACATACATACACACACATATATATATATATATATATATATATATATATATATATATATATATATACATATCTACACACATACATATATATATATATATATATATGCAATAAACGGAGAAGTAAAAATAAAAATTAAAAATTAGAGGATTAACAAAGAGGCAAACAGATTTGTAAGGAAAAATATCGATTTTTAGCACAAGATCAAATGAATTAAAAAAAATACAAATTTATACTGGAAATCTGCCCGGGTTTTAACACTTTGCCTTTTAGAGTCAAGTTTCGATATATATAAAATAAAATGAAGATTAAAAGTTAATAAAGTAGCGTACAAGTTTACCAAAGATTTAGCGTCCTACCCTTTTTATCTAAATTTGTTTTGAAGGAATTCAAAACAACAGGATCGAGTTGAAAAAGACCTTTGCTTATGTTGAAGTTATTTGAAAGTTGGATAATGGCAGACTCAATAATATTTCTATTGACAATGTTGCTAGAATGAAATAAAACTGAAGCATTATTCCAATCAATACAGTGGGATAACTCTGACAAATGGACAAAAAGAGCACTGGACAACTGTCCTGTTCTAACGGAATATTGATGCTGTTTTATACGTGTGTGCAAATCCTTTCCCGTCTGACCTATGTAAAAGGAATCACATTGTTTACACCCAATTTTATAGATAATGCCTGAATTATTGGTAGGGCTATTTTTTACTATGATATTTTTCACAATATTGTTATATGAAAATACTACATTAATATCCAGGGAAAGCTCAGGTTTTAAGTTTAGTATCTATCGGAAAACAACAAACAATTTGTCCTACGTACACTTTTACTCGGGACATGACACCCCCACTAAGAAGGCCATTTTTTCATCAATGTTTCTCCGCGCCCTTAGGATCGCCAGTCCGGAATACATCGATGCCGAATTGGAAAAAATCAACGGTATTGGAAGTGATCTGTGTTACCCATCTGCGTTTATGGAATCTTGTCTCAACAAGGTAAAACGAACTTTCTATCGTGTCAATAATAACACTCGTACTTTGTCAAAAAATATTTTAGTACTTCCATTTTTCCCGGGCTTTTAGGCATTGCTAATGTACTTAAACTTTTGGATATTAATGTAGTATTTTCATATAACAATATTGTGTAAAATATCAGTAAAAAATAGCCCTACCAATAATTCAGGCATTATCTATAAAATTGGGTGTAAACAATGTGATTCCTTTTACATAGGTCAGACGGGAAAGGATTTGCACACACGTATAAAACAGCATCAATATTCCGTTAGAACAGGACAGTTGTCCAGTGCTCTTTTTGTCCATTTGTCAGAGTTATCCCACTGTATTGATTGGAATAATGCTTCAGTTTTATTTCATTCTAGCAACATTGTCAATAGAAATATTATTGAGTCTGCCATTATCCAACTTTCAAATAACTTCAACATAAGCAAAGGTCTTTTTCAACTCGATCCTGTTGTTTTGAATTCCTTCAAAACAAATTTAGATAAAAAGGGTAGGACGCTAAATCTTTGGTAAACTTGTACGCTACTTTATTAACTTTTAATCTTCATTTATTTTTATATATATCGAAACTTGACTCTAAAAGGCAAAGTGTTAAAACCCGGGCAGATTTCCAGTATAAATTTGTATTTTTTTAATTCATTTGATCTTGTGCTAAAAATCGATATTTTTCCTTACAAATCTGTTTGCCTCTTTGTTAATCCTCTAATTTTTAATTTTTATTTTTACTTCTCCGTTTATTGCATATATATATATATATATATATATATATATATATATATATAATCATGCGGGTTGCTTCTACAGAGCTTCAATTTAATATTTAGGAGAAATCCAATGACAAGGAGAAATGTAAATGCCATGAAAAGTCTTCTTTAATGCGCAACGTTTCGAGCAATACGCTCATCTTCAGGCTGTTGATAACAATGTGAAATTAAAATCAATAATTGAATGAAAAACAGACAAAGAAAATTTCTATAACCTATTCATAAAGGCAAATTTTAAAAGACTGAAAAGAGGGTTAAATTCTAAGTTATACAGATTTACATTAAAATTAAGAAGCTATTTTTAAATACATATAGTAAATGTGAAATTAATACACTGGAAAAATTAACAATAGTACACTGGAATAATGAAACTAACTAACCTTTCACTGCAATTTCCGAGGCTAGACTGATTTAAGCAAAACGAGAAAAACATAAGATAAGATAAGATAAGATGGTGAGGGCGATTGGGGAAGGGGGGATTATAAGGAATTGGGGAAGGAGGAGGGATTATAAAAAGTTTAAAGGGACGGCTGATGAATCAACATTTAACGTCGGGGTCAAAGTTTTAATATAAAGCGATTCCAGAATTCTAAGTGAGTTGGGACAAGTATTACAACCAAGAATTTTAAAATTTCTAAAGTGACATCAGTTTTACATTTGATACTGTGTTCCGAATGCTAGAAACTTCTTTAGTTTTTAAAATTTTACCTGTTCGGCCACTTATTCCCATATGCGAATAAAATCTAGCCCTGAGAGAGCGAACAGTGCTGCCAATGTAATTCCCAAGGAGACACCTAGGGCAGGTAAATAAATATACAACACCGCTACGCAACGAGTCAGGGGTTCGATCCTTCGCTGAGAAAAAGCTACCTAAAGACGTTTTATTAATAAATATGATGCGGAAATCAGTATGATAAAAAAATTTCCTTAACAACTTTGTAAATTTAAGCTTAAATTCCTTATTCAAAGGACCCATTTCAGGTACCAAGAAATATTTTATATCCTTCGGCACTGTAATACAAGGAAGTTGAGGGCTATAAACATTATTTAAGAAGGATCTAATTAGTTTATCTACATATTGAACAGGAAAACTATTATTGGTAAAGTATGATCTTAGATTATTAAATTCATCATTAAGTAAGGTAAAACTAGAGGTCAAATTATATCCTCTGAACAGGAGAGTTTTAATACAAGACATCTTATAGTTGAAATCAGTAAAACTAAAAAAATTCATGCCCAAACCAGTGAAAGTGGGTTTCCTGTAAACTGATGTAGTAATAGAATCACCGTTTTTCGAAATTAAAAGATCTAAAAAGGGAAGGGAGCCATTTTCTCAGTTTCCATTGTATACGTTATATTGGGGTGCAAAGAATTTAGGAAGTTAAAGAATTGTTGCGCTTGTACCGCATTATCAAAGACAGCTATCGAATCATCAACGAAGCGTCGATAGAAAATTGGCTTGAGATGAGTGGAGATTGACTAAAAATTACACTTTCTAAATGAGTCATAAAAAATCAGCTGCTAACGGTCCGACAGGTGATCCCATCCCTACACCATCAATTTGTTGGTAAACCTTATTGTTGAAAGTAAAATAGCATTGTTTGAAGACCAATTCTAAAAGTTCCTTAAAATGAGACAATGAAAAACCATGAAAAATATCACGAGCTAAAAACCCTATCTAAAATAATGGCAATAGTTTCAGATACAGGTACATTTGTGAAAAGCGACTTTACATCAAAACTGACAAAAAACTTTTTTGAATCGAAGTTCTCACCAAGAAGGTCTTTTTGGAATTCAAACGAGTTATTTATAGTGTAAGCATTTTTCGCAAAGGGTGACAGGAGACTAACAACAAATTTTGCCAATTGAAAGGTGGGTAAGTTATACGAAGCTAAAATAGGACGGAGAGGTGTTCCAACTTTATGGATTTTAGGCAACAGTATAATTGAGCAAGATTAGCACCAGATGCGAACAACTGAGAGTAAGTATCGTTTTTTATTATCTTTAAGGACTTTAGTCGTGACAGAAATCTATTAACCTGGTCTTCTAACCTTACAATGACTTTATTGACAGGTTCAAGAATTTGTTTGAATTTAGTAAGATCACTTAGGATTTCATTAGTTTTGTTTATGTAGTCCGATTTATTCAAAATAACCACTCCGTTACCCTTGTCGGTCTGGTCACGACAATCTCCTGGTTCTTTGCCAAATTCTTAATACACTGCAAATCACTCTTCCTAAATATGAAAGATTGAAATTTAAGATTTCTAAGTTTATGAAAAAATTCTTGAGTTAGATTTGAGAACTGACATTTGAAATTATTGAATTCGCCCACATGGGGAACATTTTTCAAGCCATTAAAAAATTTTTCAAAGTAAAGAAAAAACGAAGGCTTATATATTTGAAACAACGGAAGCTTAAATTGCAAACCAAGTGACAGTAAAAACTTTTCCCGAGGGGAGAGTGTGTAACTAGAAAGATTCGAAATTACCTTATCTGAATTGAAAAAATTTGGTGAATTCATTCCCAAAGCCTTTAACTTACGTTCATGTGTTTCCAAGATGGTAGAGTGAAATTTTTCTAGTTCACGTTGTACAAGAGAAATTATTAATAAATAGTCCAACAACGAAAAGGTATTTTTAAGAGTAGTTATATAATGCCCAAGAGACTTATTATGCGAGTCGAAATTTTGATTTTATAATTAATTTCATTATTTAATAAATATTCCAGGGACGATTGATAAAATTCAGAGTCATATAGATTGTCACGGTAGAGTTTGAAGTAAACAAATTTCGGGAAAACCCTGCAGGTCCGACACATTTCAAGAAAATAACAGTCCAGTTTTGACTTGAGAAACTTTCGGAGTCTTCCAAACATGGCGATAAGCCCTAAGGCCATCTTGTCCATACCTTGAGTATATATAATCATGCGGGTTGCTTCTACAGAGCTTCAATTTAATATTTAGGAGAAATCCAATGACAAGGAGAAATGTAAATGCCATGAAAAGTCAATCTCCAACTCATCTCAAGCCAATTTTCTATCGACGCTTCGTTGATGATTCGATAGCTGTCTTTGATAATGCGGTACAAGCGCAACAATTCTTTAACTTCCTAAATTCTTTGCACCCCAATATAACGTATACAATGGAAACTGAGAAAAATGGCTCCCTCCCTTTTTAGATCTTTTAATTTCGAAAAACGGTGATTCTATTACTACATCAGTTTACAGGAAACCCACTTTCACTGGTTTGGGCATGAATTTTTTTAGTTTTACTGATTTCAACTATAAGATGTCTTGTATTAAAACTCTCCTGTTCAGAGGATATAATTTGACCTCTAGTTTTACCTTACTTAATGATGAATTTAATAATCTAAGATCATACTTTACCAATAATAGTTTTCCTGTTCAATATGTAGATAAACTAATTAGATCCTTCTTAAATAATGTTTATAGCCCTCAACTTCCTTGTATTACAGTGCCGAAGGATATAAAATATTTCTTGGTACCTGAAATGGGTCCTTTGAATAAGGAATTTAAGCTTAAATTTACAAAGTTGTTAAGGAAATTTTTTTATCATACTGATTTCCGCATCATATTTATTAATAAAACGTCTTTAGGTAGCTTTTTCTCAGCGAAGGATCGAACCCCTGACTCGTTGCGTAGCGGTGTTGTATATT
Source organism: Bathynomus jamesi (assembly GCA_023014485.1). Classification (NCBI taxonomy): domain Eukaryota; kingdom Metazoa; phylum Arthropoda; class Malacostraca; order Isopoda; family Cirolanidae; genus Bathynomus; species Bathynomus jamesi. The sequence continues at coordinate 342,860 of JAJOZX010005052.1, read as the reverse complement.
TATTTACCTGCCCTAGGTGTCTCCTTGGGAATTACATTGGCAGCACTGTTCGCTCTCTCAGGGCTAGATTTTATTCGCATATGGGAATAAGTGGCCGAACAGGTAAAATTTTAAAAACTAAAGAAGTTTCTAGCATTCGGGAACACAGTATCAAATGTAAAACTGATGTCACTTTAGAAATTTTAAAATTCTTGGTTGTAATACTTGTCCCAACTCACTAGGATTTGGAATCGCTTTTATTAAAACATTGACCCCGACGTCTAAATGTTGACTCATCAGCCGTCCCTTAAATTTTATAATCCTCCTCCTTCCCCAATTCCTTATAATCCCCCCTTCCCCAATCGCCCTCACCATCTATCTTATCTTATCTTATGTTTTTCTCGTTTGCTTAAATCAGTCTAGCCTCGGAAATTGCAGTGAAAGGTTAGTTAGTTTCATTATTCCAGTGTACTATTGTTAATTTTTCCAGTGTATTAATTTCACATTTACTATATGTATTTAAAAATAGCTTCTTAATTTTATATGTAAATCTGTATAACTTAGAATTTAACCCTCTTTTTCAGTCTTTAAATTTGCCTTTATGAATAGGTTATAGAAATTTTCTTTGTCTGGTTTTTCATTCAATTATTGATTTTAATTTCACATTGTTATCATACAGCCTGAAGATGAGCGTATTGCTCGAAACGTTGCGCATTAAAGAAGACTTTTCATGGCATTTACATTTCTCCTTGTCATTGGATTTCTCCTAAATATTAAATTGAAGCTCTGTAGAAGCAACCCGCATGATTATATATACTCAAGGTATGGACAAGATGGCCTTAGGGCTTATCGCCATGTTTGGAAGACTTCACGAAAGTTTCTCAAGTCAAAACTGGACTGTTATTTTCTTGAAATGTGTCGGACCTGCAGGGTTTTCCCGAAATTTGTTTACTTCAAACTCTACCGTGACAATCTATATGACTCTGAATTTTATCAATCGTCCCTGGAATATTTATTAAATAATGAAATTAATTATAAAATCAAAATTTCGGACTCGCATAATAAGTCTCTTGGGCATTATATAACTACTCTTAAAAATACCTTTTCGTTGTTGGACTATTTATTAATAATTTCTCTGTACAACGTGAACTAGAAAAATTTCACTCTACCATCTTGGAAACACATGAACGTAAGTTAAAGGCTTTGGGAATGAATTCACCAAATTTTTTCAATTCAGATAAGGTAATTTCGAATCTTTCTAGTTACACACTCTCCCCTCGGGAAAAGTTTTTACTGTCACTTGGTTTGCAATTTAAGCTTCCGTTGTTCCAAATATATAAGCCTTCGTTTTTTCTTTACTTTGAAAAATTTTTAATGGCTTGAAAAATGTTCCCCATGTGGGCGAATTCAATAATTTCAAATGTCAGTTCTCAAATCTAACTCAAGAATTTTTTCATAAACTTAGAAATCTTAAATTTCAATCTTTCATATTTAGGAAGAGTGATTTGCAGTGTATTAAGAATTTGGCAAAGAACCAGGAGATTGTCGTGACCAGACCGGACAAGGGTAACGGAGTGGTTATTTTGAATAAATCGGACTACATAAACAAAACTAATGAAATCCTAAGTGATCTTACTAAATTCAAAAAATTCTGAACCTGTCAATAAAGTCATTGTAAGGTTAGAAGACCAGGTTAATAGATTTCTGTCACGACTAAAGTCCTTAAAGATAATAAAAAACGATACTTACTCTCAGTTGTTCGCATCTGGTGCTAATCTGGCTCAATTATACTGTTTGCCTAAAATCCATAAAGTTGGAACACCTCTCCGTCCTATTTTAGCTTCGTATAACTTACCCACCTTTCAATTGGCAAAATTTGTTGTTAGTCTCCTGTCACCCTTTGCGAAAAATGCTTACACTATAAATAACTCGTTTGAATTCCAAAAAGACCTTCTTGGTGAGAACTTCGATTCAAAAAAGTTTTTTGTCAGTTTTGATGTAAAGTCGCTTTTCACAAATGTACCTGTATCTGAAACTATTGCCATTATTTTAGATAGGGTTTTTAGCTCGGCTGATATTTTTCATGGTTTTTCATTGTCTCATTTAAGGAACTTTTAGAATTGGTCTTCAAACAATGCTATTTTACTTTCAACAATAAGGTTTACCAACAAATTGATGGTGTAGGGATGGGATCACCTGTCGGACCGTTAGCAGCTGATTTCTTTATGACTCATTTAGAAAGTGTAATTTTTAGTCAATCTCCAACTCATCTCAAGCCAATTTTCTATCGACGCTTCGTTGATGATTCGATAGCTGTCTTTGATAATGCGGTACAAGCGCAACAATTCTTTAACTTCCTAAATTCTTTGCACCCCAATATAACGTATACAATGGAAACTGAGAAAAATGGCTCCCTTCCCTTTTTAGATCTTTTAATTTCGAAAAACGGTGATTCTATTACTACATCAGTTTACAGGAAACCCACTTTCACTGGTTTGGGCATGAATTTTTTTAGTTTTACTGATTTCAACTATAAGATGTCTTGTATTAAAACTCTCCTGTTCAGAGGATATAATTTGACCTCTAGTTTTACCTTACTTAATGATGAATTTAATAATCTAAGATCATACTTTACCAATAATAGTTTTCCTGTTCAATATGTAGATAAACTAATTAGATCCTTCTTAAATAATGTTTATAGCCCTCAACTTCCTTGTATTACAGTGCCGAAGGATATAAAATATTTCTTGGTACCTGAAATGGGTCCTTTGAATAAGGAATTTAAGCTTAAATTTACAAAGTTGTTAAGGAAATTTTTTTATCATACTGATTTCCGCATCATATTTATTAATAAAACGTCTTTAGGTAGCTTTTTCTCAGCGAAGGATCGAACCCCTGACTCGTTGCGTAGCGGTGTTGTATATTTATTTACCTGCCCTAGGTGTCTCCTTGGGAATTACATTGGCAGCACTGTTCGCTCTCTCAGGGCTAGATTTTATTCGCATATGGGAATAAGTGGCCGAACAGGTAAAATTTTAAAAACTAAAGAAGTTTCTAGCATTCGGGAACACAGTATCAAATGTAAAACTGATGTCACTTTAGAAAATTTTAAAATTCTTGGTTGTAATACTTGTCCCAACTCACTTAGGATTCTGGAATCGCTTTATATTAAAACTTTGACCCCGACGTTAAATGTTGATTCATCAGCCGTCCCTTTAAACTTTTTATAATCCCTCCTCCTTCCCCAATTCCTTATAATCCCCCCTTCCCCAATCGCCCTCACCATCTTATCTTATCTTATCTTATGTTTTTCTCGTTTTGTACTTAAATCAGTCTAGCCTCGGAAATTGCAGTGAAAGGTTAGTTAGTTTTCATTATTCCAGTGTACTATTGTTAATTTTTCCAGTGTATTAATTTCACATTTACTATATGTATTTAAAAATAGCTTCTTAATTTTAAATGTAAATCTGTATAACTTAGAATTTAACCCTCTTTTTCAGTCTTTTAAAGTTTGCCTTTATGAATAGGTTATAGAAATTTTCTTTGTCTGGTTTTTCATTCAATTATTGATTTTAATTTCACATTGTTATCATACAGCCTGAAGATGAGCGTATTTGCTCGAAACGTTGCGCATTAAAGAAGACTTTTCATGGCATTTACATTTCTCCTTGTCATTGGATTTCTCCTAAATATTATATATATATATATGTATGTGTGTAGATATGTATGTATATATATATATATATATATATATATATATATATATATATATATGTTTGTGTGTATGTATGTTATTTATTTATTTTTTTTCTTTCTGTAACCTATATATAGGCCGTAACCTTTTATGTACTTCAGTGTTCCTGAGGATGTCATTAGACGAAAGCGCTTGAGCACCTTTTTGTGTTTCCTTTCCTTCGTGGTTTATTCATCATAAATATTTTTCACGTGTTACTTTCGTGAAATAATTTTCATATATATTATATATATATATATATATATATACAGGGCGTCCCAAAAAAATGTATACACACTTTAAATAATTATAAAGGCAGTGTTTATTAAATACATTTCATTTTCAAAATGTAATAGAATCTACAGACATTATTTAATGTTTTGTCAACGCCTGTTTTCAAACTGACGTCCGTTCTGGTCCAGGCACTGCTGATAACGCGAAGCAATGGAATCGCAAACATCACGAAACATTTCGTTTGGTATTTGTGTGCATTCTCGTTCAATGGCTGCTCTCAATTCAGCGACTGTTGCAGGTTTTATAGCGTAGACTTTGTCTTTAAGTATCCCCATAAAAAAGTCTAGTGGTGTGAGGTCTGGTGAACGCGGAGGGTATTCTACGAAACCCCTTCGTCCAATCCACATCCACATCGTGCCAAGTACCACTCGCAATACTCCACTCTTCGGTCCGGATCATCTTCATTAATAGCATGGACTAATCTTGGAATGTAACTTTTCCATTGACAGCGCAAAATGCGTTGGACAGACGATTCTGAAAGTCCTACCTCACGACTCGCTTGCCGCACAGATTTTCTTGGACTTTGGTGATACGTTCCAGTACTCTTTCTTGCTTTGTGGGGCTTGTCGATGTCCGTGGTCTTCCGGAACGCTTCTTGTGGACATTCTGAACAGTTCCATCGGCTTCAAACTTATCTTTAATTCGAGTGATGGTAAGTCGCGTTGGTGGATCTGTTTGAAACTCCCTCCTAAACTGTCTTTGCACTTCAACTGCGTTTTCACACTTCCAGTAGCATTTTAGAATGAATTTCCTTTGTTCAAAGCTTAGTCTGACTGCCATTGTTAATTCTAATGGGTTTAACTTTGAAAGAAAGAAACATCAATTGAGCTATCAGCTGTTAAAGTGTGTATACATTTTTTTGGGACGCCCTGTATATATATATATATATATATATATATTATATATATATATATATATATATATAGGGTGGTCCAAAATTTGAGCTAAAATTTCAAAATAGTTGGAAATGCTCTCCACATGGCTGCTCTTATTCCTTTAGATGTGAAGTGATTTTGTGCAAAATATCTATCGATTCAGTACATAATAAGAGGTCGCTATGATTTTCACGTTTTCAATTAATTAATTAGCTAATCATTTTTTAACCGCTTCATTGTTAGAGGATGCGGCAGTCACGCCACATTGACTCCGTCCACCTTTCAGAGGATGATGCAATTGTTCGATTTCTTGTATAATACTGTTTGTGAATCAGACAAATCATTTACTCATGCATCATTTCAAGTTTAAACTTGTTGGGGACGGTTTTAAGTTCATCCAAACTTCAAGAGCTTAGGAATAGTATCTCGTGTAAGTATTAATTCATATATATTAATTATTAATTCATATATATAATTATTAATTCATATATATTAAGTATTAATTCATATATATTAAGTATTAATTCATATGTATTATATTTATTCAGTATAAATATATAAATATATAATTATGTTCTTTATATGCAAATTTATAACCGGTAAGGATGTTGCTATTAAATTAAATTAAAATTGTAAGGCATATATCTTATGTCTCTTGAAGTTTATTATTTACTTATTCTTAAATATATTTTTACAAATTTGGCTATCTTCCTACCCATCAACCACTAACCACTGTAACCAATTTTTTTACTTAATTTATTTTGACTGCAATTTTTTACTTTAACACTTATATAATTGTGCTTTGGTGCTAAACGGTTAATGCATTATTTTCTCTCATTTTTCAAGTTATGGCTAGAAGTACTCGCTCATCTGTAGAAACGTGGGTTTTAGGAAAGCCCAGCAACGAGTTATCAACTGCAAGGCTACCCACATGTGGTGATGTGCTTCGTTTGGTTCAGTTTCACCACATGAACAGTCCAAGACCTTGAAAGAGAGCTTCAACTTGGCCTGCAAAGAGGCCCTGCAAGTATGGCAGAGAGCAAGGATTCCTACACAGCGAGTCGATTCCTGCGTTAGGAAGCTGTCAAAGCTGTACGAAGAGTACCTTGCGTTGAAGAAAAACCGCAAGACGCATATACAAAGCTGCAGAGTGATGATGCAACGAGAAAAAGTCTTTTCCTGCAGTATGGCAGGCCCTGACAAGATTAATTTTGCCAAGGAATACCGCAAGAGATGTCGACAGGAGAAAAATGCTGATAAAGCTCTAAGGTACAAAGAAAGAGAGGCTGCATTCCAGGCTGGAGTTGCTGCTCTTCCATCATCCAGCCTATCCACTTCATCCTCTGAAGAATTTAACGCTGAAGACGATGATTATCGTCCGTCGATTTCGACCGGAAAAGCAGATGCACACTCTCATCCTCCGAAACGAAACAATATCTTCACATCACCAGATGTGGTTGCTGCTCTTGATCGCGTCAACCTTCCCGATCGAGGAGCAGTCTTCGTTGCTGGCTCAGTCGTTCAAGCCCTGGGCGATGATATTTCTACAATGACTCACGTAGCTCCATCCGTCTTTCAAGAAGGCAAGCAAGGCAGGCAGAAGACAAAGAGGATCAAGCTTCGTTTTCTGTCGAAGGACCCCTTCTTCTTCACTGGGATGGGAAACTATTTCCCGACATCGGCGGCGCAAAGGAAACAGCCGAACGAACCGCGGTAATCGTTACGGGAAATGGGATGTAAAAACTCCTAGCCGTGCTAAAAATACAACGAGCTACAGGAGAAGAACAGGCCAAGGCTTGCATTTCGACGATTGATGACTAGAATCTTCGCGGTGAGATCCAAGGTCTAGTATTTGACACAACTGCGTCTAATACTGGCCTTCACAGGGGAGCCTCTATCATGATTGAAAAAGCAGTAGGGAGGAAACTTGTCTGGATCACTTGTCGACATCATATCCTTGAAGTAGTCTTGTCAAACACCTCAACGCACTTCTTGGACCCACAGGTGTCCCGGAAATGACTCTCTTTAAACGTTTTCAGAAAAAATGGCCATCACTTCAGAAGGATTCCTTCATGAAGGCTTCAAACAACCTATTCAGAGATCCAAAGATGTTCCAGCTTCGAGAGGAAATGATACAGTACTTCACAAAGCACTGGGGTCTAAACAATCGCGTGATGACTACGAGGAATTGTTACGAGTCTGCCTCACCTTCCTCGGGGGCCGTGATGAGAAAGAAGTCAAGGTCCGCGCTCCAGGACCAACTCACTATACACGCTGGATGGCCAAGGCCATCTACGTCCTCAAAATTTATCTGTTCAAGCATCAAACTACAGCTGACAGCACGTGAGACGGAGAATATCATCGAGCTCTCTCTGTTTATCGCCTTGGTCTACGCACGTTTTGGAACGAAGGTCCCGTCTGAATCAACGCTCCTTTCAAAGATATCCTACTTCTTAAAATTTGCAAAAGTACCCAAATCAGACCATTTCCAAAGCAGCATCCACAGCTCTTCAACGGCACCTGTGGTATCTTGGAGAGTATCTCATCGGCCTTGCATTCTTCGAGCCTAGAGTCAATGCCGAGACCAAACGGAAGATGGTCGTAAACCTCCAACGTAATGAGAATACCACTGTTACTCGTCGACTGAAGCTTGAAGGAAACATTGAAGATTTGAATTTGTATGAAATGGTCACTAAAAGGACCCTGGGAATCTTCAATCTGTTAAAAAAAGAAGAAGTAAGGCAGCGGAGGATACTTTCCTGAGGAGCGAAGTAGTATGGGCGCAAAATGTATGAGTGCAGGAATGTTGCAAATGTTACAGGAGTGCCAACCCCCTTGTGGCACCCCACCCCCTTTGTTGTAAGGCACCCCCCTTTATTTCCAACCCCCAAAATGGGGTTACAAGGGGTATGCAACTTGGAATTATCCCCCAAGCTGAACCCCCAAAGGGGCATACCTAACCTAAGGTGGCCTCTTTGGGGGAGAAGGTGGGACGGCCTCACCCCCCAAAGGGAAGAAGAGGGGGAGCCTCTTGGTGGGGAAGGTGGGACGGCCTCACCCCCCAAAGGGGCAGAAAGAGAGAGAGAGAGAGGAAGGTGGAGAGGACCCAGAGGAAGGGTCTTTGCTTGGCGACCGCCAAGCTCATATGATTCCTTCAGCCAAGCCGCAGCTCTCTTATAGGCCCCTAATCAGCCAGTTGGTTTAGAAGGCTGAGAAGGGGTGAGTTTTCTGATAATTATCATTTTTAACGGCGCTTTCAAATCACTAGTGTGTGTGTGTGTGTGTGTGTGTGTGTGCGTGTGTTCTTCAGTTTTTTACTCTGTGTGTGTGTGTGTGTATATATATATATATATATATATACGGGTGTCAGGAAATTATTGCCCCCCCCTGTAGAGCAAAAACTAGAAGAGACAGATAAAAACCGGCGAGACCACTTGAAAGAGCGTTAAAATCTGAATAAAAACCATTATATTCTATTCCTGTGATTTAATTCTTACCATTTTTTTCCCCACAGAAACCATGGCATCATCTATTTTGAACGATTCAGAGAAAAAGCGAGTCTTGACCGCATTCGAGCTGTCACATTTCGTGAAGCAAAGAAAGCTGGTGGAACTTTCATAACTCGACACTGGGTGGCTGAGAGATTAAAAAGATCAGTAGACTTTGTCAAAAGGAATTGCAATAAGAATCCTGAAGATTGTGAAACAGAATTTCGAGGAGGAAGACCGAGAAAATTATCTCAAGAATCGAAAGACATTGTGCTTGCTGCATCACGGCGCCGAAAGAAGAGCTGCTCTGAGGTAGCGAAAGAGATACTTATCCGTCGTGGTAAGATAGTCAATCGGCAACTTGTGCATCAATTTCGAGTTCGCCAAGGCTTGAGTGCTTGGCATGAAATAGCTAAGCCAGGAAGAGTGATCTTAATATTGAAGATCGGCTATGATTTTGTGATTATCTTGAGGAATGGACGGAAGACGATTTCCTTCACTTGGTTGTCAACGATGAATTCTTCGTTTACGTCTCCAGAAAACCAAATTTTCAGAATGATCGGTTTGGGCAACAACTCTGATGAAGTCCCAGACGACCAGAAGTATCGAGAAATAGTAAAAAAATCCAGCATGTGTGGGTGTTTTCATTATGTTCTCTATTCGGAAGCTCATCTGGGTTATCAAACCAAGAGGAAACCAGTTGGGATGGGGCCTTATTTTCGAAATGTAATTTTAGCCCAACATGTAATTCCGTTTTTGAAAGACCCGAGTGTGTTTTGGATGTTGAACAGGCAACCTTTCTCACGACAAAGCCCCTGTATGAAAGCACTTGCGACTCAACAACTGCTTAAGGACAATAACATTGATTTTTTCGGAAATAATGAATGGCTGGCAATTCTCCCGATCTTAATGTCTGTGAACATGTCGGATCCATCATGAAGGATCGGGTGGAGTCCTTAATGCTGGAACAACCCATTCAGAATCGGTATTCAACAGAAATTATGACTGCAAAGATCAACGAAGTCCTTGAATAAATGAGTCATGATACCGATCTCTTTGAGACACTTCTGGGATCATACCCCCGTCGATTAATGGCCGTCAGAGCTGCAAATGGGGGCAACACCCGATATTAAAACAAGTGTGTTTTATTCAAAATTAAACGCTCTTTCGCGTGGTTTTGTCTGTTTTTCTATTCCTTTCAGTTTCTTCTGTACAGGGGGGGCAATCATTTCCTGACACCCTTTATATCATTCAACTCATTTGGTTGTGTACCCCACAATGTGGGGGTTGGGCGGGTGGGTGTTTATCGATGTTTAATGGATCTGAAAACATAAATTTCTATAAAAATTAACAGTCGTTCTCCGCCACATATGATCGCTTGGTGTAGGAGGGAAATGCTCTCTCGTGCTCTCCACGAGAGCAATCTAACTTCTTCATTCTACCATATCTCGAGTTGAAATTTCTTGGTGTTAAACATCCTACTATTGTCTTCTGTTGTCCTCTCCTCACACCGGCCAAGCAGTGGCCGTCCGTATAAGGAGTTGCTGGGCACGAGTCCTCTGAGATATTTACAGGTGATCTTGAAAAGAGGCAACAAACTAATAAAGACGCAAATAAAAGGGAGCTATAAAGAATAGGGACCCCATCCTTCTTTAGTTAGCTTTATAAGGCTAACTAACGAAAATATCACGACCTAACCTAAGCAATCGTAGGTTAACGTACGCCCTTGACGATTGGTTAGGTTAGGTCATGATATTTTCGTAGTTAGCCTTATAAAGCTAACTAAAGAAGGATGGGTCCCTATTCTTTAATAGCTCCCTTTTATTTGCGTCTTATTAGTTGTTGCCTCTTTTCAAGGATCACCTGTAAATATCTCAGAGGACTCGTGCCAAAGCAACTCCTTATAAACGGACGGCCACCTGCTTGGCCCCGGTGTGAGGAGAGGACAACAGAAGACAACAGTAGATGTTTAACACCAAGAAATTTCAACTCGAGATATGGTAGAATGAAGAAGTTAGATTGCTCTCGTGGAGAGCACGAGAGAGCATTTCCCTCCTACACCAAGCGATCATATGTGGCGGAGAACGACTGTTAATTTTTTAGAAATTTATGTTTTCAGATCCATTAAACATCGATAAACACCCACCCGCCCAACCCACGCACATTGTGGGGTACACAACAAATGGAGTTGAATGATATAAAGGGTGTCAGGAAATGATTGCCCCCCCCTGTACAGAAGAAACTGAAAGGAATAGAAAAAAACAGACAAACCACGCGAAAGAGCGTTTAATTTTGAATAAAACACACTTGTTTTAATATCGGGTGTTGCCCCCATTTGCAGCTCTGACGGCCATTAATCGACGGGGGTATGATCCCAGAAGTGTCTCAAAGAGATCGGTATCATGACTCATTTATTCAAGGACTTCGTTGATCTTTGCAGTCATAATTTCTGTTGAATACCGATTCTGAATGGGTTGTTCCAGCATTAAGGACTCCACCCCCGATCCTTCATGATGGATCCGACATGTTCACAGACATTAAGATCGGGAGAATTGCCAGGCCATTCATTATTTCCGAAAAAATCAATGTTATTGTCCTTAAGCAGTTGTTGAGTCGCAAGTGCTTTCATACAGGGGGCTTTGTCGTGAAGAAAGGTTGCCTGTTCAACATCCAAAACACACTCGGGGTCTTTCAAAAACGGAATTACATGTTGGGCTAAAATTACATTTCGAAAATAAGGCCCATCCCAACTGGTTCCTCTTGGTTTGATAACCCAGATGAGCTTCCGAATAGAGAACATAATGAAAACACCCACACATGCTGGATTTTTTACTATTTCTCGATACTTCTGGTCGTCTGGGACTTCATCAGGAGTTGTTGCCCAAACCCGATCATTCTGAAAATTTGGTTTTCTGGAGACGTAAACGAAGAATTCATCGTTGACAACCAAGTGAAGGAAATCGTCTTCCGTCCATTCCTCAAGATAATCACAAAATCATAGCCGATCTTCAATATTAAGATCACTCTTCCGTGGCTTAGCTATTTCATGCCAAGCACTCAAGCCTTGGCGAACTCGAAATTGATGCACAAGTTGCCGATTGACTATCTTACCACGACGGATAAGTATCTCTTTCGCTACCTCAGAGCAGCTCTTCTTTCGGCGCCGTGATGCAGCAAGCACAATGTCTTTCGATTCTTGAGATAATTTCTCCGGTCTTCCTCCTCGAAATTCTGTTTCACAATCTTCAGGATTCTTATTGCAATTCCTTTTGACAAAGTCTACTGATCTTTTTAATCTCTCAGCCACCCAGTGTCGAGTTATGAAAGTTCCACCAGCTTTCTTTGCTTCACGAAATGTGACAGCTCGAATGCGGTCAAGAACTCGCTTTTTCTCTGAATCGTTCAAAATAGATGATGCCATGGTTTCTGTGGGGAAAAAAATGGTAAGAATTAAAATCACAGGAATAGAATATAATGGTTTTTATTCAGATTTTAACGCTCTTTCAAGTGGTCTCGCCGGTTTTTATCTGTCTCTTCTAGTTTTTGCTCTACAGGGGGGGCAATAATTTCCTGACACCCCGTATTATATATATATATATATATATACACACACACACACACAGAGTAAAAAACTGAAGAACACACGCACACACACACACACACACACACACACTAGTGATTTGAAAGCGCCGTTAAAAATGATAATTATCAGAAAACTCACCCCTTCTCAGCCTTCTAAACCAACTGGCTGATTAGGGGCCTATAAGAGAGCTGCGGCTTGGCTGAAGGAATCATATGAGCTTGGCGGTCGCCAAGCAAAGACCCTTCCTCTGGGTCCTCTCCACCTTCCTCTCTCTCTCTCTCTTTCTGCCCCTTTGGGGGGTGAGGCCGTCCCACCTTCCCCACCAAAGAGGCTCCCCCTCTTCTTCCCCTTTGGGGGGTGAGGCCGTCCCACCTTCTCCCCAAAGAGGCCACCTTAGGTTAGGTATGCCCCTTTGGGGGTTCAGCTTGGGGGATAATTCCAAGTTGCATACCCCTTGTAACCCCATTTTGGGGTTGGAAATAAAGGGGGGTGCCTTACAACAAAGGGGGTGGGGTGCCACCAAGGGGGTTGGCACTCCTGTAACATTTGCAACATTCCTGCACTCATACATTTTGCGCCCATACTACTTCGCTCCTCAGGAAAGTATCCTCCGCTGCCTTACTTCCTTCTTTTTTTAACAGATTGAAGATTCCCAGGGTCCTTTTAGTGACCATTTCATACAAATTCAAATCTTCAATGTTTCCTTCAAGCTTCAGTCGACGAGTAACAGTGGTATTCTCATTACGTTGGAGGTTTACGACCATCTTCCGTTTGGTCTCGGCATTGACTCTAGGCTCGAAGAATGCAAGGCCGATGAGATACTCTCCAAGATACCACAGGTGCCGTTGAAGAGCTGTGGATGCTGCTTTGGAAATGGTCTGATTTGGGTACTTTTGCAAAATTTTAAGAAGTAGGATATCTTTGAAAGGAGCGTTGATTCAGACGGGACCTTCGTTCCAAAAACGTGCGTAGACCAAGGCGATAAACAGAGAGAGCTCGATGATATTCTCCGTCTCACGTGCTGTCAGCTGTAGTTGATGCTTGAACAGATAAATTTTGAGGACGTAGATGGCCTTGGCCATCCAGCGTGTATAGTGAGTTGGTCCTGGAGCGCGGACCTTGACTTCTTTCTCATCACGGCCCCCGAGGAAGGTGAGGCAGACTCGTAACAATTCCTCGTAGTCATCACGCGATTGTTTAGACCCCAGTGCCTTTGTGAAGTACTGTATCATTTCCTCTCGAAGCTGGAACATCTTTGGATCTCTGAATAGGTTGTTTGAAGCCTTCATGAAGGAATCCTTCTGAAGTGATGGCCATTTTTTCTGAAAACGTTTAAAGAGAGTCATTTCCGGGACACCTGTGGGTCCAAGAAGTGCGTTGAGGTGTTTGACAAGACTACTTCAAGGATATGATGTCGACAAGTGATCCAGACAAGTTTCCTCCCTACTGCTTTTTCAATCATGATAGAGGCTCCCCTGTGAAGGCCAGTATTAGACGCAGTTGTGTCAAATACTAGACCTTGGATCTCACCGCGAAGATTCTAGTCATCAATCGTCGAAATGCAAGCCTTGGCCTGTTCTTCTCCTGTAGCTCGTTGTATTTTTAGCACGGCTAGGAGTTTTTACATCCCATTTCCCGTAACGATTACCGCGGTTCGTTCGGCTGTTTCCTTTGCGCCGCCGATGTCGGGAAATAGTTTCCCATCCCAGTGAAGAAGAAGGGGTCCTTCGACAGAAAACGAAGCTTGATCCTCTTTGTCTTCTGCCTGCCTTGCTTGCCTTCTTGAAAGACGGATGGAGCTACGTGAGTCATTGTAGAAATATCATCGCCCAGGGCTTGAACGACTGAGCCAGCAACGAAGACTGCTCCTCGATCGGGAAGGTTGACGCGATCAAGAGCAGCAACCACATCTGGTGATGTGAAGATATTGTTTCGTTTCGGAGGATGAGAGTGTGCATCTGCTTTTCCGGTCGAAATCGACGGACGATAATCATCGTCTTCAGCGTTAAATTCTTCAGAGGATGAAGTGGATAGGCTGGATGATGGAAGAGCAGCAACTCCAGCCTGGAATGCAGCCTCTCTTTCTTTGTACCTTAGAGCTTTATCAGCATTTTTCTCCTGTCGACATCTCTTGCGGTATTCCTTGGCAAAATTAATCTTGTCAGGGCCTGCCATACTGCAGGAAAAGACGTTTTCTCGTTGCATCATCACTCTGCAGCTTTGTATATGCGTCTTGCGGTTTTTCTTCAACGCAAGGTACTCTTCGTACAGCTTTGACAGCTTCCTAACGCAGGAATCGACTCGCTGTGTAGGAATCCTTGCTCTCTGCCATACTTGCAGGGCCTCTTTGCAGGCCAAGTTGAAGCTCTCTTTCAAGGTCTTGGACTGTTCATGTGGTGAAACTGAACCAAACGAAGCACATCACCACATGTGGGTAGCCTTGCAGTTGATAACTCGTTGCTGGGCTTTCCTAAAACCCACGTTTCTACAGATGAGCGAGTACTTCTAGCCATAACTTGAAAAATGAGAGAAAATAATGCATTAACCGTTTAGCACCAAAGCACAATTATATAAGTGTTAAAGTAAAAAATTGCAGTCAAAATAAATTAAGTAAAAAAATTGGTTACAGTGGTTAGTGGTTGATGGGTAGGAAGATAGCCAAATTTGTAAAAATATATTTAAGAATAAGTAAATAATAAACTTCAAGAGACATAAGATATATGCCTTACAATTTTAATTTAATTTAATAGCAACATCCTTACCGGTTATAAATTTGCATATAAAGAACATAATTATATATTTATATATTTATACTGAATAAATATAATACATATGAATTAATACTTAATATATATGAATTAATACTTAATATATATGAATTAATAATTATATATATGAATTAATAATTAATATATATGAATTAATACTTACACGAGATACTATTCCTAAGCTCTTGAAGTTTGGATGAACTTAAAACCGTCCTCCAACAAGTTTAAACTTGAAATGATGCATGAGTAAATGATTTGTCTGATTCACAAACAGTATTATACAAGAAATCGAACAATTGCATCATCCTCTGAAAGGTGGACGGAGTCAATGTGGCGTGACTGCCGCATCCTCTAACAATGAAGCGGTTAAAAAATGATTAGCTAATTAATTAATTGAAAACGTGAAAATCATAGCGACCTCTTATTATGTACTGAATCGATAGATATTTTGCACAAAATCACTTCACATCTAAAGGAATAAGAGCAGCCATGTGGAGAGCATTTCCAACTATTTTGAAATTTTAGCTCAAATTTTGGACCACCCTATATATATATATATATATATATATATATATATATATATATTATATATATATATATACAGGGCGTCCCAAAAAAATGTATACACACTTTAACAGCTGATAGCTCAATTGATGTTTCTTTCTTTCAAAGTTAAACCCATTAGAATTAACAATGGCAGTCAGACTAAGCTTTGAACAAAGGAAATTCATTCTAAAATGCTACTGGAAGTGTGAAAACGCAGTTGAAGTGCAAAGACAGTTTAGGAGGGAGTTTCAAACAGATCCACCAACGCGACTTACCATCACTCGAATTAAAGATAAGTTTGAAGCCGATGGAACTGTTCAGAATGTCCACAAGAAGCGTTCCGGAAGACCACGGACATCGACAAGCCCACAAAGCAAGAAAGAGTACTGGAAACGTATCACCAAAGTCCAAGAAAATCTGTGCGGCAAGCGAGTCGTGAGGTAGGACTTTCAGAATCGTCTGTCCAACGCATTTTGCGCTGTCAATGGAAAAGTTACATTCCAAGATTAGTCCATGCTATTAATGAAGATGATCCGGACCGAAGAGTGGAGTATTGCGAGTGGTACTTGGCACGATGTGGATGTGGATTGGACGAAGGGGTTTCGTAGAATACCCTCCGCGTTCACCAGACCTCACACCACTAGACTTTTTTATGGGGATACTTAAAAGACAAAGTCTACGCTATAAAACCTGCAACAGTCGCTGAATTGAGAGCAGCCATTGAACGAGAATGTACACAAATACCAAACGAAATGTTTCGTGATGTTTGCGATTCCATTGCTTCGCGTTATCAGCAGTGCCTGGACCAGAACGGACGTCAGTTTGAAAACAGGCGTTGACAAAACAATTAAATAATGTCTGTAGATTCTATTACATTTTGAAAATGAAATGTATTTAATAAACACTGCCTTTATAATTATTTAAAGTGTGTATACATTTTTTTGGGACGCCCTGTATATATATATATATAATATATAATATGAAAATTATTTCACGAAAGTAACACGTGAAAAATATTTATGATGAATAAAACCACGAAGGAAAGGAAACACAAAAAGGTGCTCAAGCGCTTTCGTCTAATGACATCCTCAGGAACACTGAAGTACATAAAAGGTTACGGCCTATATATAGGTTACAGAAAGAAAAAAAATAAATAAATAACATACATACACACAAACATATATATATATATATATATATATATATATATATATATATATATACATACATATCTACACACATACATATATATATATATAATATTTAGGAGAAATCCAATGACAAGGAGAAATGTAAATGCCATGAAAAGTCTTCTTTAATGCGCAACGTTTCGAGCAAATACGCTCATCTTCAGGCTGTATGATAACAATGTGAAATTAAAATCAATAATTGAATGAAAAACCAGACAAAGAAAATTTCTATAACCTATTCATAAAGGCAAACTTTAAAAGACTGAAAAAAGAGGGTTAAATTCTAAGTTATACAGATTTACATTTAAAATTAAGAAGCTATTTTTAAATACATATAGTAAATGTGAAATTAATACACTGGAAAAATTAACAATAGTACACTGGAATAATGAAAACTAACTAACCTTTCACTGCAATTTCCGAGGCTAGACTGATTTAAGTACAAAACGAGAAAAACATAAGATAAGATAATATAAGATGGTGAGGGCGATTGGGGAAGGGGGGATTATAAGGAATTGGGGAAGGAGGAGGGATTATAAAAAGTTTAAAGGGACGGCTGATGAATCAACATTTAACGTCGGGGTCAAAGTTTTAATATAAAGCGATTCCAGAATCCTAAGTGAGTTGGGACAAGTATTACAACCAAGAATTTTAAAATTTTCTAAAGTGACATCAGTTTTACATTTGATACTGTGTTCCCGAATGCTAGAAACTTCTTTAGTTTTTAAAATTTTACCTGTTCGGCCACTTATTCCCATATGCGAATAAAATCTAGCCCTGAGAGAGCGAACAGTGCTGCCAATGTAATTCCCAAGGAGACACCTAGGGCAGGTAAATAAATATACAACACCGCTACGCAACGAGTCAGGGGTTCGATCCTTCGCTGAGAAAAAGCTACCTAAAGACGTTTTATTAATAAATATGATGCGGAAATCAGTATGATAAAAAAATTTCCTTAACAACTTTGTAAATTTAAGCTTAAATTCCTTATTCAAAGGACCCATTTCAGGTACCAAGAAATATTTTATATCCTTCGGCACTGTAATACAAGGAAGTTGAGGGCTATAAACATTATTTAAGAAGGATCTAATTAGTTTATCTACATATTGAACAGGAAAACTATTATTGGTAAAGTATGATCTTAGATTATTAAATTCATCATTAAGTAAGGTAAAACTAGAGGTCAAATTATATCCTCTGAACAGGAGAGTTTTAATACAAGACATCTTATAGTTGAAATCAGTAAAACTAAAAAAATTCATGCCCAAACCAGTGAAAGTGGGTTTCCTGTAAACTGATGTAGTAATAGAATCACCGTTTTTCGAAATTAAAAGATCTAAAAAGGGAAGGGAGCCATTTTTCTCAGTTTCCATTGTATACGTTATATTGGGGTGCAAAGAATTTAGGAAGTTAAAGAATTGTTGCGCTTGTACCGCATTATCAAAGACAGCTATCGAATCATCAACGAAGCGTCGATAGAAAATTGGCTTGAGATGAGTTGGAGATTGACTAAAAATTACACTTTCTAAATGAGTCATAAAGAAATCAGCTGCTAACGGTCCGACAGGTGATCCCATCCCTACACCATCAATTTGTTGGTAAACCTTATTGTTGAAAGTAAAATAGCATTGTTTGAAGACCAATTCTAAAAGTTCCTTAAAATGAGACAATGAAAAACCATGAAAAATATCAGCCGAGCTAAAAACCCTATCTAAAATAATGGCAATAGTTTCAGATACAGGTACATTGTGAAAAGCGACTTTACATCAAAACTGACAAAAAACTTTTTTGAATCGAAGTTCTCACCAAGAAGGTCTTTTTGGAATTCAAACGAGTTATTTATAGTGTAAGCATTTTTCGCAAAGGGTGACAGGAGACTAACAACAAATTTTGCCAATTGAAAGGTGGGTAAGTTATACGAAGCTAAAATAGGACGGAGAGGTGTTCCAACTTTATGGATTTTAGGCAAACAGTATAATTGAGCCAGATTAGCACCAGATGCGAACAACTGAGAGTAAGTATCGTTTTTTATTATCTTTAAGGACTTTAGTCGTGACAGAAATCTATTAACCTGGTCTTCTAACCTTACAATGACTTTATTGACAGGTTCAAGAATTTGTTTGAATTTAGTAAGATCACTTAGGATTTCATTAGTTTTGTTTATGTAGTCCGATTTATTCAAAATAACCACTCCGTTACCCTTGTCCGGTCTGGTCACGACAATCTCCTGGTTCTTTGCCAAATTCTTAATACACTGCAAATCACTCTTCCTAAATATGAAAGATTGAAATTTAAGATTTCTAAGTTTATGAAAAAATTCTTGAGTTAGATTTGAGAACTGACATTTGAAATTATTGAATTCGCCCACATGGGGAACATTTTTCAAGCCATTAAAAATTTTTCAAAGTAAAGAAAAAACGAAGGCTTATATATTTGGAACAACGGAAGCTTAAATTGCAAACCAAGTGACAGTAAAAACTTTTCCCGAGGGGAGAGTGTGTAACTAGAAAGATTCGAAATTACCTTATCTGAATTGAAAAAATTTGGTGAATTCATTCCCAAAGCCTTTAACTTACGTTCATGTGTTTCCAAGATGGTAGAGTGAAATTTTTCTAGTTCACGTTGTACAAGAGAAATTATTAATAAATAGTCCAACAACGAAAAGGTATTTTTAAGAGTAGTTATATAATGCCCAAGAGACTTATTATGCGAGTCCGAAATTTTGATTTTATAATTAATTTCATTATTTAATAAATATTCCAGGGACGATTGATAAAATTCAGAGTCATATAGATTGTCACGGTAGAGTTTGAAGTAAACAAATTTCGGGAAAACCCTGCAGGTCCGACACATTTCAAGAAAATAACAGTCCAGTTTTGACTTGAGAAACTTTCGTGAAGTCTTCCAAACATGGCGATAAGCCCTAAGGCCATCTTGTCCATACCTTGAGTATATATAATCATGCGGGTTGCTTCTACAGAGCTTCAATTTAATATTTAGGAGAAATCCAATGACAAGGAGAAATGTAAATGCCATGAAAAGTCTTCTTTAATGCGCAACGTTTCGAGCAATACGCTCATCTTCAGGCTGTATGATAACAATGTGAAATTAAAATCAATAATTGAATGAAAAACCAGACAAAGAAAATTTCTATAACCTATTCATAAAGGCAAATTTAAAAGACTGAAAAAAGAGGGTTAAATTCTAAGTTATACAGATTTACATTAAAATTAAGAAGCTATTTTTAAATACATATAGTAAATGTGAAATTAATACACTGGAAAAATTAACAATAGTACACTGGAATAATGAAAACTAACTAACCTTTCACTGCAATTTCCGAGGCTAGACTGATTTAAGTACAAACGAGAAAACATAAGATAAGATAAGATAAGATGGTGAGGGCGATTGGGGAAGGGGGGATTATAAGGAATTGGGGAAGGAGGAGGGATTATAAAAAGTTTAAGGGACGGCTGATGAGTCAACATTTACGTCGGGGTCAAAGTTTTAATATAAAGCGATTCCAATCTAGTGAGTTGGGACAAGTATTACAACCAAGAATTTTAAAATTTCTAAAGTGACATCAGTTTTACATTTGATACTGTGTTCCCGAATGCTAGAAACTTCTTTAGTTTTTAAAATTTTACCTGTTCGGCCACTTATTCCCATATGCGAATAAAATCTAGCCCTGAGAGAGCGAACAGTGCTGCCAATGTAATTCCCAAGGAGACACCTAGGGCAGGTAAATAAATATACAACACCGCTACGCAACGAGTCAGGGGTTCGATCCTTCGCTGAGAAAAAGCTACCTAAAGACGTTTTATTAATAAATATGATGCGGAAATCAGTATGATAAAAAAATTTCCTTAACAACTTTGTAAATTTAAGCTTAAATTCCTTATTCAAAGGACCCATTTCAGGTACCAAGAAATATTTATATCCTTCGGCACTGTAATACAAGGAAGTTGAGGGCTATAAACATTATTTAAGAAGGATCTAATTAGTTTATCTACATATTGAACAGGAAAACTATTATTGGTAAAGTATGATCTTAGATTATTAAATTCATCATTAAGTAAGGTAAAACTAGAGGTCAAATTATATCCTCTGAACAGGAGAGTTTTAATACAAGACATCTTATAGTTGAAATCAGTAAAACTAAAAAAATTCATGCCCAAACCAGTGAAAGTGGGTTTCCTGTAAACTGATGTAGTAATAGAATCACCGTTTTTCGAAATTAAAAGATCTAAAAAGGGAAGGGAGCCATTTTTCTCAGTTTCCATTGTATACGTTATATTGGGGTGCAAAGAATTTAGGAAGTTAAAGAATTGTTGCGCTTGTACCGCATTATCAAAGACAGCTATCGAATCATCAACGAAGCGTCGATAGAAAATTGGCTTGAGATGAGTTGGAGATTGACTTTTCATGGCATTTACATTTCTCCTTGTCATTGGATTTCTCCTAAATATTAAATTGAAGCTCTGTAGAAGCAACCCGCATGATTATATATACTCAAGGTATGGACAAGATGGCCTTAGGGCTTATCGCCATGTTTGGAAGACTCCACGAAAGTTTCTCAAGTCAAAACTGGACTGTTATTTTCTTGAAATGTGTCGGACCTGCAGGGTTTTCCCGAAATTTGTTTACTTCAAACTCTACCGTGACAATCTATATGACTCTGAATTTTATCAATCGTCCCTGGAATATTTATTAAATAATGAAATTAATTATAAAATCAAAATTTCGACTCGCATAATAAGTCTCTTGGGCATTATATAACTACTCTTAAAAATACCTTTTCGTTGTTGGACTATTTATTAATAATTTCTCTTGTACAACGTGAACTAGAAAAATTTCACTCTACCATCTTGGAAACACATGAACGTAAGTTAAAGGCTTTGGGAATGAATTCACCAAATTTTTTCAATTCAGATAAGGTAATTTCGAATCTTTCTAGTTACACACTCTCCCCTCGGGAAAAGTTTTTACTGTCACTTGGTTTGCAATTTAAGCTTCCGTTGTTCCAAATATATAAGCCTTCGTTTTTTCTTTACTTGAAAAATTTTTTAATGGCTTGAAAAATGTTCCCCATGTGGGCGAATTCAATAATTTCAAATGTCAGTTCTCAAATCTAACTCAAGAATTTTTTCATAAACTTAGAAATCTTAAATTTCAATCTTTCATATTTAGGAAGAGTGATTTGCAGTGTATTAAGAATTTGGCAAAGAACCAGGAGATTGTCGTGACCAGACCGGACAAGGGTAACGGAGTGGTTATTTTGAATAAATCGGACTACATAAACAAAACTAATGAAATCCTAAGTGATCTTACTAAATTCAAACAAATTCTTGAACCTGTCAATAAAGTCATTGTAAGATTAGAAGACCAGGTTAATAGATTTCTGTCACGACTAAAGTCCTTAAAGATAATAAAAAACGATACTTACTCTCAGTTGTTCGCATCTGGTGCTAATCTGGCTCAATTATACTGTTTGCCTAAAATCCATAAAGTTGGAACACCTCTCCGTCCTATTTTAGCTTCGTATAACTTACCCACCTTTCAATTGGCAAAATTTGTTGTTAGTCTCCTGTCACCCTTTGCGAAAAATGCTTACACTATAAATAACTCGTTTGAATTCCAAAAAGACCTTCTTGGTGAGAACTTCGATTCAAAAAAGTTTTTTGTCAGTTTTGATGTAAAGTCGCTTTTCACAAATGTACCTGTATCTGAAACTATTGCCATTATTTTAGATAGGGTTTTTAGCTCGCTGATATTTTTCATGGTTTTTCATTGTCTCATTTTAAGGAACTTTTAGAATTGGTCTTCAAACAATGCTATTTTACTTTCAACAATAAGGTTTACCAACAAATTGATGGTGTAGGGATGGGATCACCTGTCGGACCGTTAGCAGCTGATTTCTTTATGACTCATTTAGAAAGTGTAATTTTTAGTCAATCTCCAACTCATCTCAAGCCAATTTTCTATCGACGCTTCGTTGATGATTCGATAGCTGTCTTTGATAATGCGGTACAAGCGCAACAATTCTTTAACTTCCTAAATTCTTTGCACCCCAATATAACGTATACAATGGAAACTGAGAAAAATGGCTCCCTTCCCTTTTTAGATCTTTTAATTTCGAAAAACGGTGATTCTATTACTACATCAGTTTACAGGAAACCCACTTTCACTGGTTTGGGCATGAATTTTTTTAGTTTTACTGATTTCAACTATAAGATGTCTTGTATTAAAACTCTCCTGTTCAGAGGATATAATTTGACCTCTAGTTTTACCTTACTTAATGATGAATTTAATAATCTAAGATCATACTTTACCAATAATAGTTTTCCTGTTCAATATGTAGATAAACTAATTAGATCCTTCTTAAATAATGTTTATAGCCCTCAACTTCCTTGTATTACAGTGCCGAAGGATATAAAATATTTCTTGGTACCTGAAATGGGTCCTTTGAATAAGGAATTTAAGCTTAAATTTACAAAGTTGTTAAGGAAATTTTTTTATCATACTGATTTCCGCATCATATTTATTAATAAAACGTCTTTAGGTAGCTTTTCTCAGCGAAGGATCGAACCCCTGACTCGTTGCGTAGCGGTGTTGTATATTTATTTACCTGCCCTAGGTGTCTCCTTGGGAATTACATTGGCAGCACTGTTCGCTCTCTCAGGGCTAGATTTTATTCGCATATGGGAATAAGTGGCCGAACAGGTAAAATTTTAAAAACTAAAGAAGTTTCTAGCATTCGAGAACACAGTATCAAATGTAAAACTGATGTCACTTTAGAAAATTTTAAAATTCTTGGTTGTAATACTTGTCCCAACTCACTTAGGATTCTGGAATCGCTTTATATTAAAACTTTGACCCCGACGTTAAATGTTGATTCATCAGCCGTCCCTTTAAACTTTTTATAATCCCTCCTCCTTCCCCAATTCCTTATAATCCCCCCTTCCCCAATCGCCCTCACCATCTTATCTTATCTTATCTTATGTTTTTCTCGTTTTGTACTTAAATCAGTCTAGCCTCGGAAATTGCAGTGAAAGGTTAGTTAGTTTTCATTATTCCAGTGTACTATTGTTAATTTTTCCAGTGTATTAATTTCACATTTACTATATGTATTTAAAAATAGCTTCTTAATTTTAAATGTAAATCTGTATAACTTAGAATTTAACCCTCTTTTTCAGTCTTTTAAAGTTTGCCTTTATGAATAGGTTATAGAAATTTTCTTTGTCTGGTTTTTCATTCAATTATTGATTTTAATTTCACATTGTTATCATACAGCCTGAAGATGAGCGTATTTGCTCGAAACGTTGCGCATTAAAGAAGACTTTTCATGGCATTTACATTTCTCCTTGTCATTGGATTTCTCCTAAATATTAAATTGAAGCTCTGTAGAAGCAACCCGCATGATTATATATATATATATATATATATATATATATATATATATATATATGCAATAAACGGAGAAGTAAAAATAAAAATTAAAAATTAGAGGATTAACAAAGAGGCAAACAGATTTGTAAGGAAAAATATCGATTTTTAGCACAAGATCAAATGAATTAAAAAAATACAAATTTATACTGGAAATCTGCCCGGGTTTTAACACTTTGCCTTTTAGAGTCAAGTTTCGATATATATAAAAATAAAATGAAGATTAAAAGTTAATAAAGTAGCGTACAAGTTTACCAAAGATTTAGCGTCCTACCCTTTTTATCTAAATTTGTTTTGAAGGAATTCAAAACAACAGGATCGAGTTGAAAAAGACCTTTGCTTATGTTGAAGTTATTTGAAAGTTGGATAATGGCAGACTCAATAATATTTCTATTGACAATGTTGCTAGAATGAAATAAAACTGAAGCATTATTCCAATCAATACAGTGGGATAACTCTGACAAATGGACAAAAAGAGCACTGGACAACTGTCCTGTTCTAACGGAATATTGATGCTGTTTTATACGTGTGTGCAAATCCTTTCCCGTCTGACCTATGTAAAAGGAATCACATTGTTTACACCCAATTTTATAGATAATGCCTGAATTATTGGTAGGGCTATTTTTTACTGATATTTTACACAATATTGTTATATGAAAATACTACATTAATATCCAAAAGTTTAAGTACATTAGCAATGCCTAAAAAGCCCGGGAAAAATGGAAGTACTAAAATATTTTTTGACAAAGTACGAGTGTTATTATTGACACGATAGAAAGTTCGTTTTACCTTGTTGAGACAAGATTCCATAAACGCAGATGGGTAACACAGATCACTTCCAATACCGTTGATTTTTTCCAATTCGGCATCGATGTATTCCGGACTGGCGATCCTAAGGGCGCGGAGAAACATTGATGAAAAAATGGCCTTCTTAGTGGGGGTGTCATGTCCCGAGTAAAAGTGTACGTAGGACAAATTGTTTGTTGTTTTCCGATAGATACTAAACTTAAAACCTGAGCTTTCCCTGGATATTAATGTAGTATTTTCATATAACAATATTGTGAAAAATATCATAGTAAAAAATAGCCCTACCAATAATTCAGGCATTATCTATAAAATTGGGTGTAAACAATGTGATTCCTTTTACATAGGTCAGACGGGAAAGGATTTGCACACACGTATAAAACAGCATCAATATTCCGTTAGAACAGGACAGTTGTCCAGTGCTCTTTTTGTCCATTTGTCAGAGTTATCCCACTGTATTGATTGGAATAATGCTTCAGTTTTATTTCATTCTAGCAACATTGTCAATAGAAATATTATTGAGTCTGCCATTATCCAACTTTCAAATAACTTCAACATAAGCAAAGGTCTTTTTCAACTCGATCCTGTTGTTTTGAATTCCTTCAAAACAAATTTAGATAAAAAGGGTAGGACGCTAAATCTTTGGTAAACTTGTACGCTACTTTATTAACTTTTAATCTTCATTTTATTTTTATATATATCGAAACTTGACTCTAAAAGGCAAAGTGTTAAAACCCGGGCAGATTTCCAGTATAAATTTGTATTTTTTTAATTCATTTGATCTTGTGCTAAAAATCGATATTTTTCCTTACAAATCTGTTTGCCTCTTTGTTAATCCTCTAATTTTTAATTTTTATTTTTACTTCTCCGTTTATTGCATATATATATATATATATATATGTATGTGTAGATATGTATATATATATATATATATATATATATATATATATATATATATGTGTGTGTATGTATGTTATTTATTTATTTTTTTCTTTCTGTAACCTATATATAGGCCGTAACCTTTTATGTACTTTAGTGTTCCTGAGGATGTCATTAGACGAAAGCGCTTGAGCACCTTTTTGTGTTTCCTTCCCTTCGTGGTTTTATTCATATATATATATATATATATATATATATATATATATATATATATATATAATCACTGCCAGTGAATTTTAACTATGCAATATAAAAAATTAATTCACTAATTACAGTAGCTATTGAGACGCCCTTCCTCTATTCCCAAATCATTTTGAAACGCTTTCATATTAGGCCAATTTCATAGGATCAGTGACCAATTAGAGTCGTCATAATTACAGTATCTGACGAAATAAATTGACTTTAATATGATGGATGATCTCTGCTCTGCTATAATTAGGCCGATCTCATGTTAGAGATTTGTGATTAAAAAAAAATTTGTGTTTAAAAGACTGTATAGAATACGATTTTAATAAATTAGTTTTTTTTTTTTTTTTTAAATCCCAGTTCAAATTTTATTACGATGAAACGTGTTGTGAAACGTTTTTGCATTATACACATTACCATAATAATGAGTCGATTAGTAATATTTTTAATTTTTATAATATATTAAAGAAATTTATATATTATACTGTATATCAAGTCATCCCATAAGTAATGTCTTTTTTTAGATCGGAATTTGAAGGATAAAAAAAAACTACTGAAACTTTTTAATCTAGAATATATTTTCCATCGGAGTCACTGACACTCTGCCAACGTCCTACAAGCTTTTCAATGCCATGTTTATAAAATTCAGGCGGTTTTGAGGCAAAAAACGTACAAAGACTGGTGTGCAGGTCATCTAAAGAAGTATACTGTTTCTCGTCAAGATAGTTTTGCAGACTCCTGAAGAGATGATAATCTGAAGGCGCAAGGTCTGGAGGATGTGGAAGTTTTTCCGACCCAAGCTCCTCAATTTTTGCAGAAGTGATCCGAGCGGTATGAGGACGTGCGTTGTCGTGGTGGAACACGATTCCTTTCCGATTAACCGAAGAAGGTCTCTTTTCTTTTAGTGCAGTGTTCAATTGATCCAGTTGTTGACAGTAGACTTGAGCGGTGATTGTTTGGTTGTGTGGTAAGGTTTCAAAGGGTATTACATCACCTTTATCCCACCAAACATTAAGCAACACCTTCCGAGGGTGAAGATTTGGTTTTGGCTGTGGTGACGCTGGTTCTCCGGCACAAACCCACTGTCGACGGCGCTTAACATTCTGGTACAGTATCCACTTTTCATCACCAGTCACTAAACGGTGCAAAAACGGATCTTGGAGTTCACGGGAATGAAGAGCTGTGCTAATGTTTACCCGCACCCTCAGATTGTCGACCGACAATTCATGTGGCACCCATTTTCCTAACTTAGGCACTTTCCCGAGTTGTCGCAAATGTCGATGGATGGTGGACGGGGATGAATTGAGTTTCTGGGCCAATTCTTCGACAGTTGTTAAACAGTCTTCTTCAAGTGCGGCTAACAGCAGGTCATCATCAAACTCAGCAGGGCGTCCAGAGCGTGCTGCATCTGTCAAACAGCAGTCACCATTCCTAAACTTTTGAAACCATCTTTGACATTTCCTCACATGCAGAATATCGTTGCCATAAACTTCCTGAATGTTTCGCGTTGCTTCAGTAGCACTATTCCCTTTTTGAACTCGTAAAGCATTATATGCCTGATATGCTCTTCTGATACCGCCATGTTTATGAGGGGTTCACATAAAGCAAAACACACGTCTTCACTGGTCAAGGTCTGTAAAGTATGTAGCGAAACACGATAGATCTCCTCATAGATATAACCTTCGGAAAATTTATGCTTAAACAGAGTAGGACTAGTTTAAACTTAATCTACCGTAAAAAACGACATTACATATGGGATAACCTGATATATATATATATATATATATATATATATATATATTTACGTGTGATCGATGAAATTGTGCATTTCATGAAAAACGCAATATTTTGCGTTTTTCATGAAATGAGCAGGGCGTTTGCCAATTTCATAAAATAAGCAAAAGTAATGCATTTTTCATGAAATATGCAATTGTGGTGTGCGTTTTCCATGAAATCGGCAAAGGATGAAATGTCAGTTATGTGATCAATTTCAGTTTGCGTTTTTCATGAAATCGGCAAAGAATGAGCTAATAAGATGCATTTTTACAGCATTTTCGTTAAAACTAACGAAAATATCACGACTTAACCTAACCAATCTTCAAGGACATACAGTTGACCTAACCGAGCATTCAATTAGCCTAACCGGGCATTCAATAATTTTACCGTATGTTTCGATATATATATGTTATGCGTGATCGGTGAAATTGGCATTTTATGAAAAACGCAATATTTTGCGTTTTTTCATGAAAAGTGCATGACGTATAAAATAAACTTTGTTCTGGTTTGCTGGAAAAATGCATCTTATTAGCTCATTCTTTGCCGATTTCATGAAAAACGCAAACTGAAATTGGTCACGTAATTGTCATTTCATCCTTTGCCGCTTTTATGAAAAACGCACACCAAAATTGTGTATTTCATGAGAAATGCATTACTTTTGCTTATTCCATTAAATTGGCAAACGCCCTGCGCATTTCATGAAAAACGCAATATTTTGCGTTTTCATGAAATGGGTAATTTCACCGATCACGCGTAACATATATATATATATATATATATATATATATAGTTAAATTTTCTTCGAATTTCTATTTGACGGAAATTTTTTCTGTCTAAATTAAAAAACATTAGTTCTGTTCGAACTCTTGTTTTGATTTTGAATATCAAGAAAAATATGACTGAAGTGTATCTATGAAACCCTGGTATGTCGTGGTATATGCGTAATATAATGCCGCACTTAAACTACTTGCATAAAAAATATCCTATACAGTGATGTAGGTCTCGAGATCGGTCTCGGTCTCGAGACCGATCTCGAGACCCAATTTGCAGATCTCGATCTCGATCTCGGTCTCCGCTATTTAGATCTCGGTCTCGATCTCGGTCTCGACAGACGCGGTCTCGGTTTTTCTCCCCGAGACCTTTCGAGACCTCTCGAGACCGTAATGAGAAATACATGTTATTGGCATACTCATGATGGTGGCTTGGTTGAACAGACACAATTCAGAATTTTATGAAAGTTTGTAAAAGTAAGGGACTCTAGGTATTCACTAATCAGTCACCATGTTTTGAGTTGCCACGTTTGTCTTGCGGGTGTGTGTGGGTCTGGATTTTTTTTAGGTTAGCGCTACAAAAAAATTTGTCCCCCCGCGACCGTCAGATTAATTTTATTGAAAATGGAAACACTAAATAGAGAATTATTTATATATTATTTATTTATTTATTTATTTATTATTTATATTTATTCATTATACCGGTATATTTTTTATCATTAAAATTCATTATAGATCTCTTTGGGCTCAGTGGATGTTGAATTAATGTTTTATATATATATATATATATATATATTATATATATATATATATATATATATATATATATATATATATATTAGGGTGATTCAAATATGGGGGTAAAATTTTTTTTTTTATATTTTAATGTGTTCAACCCTTTAAATGGTTCATTTCAGCATAAAAACAACTATCCTAAAATATTTTAGCAAATTTTTAATTTTTAGGGGTTGCTACCAGCAATTAATAATTGACAGAACGACTCAAATTGTCAAATTTTTCCACACCACCCAGGGGGTACAGTACAAGGCGCATTGCTTTTTTTTAATGTGGAAAGCTCCCCGTAGGTCCTACCATAACCACAAGCATGCATAATTAAACTAGCATGATATTTGAAACATTAGCTGTCCTTACTTCATCAATGTTTCTTTCTTTCTATCAGGGTAAACAGCCCTGTAGTTTTTCACTACTTGTAGCAAGAATTGTTTTTGATCTTCGTCATGTGTTAGTATTTTATTATATTCATCCATTAATTTTACTCCTCTTTCCGCTATATCATTCACGACTTTCCACTGTTTGATAGATTTCTTAGCGGAGTTATACTCTTCATCATTATGCCATTCTTTAGCATCTTTGAGTAAAAATTTTGAACTAAATTCTGTTATTGTAAAGAATCTTTGAGTATTTGATGACAAAAATCTTCTAATTTCTTCGTTGGAATAAGTGCAGGATCTAGAAAAGCCCGTTTTGCAGGAAGAGTTTCTGTTGTATTTTGCAAGGCCTTTACAATTTTGTTTTTCGTTTCAGTAGGCACTTCATCATCATAAAAGGCCAAGGCTACCAGTTCTTCTGATAGGTACCAGAGGTGACCTAACAGTTTTTTAATAGCAACAAATACAATTGTGTCATTTATTTGTTTGTAGACTACAAGATTCTGTAATAATTCCAGAGCAAGACGAGGAGCGCAAGATGGCACAGGAGCTGTAAACCATGCCTTTACATATAACCGAGTAGCAAATAGACAGATGTCTTTTAGTCCTTTTTTGTCTTTTACTGAAATTTTGAACTGAGATTTGAACATCAAATTTTTTAATGAATATGTAATTTTGGCCATCCACCTAGCCCGATGAAGTCCCGCTGGATGTTTAAATTTGATTCCACCTTTTGGTTCACCTCCCAAAAAAATAATTGTTAACTGCAATAGTTCTAGGTAATCGTCTCTTGGTTGGAATGTATCTAGTTGATTTGTTGCAAATATAATTATGTCATCTTTGATGTCATGAATATTTTCATAGATATCTGGATCTGATAATGCTGTCTCGTAGTCCTCCTTATTAATGCTTGACCATTTTTCTCTGAACTTCTTAAAAAGGACTATATCTGGGTCAGAAGATGGTGATAAAGACTTTGAAACAACAGCTTCCAGCATAATTTCAAATATATGGTGTCGACATGCCAGCCACAATAAATCGTTGTCGAATTTTTGTTCTAGAAGAATAGCTGCACCATTTCTAGGACCAGTATTGGCTGCCGTTGTATTGAAACACATGCATTTTATTTGTTCGCAGATGTCCCATTCAAGCGATGTCTGATTGTTTGCATTAAAAAGAGACGCATTTCTGTCACTCAATTTTGCAACATCAAGACTTCCTAATAATTTATCATCAAACAATTTTCTACGTTTGCCAACCTTACTTTTCCATGTTGAAGGTTGTGCAGCACAGAAACCAGATTCATCACTTTTACTCTCCTCTGATTCTGATTCTGATGATGTACTGGTGAGTATGACAGCCTCTTCACTCTTCTTTCTTTTGATCTCTTCTTCTGCTTTCCTCTTTTCATAACGTTGTTGCTTTTCTGCTGCTCTTTGCTCTTTTTAGCAACAGCCGTATCAATGGTACCCATTTTTCCATGACGTCCTTTCTCACGTTGCATTTTCAAGAATTTCTTATCATCTTCTATTTTTATAAGCTGCATAGCATTCTCATGAGCAATGTCAAATAAGTTTTCCAGTTTATCTTTCCATTTTTCTTCTTTATTATTTAAATTTTGTGATGTTTTCAATTTGTTTGCTTTGTTTTTCTTAAGCAGCTGTCATTCCTTCAGTATTCCTTGAATTTTATCTACTACATGTATTCTTTGTTTTGCTGGTATTCCTGCTTTTTTCCAAACTGCTAGCACATCATATGCAGTAGAGCAGCATGATTCTCTAATGTCTTGCTTTTTAATATTTCTGTAGTGCATGAAGAGGGCCATCATTTCCTTCTCTGATGGTAATACGGATGTTTTAGTACTGCAGAGGGCTGCCCAATTAGCCATACTTCAGTTTCTTTCCTTGTAGAACTTCTCCCAAATGAGCAACTGGGTGATGGTGAGTTAGGCCTAGCTTCCATAATCGATTAATTGGTATCAAAATTACGAGTTCCAAGCAACAATTAAAAGCAAGCTAGTATATAAACCATTAATTAAAAATTCTGAAATATAAACAATTAAACATAAAATCATAAGTTGTAAAAACAAACAAATTGAAAAAGAGGGAAACTTTGACGCCTGGTAGCACATAGTAAATTTTATTTAAAATTCACCAAATTGGCATACACTACTTTTTTGTCATAGGGAACAAAAATACAGGTTGAACAATTAAAAAAAAAAACTGATTTTTTTGAATCACCCTAATTATATATATATATATATATACACATATATATATATATATAATATATATATATATATATATATAAATGGATATATACGTATTTTTTACCAATCCAAAATAGGGAGCTACTTTCCGCCCACCCTGTATATACACGGTGAACCAAAAGTAGGTGGACAGTTGGTTGAATACGGTTTGTGTTATATTATATTATAACTATGGTGTTCATTATAACTATGGTGTTTGTGTTTTATTATATTAAATATTATAACTAAATTTATTTAAATTTTATTTTGTATTATAGTATACAAAAAAATTAAATATGTATTCTCAAAATAAACGTTATCATTTACTGTCCACCTACATTTGGTTCACCCTATATATATATATATATATACAGGGTGGGCGGAAAGTAGCTCCCTATTTTGGATTGGTAAAAAAATACGTATATTATCCATTTATTTCAGAAGAAATAATATGAAAAGGTAGGCATACATGGTAGGTTTTCTCTAAAATTCAATGTGGGCTCCAACTCTTTCCACCAGCTTCTGGAGCCGCCCAGGAATGGCGTCCACTGACTTTAGCAGGAACTCCGGCGGGATGGAGGACATGACTTCCCGAATTCGGTCCTCCAGTTCTTCCAATGTCCTCGGTTTGGTGCGGTAGACTTCTTCCTTTACCCACCCCCAAAGAAAGAAGTCGCACGGTGTCAAGTCGGGGCTCCTGGCTGGCCATTGATGTGGACCACGACGACCCATCCAACGCCCAGGGAAGTGGGCATCCAGCCACTCACGGACAACAAGAGCGAAGTGCGGAGGGGCGCCATCTTGCATAAATATCAGATCGTCGATGTTCTCCCATGTGCTGACAACCGGCCAGACCTCGTTTCGCAACATAGCAAGGTACCGCTCAGCATTCATGGTGTTGCGCAGAAGGAACGGGCCCACAACCTGATCTGAGGTCATACCACACCACACCGTTACACTGAACCGATTCTGCCGTTTTTCAGCGGTAACCATGGGATCCTCTCCTGCCCAGTAGTGGCAATTGTGGCGGTTGACAAAGCCTCCGACGTGGAACACCGCCTCGTCGCTCCAGAGGATGTTGCGGAAGAGATGGGGCCAGTCTTCATGCCAAGCCAGCATGATTTCCCCGAACTCCATGCGAATGTCGCAGTCCTCGTCCGAGAGAGATTGGCAGTAATGCGGCTTCCACGCACGCCAGTTCAGCTCCTTCTTCAGCACAGTTCGCACTGAGTAGCGGGAGAGTCCACTTTCCCGAGCTGCCTGGCGAGTTGACTTTCGTGGACTCCGTGCGAACATTTCCTGAACTGCCTGCACCGTCTCCTGGGCCCTGGATGTCGAAGGGCGACCACATCTTCGAACATCTGCCACAGACCTCGTGGTCATGAGCTTCGAGTGGCAGTTCTTGATTGTTTTCGGGTCCACTTGGGCACGTGGTCCGTGAATGGCCCGCCACACATCTTTGAACTCGAACGACAGATTGCCAAACTTCGTACCGTGCCGCCAACTGGGCACGCTCCTGCAGTGTTAAACGCTCAGCCATGTTACCCTTCAATCTGAAATGAAAAAAAAATGAACGTTACAATTGTACCACTTTAGAGAACACAAAGAGAAAACTTTAGAGAAAAAAAGATTACCGTTACAATTGTACCACTTTAGAGAACACACCATAACAATATAACAATACAATCACAATTTATACATAATTTATATGTAATTTAAATTAGGGAGCTACTTTCCGCCCACCCTGTACATATATATATATATTATTTAGACCTTATGCTAATTGCCATGCCTCTGTTTATAGTACCGATATGTCAATTTATTTTTCATAGAAATGGTGTTGGAAAAATGCTATACAGGAAGCTCAAGCACGGAGAATGAGCAGATACAGAGAGACAGCGCTCATTCTCACAGCAGCGATGACGAAATAAAACAGTCAAACCAAAGTTCCGAGACTAATGGCAAAATATCAAAGCTATCGGTCCAAGCAGAAGAACGTTGAAACTGGGAAGATTTTGAACCGCAGGGAACAGTTGCGGCGGTACCTCTTAGAGATCGATGAATCTCATATTTTAGACAACTGCTCTCCAATAAAGTTTTGGCACCAGAAAAGGGCTAAATTCTCATCACTGGCCAATATTGCCATGACTGTTTTAACAGTGCCTGCCTCTAATGCTCCAATTGAGCGTGTATTTAGCCATGGAGGCATAATAATGAGGCCCCACAGAAGTCGAACTTCAGCAGATCTTCTGAGCATGCTGATGTTCCTTAAGTGTAATGAGCAATGTTCCCTCTATTTTTTTTAGTCCGTGTGCGCAAGAAATTTTCGTTGTGCATACATTTAACCCTTTCATACCCAAATTAAGTCGAAAAGTAAAAAAAAAATTGGGATATAAAAATCGTTTAATTGGACCCAAAATAACTGAAAAATATTTTTACAAAGTTTTATTGTTCATAATTAATAAATACGAAATGTGTTATATTTCACACATTGGAAACTGGAAGGTCTAAAATTGCTTCCAAAGTTAACGATGAAAATTTCACACACTGGGCATTAAAGGGTTAATTTCCATAAGGTGACAGCTTGATCATTACGGTACTATTAAATGGATATTAAAAAACTGTTTACAATATTATATATTCTTAAAAAAGAAAACATTTTATCCATTCTAAAAATATGAATAAAATAAAAAATAGTAAAATAAAATTCAACAAAATAAAGAAATAAAAAAAAAAATAACATTAATTGAAAATGACTATTTTAGTTATCATTTCTCAAAACAATTTTTAACATTTAGCAATTTAAAATAGATTATCAAGATTGGATAAAATCATGTATCATATTATTCACAAAACAGGAATAAAATAATAAAATTCAATAAAATAAAATATAATCAGAATAACATTAAATGAAAGTGCCTTTCATTTAAGTATGATTATGATTTCTCCCCACGATCTTTAGCATTTGCCCATTCCAAATAAACTCTATGAAGATTACATCCGTCATTATTCAGGTAACTTTTAATTCGCATGAGCATGTCCAAATGATTTTCTTTCAAGCGGTTTCTTAATTTGTTCTTTATAGATTCATTAAACTGAAATTTTTGAAATTACTTCATTTACTGTCGTGACTCATGATACGTTTGAGCCTGTGCGCGGGTTTCACAACACGTGTGCGCGCGCACACGCGCACACCTTAGAGGGAACATTGGTAATGAGCACCTATCATGCTTTAAATAAATGCACAAGTCAAACTGGGTAGTGGGTACGTTCATTAAACCTTCTGTAACAGATATAAAAGAAGTAAATAAATAAAAAGTATGTGTATATATATATTCACTTTTTAATTTATAGGTTACACTTTTTGCATTCACACACTACATCTGAGAAAGTAGTTATTAGTTTATTAATATACTTAACATAGTCTAATTTCCATAGTAGTGTAAAACAAATTGAAAGGGCATGAGCTTGGTCTCGATCTCGATCTCGGTCTCGAATTTTAAGGGTCTCGATCTCGGAAGGTAGATCTCGATCTCGAACCTTTGATCTCGGTCTCGATCTTGGTCTCACAGGATCAGGTCTCGGTCTCGGTCTCAGTCTCGGACTTGGTGGTCTCGACTACATCACTGATCCTATAGTTACAATCCTAAATTACTGTGACAATAAATGAATCAGATAATCTCAAAAATTCTTGTGTGTGTGTGTGTGTGTGTGTGTGTGTGTGTGTGTGTGTGTGTTTAATTATATTTGATCGATTACGTCCTACCATGTCCTTCCTATTCTCACTTCGGTGTTCACAAATGGGAACGTACAAAGTAAAATAAATTCAGATTCTGAGAAAAGAATTTTCTTGATTTTAGAATGTCATTCTCATTCGCATTTACGGTAAAGCCGCCAAATAAAAATTGCTAAGTAATACTTACTAACTTAACTGAATTTAATCTAACCTAATCTAACCTAACCTAACCTAACCTGTACCAAAATGGGAAAGCCGTGCATGGATGAAAATGTCAGACATTGGGAATACATTCTCACCCTCGGAATTCTCACCCTTGAGCGAGCGATGAAATGAGAGTAACATTGAGTGGATGATACCTGATGG
Organism: Bathynomus jamesi; assembly: GCA_023014485.1. Taxonomy (NCBI): domain Eukaryota; kingdom Metazoa; phylum Arthropoda; class Malacostraca; order Isopoda; family Cirolanidae; genus Bathynomus; species Bathynomus jamesi. The sequence goes on along the minus strand of JAJOZX010005052.1, from coordinate 306,964 downwards.
CTCAATTTGAAAAGTGCTTTTTATAATGCAGAAAAAAATCATGGAAATACTTATGTTTTATATATATATATATATATATATATATATATATATATATATATATATGAATAGAAACGACATAAGTATTAAGGAACGTTTCTGCACACGAGGAGGAGAGATAACGAAATAATGAAAAATGAGGCGGTTCGCCTCATTTTTCATTATTTCGTTATCTCTCCTCCTCGTGTGCAGAAACGTTCCTTAATACTTATGTCGTTTCTATTCATTTATATACTGCGCGGTCATTGCAGTTATTTGCATATATATATATATATATATATATATATATATATATGGGATGAATTTCACAATAAAACACGTGAAATGAATGAATGCTGCAAACCCACAAGAAAAAAGAAAAACGATTCCAAGACCTTTCGTGTATTCAAAGCTGACGAGGTGTAGCTTTGAATACACGAAAGGCCTTGGAATCGTTTTCTTTTTCCTTGTGGGTTTGCAGCATATATATATATATATATATATATATATATATATATATATATATATATATATATATATATATATATATGAAGCCTTTTGTGTATTCAACAGTACACCTTATCAGGAAATGACTGTTCTTTAATGCAGCCTTGGAATAAAGTTTTCTTTTTCCTTGTGGGTTTGCATCATCCATTCTTCTTTAAGTGTGAGATTCATCCCATATATATATATATATATATATATATATATGTATATATATATATATATATATATATATGAAAATTATTTCACGAAAGTAACACGTGAAAAATATTTATGATGAATAAAACCACGAAGGAAAGGAAACACAAAATGGTGCTCAAGCGCTTTCGTCTAATGACATCCTCAGGAACACTGAAGTTCATAAAAAGGTTACAGCCTATATATAGGTTACAGAAAGAAAAAAAAAGAAAAAATAAATAACATACATACACACACACACATATATATATATATATATATATATATATATATATACATACATATCTATATATACAAATACATACATACATACATACATACATACATATATATACAATAAACAGAGAAGTAAAAATAAAAAATTAAAAATTAAAAATTAAAACCTTAAAGGATTACCAGTGAGGCGTACAGATTTGTAAGGAAAAATATCGATTTTTAGCACAAGATCAAATGGATTATAAAAATACAAATTTATACTGGAACTCTGCCCGGGTTTTAACACACTGCTGCCTATGGTCAGGTTTCGATATATATAAAAAAAATAAAATGCAAATTAAAAGTTAATAAAGTAGAAGACAAGTTTACCAAAGATTTAATGTTTTACCCTTCTTATCTAAATCTGTTTTAAAGGAATTCAAAATAACAGGATCGAGTTGAAAAAGACCTTTGCTTATGTTGAAGTTATTTGAAAGTTGGATAATGGCAGACTCAAGAATATTTCTATTAACAATGTTGCTTGAATGGAATAAAACTGAAGCACTATTCCAATCAATACAGTGGGCTAACTCTGACAAATGGACAAAAAGGGCACTGGACAACTGTCCTGTTCTAACGGAATATTGATGCTGTTTTATACGTGTGTGCAAATCCTTTCCCGTCTGACCTATGTAAAAGGAATCACATTGTTTACAACCAATTTTATAGATAATGCCTGAATTATTGGTAGGGCTATTTTTTACTATGATATTTTTCACAATATTGTTATATGAAAATACTACATTAATATCCAAAAGTTTAAGTACATTAGCAATGCCTAAAAAGCCCGGGAAAAATGGAAGTACTAAAATATTTTTTGACAAAGTACGAGTGTTAATATTGACACGATAGAAAGTTCGTTTTGCCTTGTTGAGACAAGATTCCATAAACGCAGATGGATAACACAAATCACTTCCAATACCGTTGATTTTTTCCAATTCGGCATCGATGTATTCCGGACTGGCGATCCTAAGGGCGCGGAGAAACATTGATGAAAATATGGCCTTCTTAGTGGGGGTATCATGTCCCGAGTAAAAGTGTACGTAGGACAAATTGTTTGTCGTTTTCCGATAGATACTAAACTTAAAACCTGGGCTTTCCCTATGTACACGCACATCCAAAAATGGGATTGAATTGTCTTGCTCAACTTCTAAAGTAAACTTAATGGAGGGGACTTGATCATTTAACTGAAGGAGGAAGCTATCCAGGTCACGATTCATGGGCCAGATACACAAAATATCGTCGACGTACCGCAACCAAGGGATGCCAACCCCCAGGATTCTCGGAATATAGGTAATTTCGAAAAACTCCATATAAATATTGGAGGAGGGGCGATAAGGGGTTGCGCATAGCCATCCCAAAAACTTGTTGATAATACTCGTTATTGAAAGTGAATTTACAGTCTTTGATGCAAAGCTTAATGAGTTCCAAAACAATGTGTGAAGGTAGTGGCAAGTCATACTTATGTAATTCTTGGGAGAGAAAGTCAAGCATATCGTCAATCGGCACTTTTGTAAACAATGAACAAACATCAAAACTGATCAATTTATCGTTAGTTTCAGTACGTGCATTATTCAATTTTTCCGTAAGATCCATGGAATTTTTTACATGTGAATCAGAGATAGTTCCGAGAATGGGGGACAAGACTTTGACAAGCCATTTGGAGAGTTTATAAGTAATAGAGCCCACCGAGCTAATAATAGGGCGCATAGGGTTACCAGGTTTGTGGGTTTTAATAAGACCGTAAAGGTAGGGCAGAGCAGGTGAAGTGGACATGAAAAGCGGAATTAAGTCCTTATGATCTTTGAGAAGGCGTTTCAAGCCACTATTAAATGATTTGATGACGTCATCCTGCGGGTTCTTCCTAAGTTTGGTGTATGTGGCGGGGTCCTGGAGAAGCTCGTTCATCTTTCCGATGTAGTCCACTTTGTCCATAATAACTATGGTGTTAGCCTTGTCTGCTTTAGTAATATGGAGCTCCCCATCTTTTTTTAATTGTGAGAGGCCTCACTGGTAATCCTTTAAGGTTTTAATTTTTAATTTTTTTATTTTTACTTCTCTGTTTATTGTATATATATGTATGTATGTATGTATGTATGTATTTGTATATATATATATGTATGTATATATATATATATATATATATATATGTGTGTGTGTGTGTGTTATTTATTTTTTCTTTTTTTTTCTTTCTGTAACCTATATATAGGCTGTAACCTTTTTATGAACTTCAGTGTTCCTGAGGATGTCATTAGACGAAAGCGCTTGAGCACCATTTTGTGTTTCCTTTCCTTCGTGGTTTTATTCATCATATATATAATATATATATATATATATATATATATATATATATGCACACACAGGGTGGTGCATAAGTCCCAATCGATTATAATTAAAGCGAAAATACAAAAATCAAACAGTTCCGATTGGGATTTCTGGCCCACCATATATATATATATATATAATATATATATATATATATATATATATATATATATTCATTTATTCATCCATTTATATCAGCGGTCATGAACTTGTTGCCTTGGGGGAATTACAGTAAACCCGTCAAGCATGTACAAGTATCCTATCGTTCAATCTATGACTATTATTTTTTCTTTTCCGGATGCATTGTTAGTCTGTAACGAAGTGAGAATGTGCCAAAGACAGTCTGGAGTAATAACAGGCAGGTGAAAGATAAGAATGACAGTGTTAGTACAAGATGAGAAACTACGCGAGAGATTTAAAAGTATTTAATGAGATAGAAATAGATTAATAAAAGAGAAGCGAACGTGAATGGAATGTTAAATAATAAAGTAAATGGAAATAGAAATGGACAATTTTATTGGCAAAAGAAAAAATAACTTAGATAGTACAGTTAATAATATTAATATTTAAAAAAATAATATGAAAAACAGTAAATAAAAGTTAAAAAAATTAAATAATTATTAATAATTAAGAGTAAAAATTTTAAAAAGAAAAATGGGTTAAAATTAAAAATACAGGTAATGAAAAAGCCAATAACGATGTTAAGTGTAGCTACAGACAAACATTTTCATACCATGAAACTCTCATAATTTGAAAGCCATAAAGGTTGAACAGCTTGGACAATTGGATTGTCTGAGTTTTTTAATTCTTTGAATTAGATTCTACTGAGTAAGCCTTGTTATTTCCGGGAGGCCCGCGACATTGTGGTTAGCGAACATTTGCGAATCATCTTGGATGTAATTTATGTAGTAGTGTAAGACAGTGTTTTTCAAACTTTTTTCTCACGACCCACTGGAAGAAAAACATTTATTCCCGCGACCCAAAACAAAAGCTTAGGTTCAGTTTTAATTAATGTAATGGGTGGGCCTGTCTGTTGTTCATGACCTTGTTCCAATCTGAATCACAGGATGAAAGCGCTACACGCATATCAGGTACGCTGCAAAGTCGGTTCATTTCTCTTGTTTGTTTTACACACCATTTTCAAATAACTGTTTGTATTATTTTCAAATAAATCTTTCGTAGAAAGAATTTTCTACACCTAGTGACCTAGTCATTTGAAAATACAAGTCTAAGAAATCTATTATAAAGCAAATTTAGTTTTGTGCCAGGACCGTTTTTTTTAATTGCTGCCTAGAGATATTAGTTCAGAAAGAACGAAAAAGAGTGTCTTTAGCTTCGCTAATACAGACTCTGAAGTTCCTTCTGGTCATGGTTGCTTTAGCACAGAAACTTCGATATTGTTTTCTTTATGTCTGAATCGTCTCAAAGAACAGGTGATAATTTGAACCAGATTCTTAAATTCTCGTACTTCTATCGGGTCACCTTTCATTTTTAAAATAATATTAGTTGAGTGACCTGAGCTTTTGGGATGGAATTACGTAACCGTAGTATTTGTAACATTAAAATTAATAGCATGGTTCTTCAGTTATAATTTGCAGTTTTTTAGACCTTTGACAGAGGGACTTATTAACACCATATCATCGGCATAGAGTACATTATTTTATCCACATGTTAACTATATAGCACCCTATTCTTGTCTCACTGAGAGAAATAACACAGAGAGCCGTATTTCCATCACTTCGTAGAAAAGCCTTTCGTTACCCACAGCCGCTTTTTTCAAGAACAACTTTCCAACCGATCTTTCGACAGATTAGCAGAATTTCAGCAATCTGAAGAGCTAATCTTTTTTTGACAACTGCCTTCGTCCATTTGAAGTGGAAATTAAACATAAATTAAGCTTATTTTGGAATTAGTTTCGTTCCAACATACTACATGAAGCCTAAATGAATTTCCTGAAATTTAGTTTTTATACTAGAATTGGGTCTTTTCGGTTTGGCGGACTGCTACAGATTTTTACGAAACTTGGCTAATCAATTATTTACAAATTTTATCCTATGGAAATGTAAGTTAGGTTAAGTAAGTTTGGTTGGGTTAAGTTAGTTGGGTTTAGCTAAGTTACGTTAGGAATTAGACATTTCCTTGAGATAAAATGTGTAAATAATTGCTTCGCTAAGTTTCATAAAAATCTGTAGCAGTCCGCCAAACCGAAAAGATCTCTAAAGTCTTCAAGAAAAGACTAGATGCCTGGCTCAGGACGGTACCAGATGAGCCGGGTGTACCTGGTTATGTACGGTGGAGAGCACAAGCAACTCGCTCCTCCACCAAGTCAGACCTAGAGGCGGGGTCACCGGCTTGATCTCCGTGTGAAGACAGACTAACGCACGAAACAGAAACATGGTTAATCAAGTCCGTCAAACCGAAAAGATCCATAGATTATATATATATATATATATATATATATATATATTATATATATATATATATTAGCGCCAATAGTACGTCACATTTTTTGCCAATTAAATCGAACTTTGTAAACCAGTTCATTTGAATTACATGTTAAATATGAGGTTCATAACAATAAATCTTACACCTTAAGTAATTTAGACTCCTAAAATCAGGTTTTATTGAATACTTACAACTAATTTCTTGTTAAAAAGAGAGTAAAATGTGTTATATCCATCTTGCATCTAAAATTAAAGATTAAAAAATTGCTTTGAGGTAGTTGCAAAATAAACAAAATACATGTAAAAAATAAGTGTGTTCGGAACCCACGTAAAATTGTAGGTCCCCTCCGCCACCACGGAGGACATACACAATACACAATTACGAACAGTTAGGTAGACCAGCCATGAGTGGATCCTAGGGTCTTTGTTGGTCTGAAACATTATAACATTATAAGGCTAAATGTTGTAAAGAAACGAAAACTCAACCATAGGTCGTCACATTATCTGTACACGGAAGATGATCTCCCATCCAACTACTGACCAGAATTAACGTTGCTTAATATCGTTGAGAGTACACTGCGTTTTGAAAAAATGTAAATGTTTTTGACTTTGTATCTTTAACGATTTCGATCCTTCTCGATATATATAGATAGATTCCTATATATATATATATATATATATATATATATGGTCGTAAGAGTAATTTTATATATATAATTATATATATATATATATATATATATATATATATATATATGGCCACAAACATATTAATTAAGACAATGAATTCACACACACACACACATATATATCATTAAAATTAACTTCAATGAGGTATGATTTGTCTTAATTTGAGGAAAACGGTAATTTACGCATAATTTATTTTTCTGTGAAGGTTTTAGTAGATAAGAAAGGATACGATGTAGGAAGAGGAAACAAAGAACGAAGTTGAAAAGAATGAAAAAAAAATTGTATGAAGTTAAGGTATGAGTCGAACAATATACCTCAGCTTTCCCATTTTTGAATATGGGTTAGGTTACACTGGTTATGGACAATGCCCCCACTCGAGAGACATAAGTAAAATGAATATCTTTTGCCTTTAATTAGTACTCGTTAGTTCTCGCTAATCCTTCCCAACTATTTTGTTTACGATGTACAGAGATAAATAATTTTGGGTTCTTGTCTTTTCCTTCATACCCTAACGAGGTGTACTGTTGAAT